>JAHHFK020000731.1:0-202407 GCA_024533555.2 Aedes koreicus | reverse complement strand
GTTGCATCCCTATAAGACGCAAAGCAAAATATATTTTAGGAGCAACAGCAGCGCTATTATCACTCTAAGATGCATATCTCTATTGTTAGAGTAGTCTACTAGCATGTAACAATATAATCATTAAAAAAAAATGTTGAGATATTTTGCAAAAAGAATCATTCGCCTTGATATGCCCCAAACGCAATAGGCCGGCAATAGAACGACAAAAGAAAAAGTTGTATCTGTCAATAATGTGTTACAAGTCACTGGCCGAAAGGGTCGAGCTTAGTTGTATTAGAGGTACTTAAGCGCCAAGCAAGGGAAAATCCACTTGCATGTCAAGAGGCAATGTTAGCTGCGTGCCCGGCGAGAATCCTCAAGTCGAGTCCTTCAAAAACAAACTAAGAAGCCAGTACCAATCGTACCGCAACCAACTCTTACCAATTAGGACCTGCAGATTTCATAGACAACGGGGACCCGAAAAAAATTATCTCACGTACTAAAATTTTAATTATCAGACAAACATTCTATTTGTTTTTTTTTTTGCAAATTCGTCAAAATGTTCGCGAAAGAAGTGATCACCAGTTTGTTGCTCGCCCAGAAGAAGCCGAAAGAGATTGCCAAGGTGGTAGTGTGGAAACAGTTTACCGCATAAAAAAGTCCCTGCAGGATGGTTCTAAGCAGCGGAAGCTGGGAAGCGGACGTCCGCCCCATGCACGCACGCCGAACGTGATCAAATCGGTCCATGCAAAAATTGCTCGATACGATATGTTCCATACGAAAACTTGCAAAGGAAGCCAATATTTCGGAGAAATCCATGCGGAGAATCATCAAAAACCGCCGCGCATCTTCCAGAGCCAGAGTGAAAGGCCACTTGATTACGGACCGGGTCAAGGAACTACGAGTGACTCGTTCCAAGAGATTGCTTTCCTTGTTGAAGAAGGAAAAAATGATAATCCTGTTCTCCGACGAAAAACTTTTCAGCATCGATGCTGTGGCCAACAGCCGCACGGACCGGTTCATTTCACCGCAGAAAATGGAGAACGTTCCGGAAAAAGTGAAATTCAAATTTCAAACCAAACATCCGGCTGGTGTCATGATGTTTGGCTTGTGGCGTCCAACGGTTTGAAAATGCCGCCTGTTTTCATTGATGCTGGAGTTTAAATCAATACCGAAGTGTATATCGGTATTTTAAAGGACCAAGTGCTTCCCTGGGTGAAGGCCAACTTTTCAGAGGACCAAAACGTTGTCCTACAGCAGGATGGCGTGCCGTGTCACACGTCCAATCGAACCCAACAATGGTTGAACGATAACATGAAGTTTTGGCCGTAGGATTTATGGCACCCTGGCAGTCCAGATCTTAATCCGTTGGATTATTCGATTTGGGCATATGTTGAAGCACGAGCCTGCAAAACATCACACCCTGGTGTGAAAACTCTGAAGTCAACCATAACACGCACATGGCAGTCAATGTCGGAGGACTACGTCCGGAAGGCATGCTCTGGCTTCCGGCGTCGGCTCGAGGATGTTATAAATAAAAATGGAGGACACATTGAATAAATTTCTTGAAAAGTACTTTATGAAGATAACTGCACTCGAAAATGTTGATATTATTGCTTGAATTAGTTCAAAATGGGATTTGAAAGAAATAGATCAAATTTTTGCATTACTTTTTGCCGCACCCTGTAGTACATCTCGATGATGATGAAGCTATCAGTGGTGCATGTCTCGGATATGGTGGTTATTTCCTCGAGACGGTAGCCATGTGTACACGTTTGGACTTTTTTCTTCTAGTGGGCCCACTGTAATACTCGTTAGTTCGAGTGCTACTTCGAGGCCGAATTCAGGATGAATCCGGCAATTGGCGACCAGTATGCACTTCTGGAAGAGTGGCGACTTCATTGGCCCGTCCCGTAGATGTGCTGGAGAATATCACTAATCCACCAACTAGACATACAAGCTACAAGCTGGCGAGTCTTCGGAATTTCCCACAAACCGCGTGGCGAACGCGATCTCCTACACCAAAAACATTGCCTCTCCCATCTTATGAAGCGCGCTGTATGCTTATCAATACACAAACACTGACGCAGCGTTGTGAATTTGCAATGGTTTCATTTGTTAACGATATCGTTTCGCAGCGAATTGATTCAACTAAAATTTTATCAAAACTCAACTTCTATATTCCTTCTCGTCAACTTAGAAGTAGGAACTTATTCATAACGAATCATTATCGGACGGACTATGCTAAATATGGGCCATTAAATCAAATTATGACCACATATAATCAACACTGCGAAACTATTGACTTAACTATGTCGAGGCATAACTTGATGAAATATTTCAACACCATACGAAACAACACAAACTATTAAAAATTTTTGAAAGCACTGTCTACTTAACCTAAGTTTTTTTCTTTTGTCTAATCTGAATGTACTAAAGCATGAGGAAATTAAAAAAAAAGAAGAAAATGATATGTAAATGTAATAGTCTTCGTTGGTTTGACGAAATAAATAAATAAATAAAATAACTCAACTCACTCCAAGACCGATTTCTCTTTCAAATATAAATAAACTGCATAGTTGACCGAACTTTGTTTCATCCGGTTGCCTAATACATATTGCACATGGTTTCGTATGAAAATTCTATCCGAGACAGGTAAATATGGAGAAATGCTGAATAAAATTCACATTTATTAGACTCACAAACCAGCTGTCATTTCACGCTGGACTGAATATACTTACATATAAACTAATTTGAAATTCCATCCATCGACTTCCAGCTCCTATTGGCAGTCGATGCCATATTAGATTTTCCGATTCCAATAATCCCATAATTGAACCACACCATATTGATTTATTGGACATTTTTCGATCACGAATCGCCGACGCGGTTTTCATGCCCAGCTGGTCATTCAGCATCGTAGGTAGGATTGGCTGGCAGAAAATCCAGAAGGAAACAAAAAACCCCTTCCACGAATGCACAAAGCTCCGGCAACCATAGTCGACCGGTTGGTTTTCTCCGACATCATCAGAATTTCTCCATTTGCCTATTTCGATCAGAGTTGCCATGTTTTCAGATGTATCGGTCATTGTACATGCTTTTATTCTAGTGCCCGTCATAAAGGGTACGGAACGGGTTTCAAGCAGAACATGCATCAGCTGGGATATGTGATCTGTAATTATAACTGTCAATATTCGGTCGTTAATCGGGGTCGCCCCCAGTCTATGAAGCTTATCACGTCTGGGTGTGGCTGTGTGCCATCTGGAAATCTGGTAGTGCGTTTTGGACGAAAACATAGAAAACATGTGTCAAAAAGATTGAAACTGGAAAGCCAACTTTAAGGTTATCTGTGCGAAAACATACAATGTTTACACGACGATAGGCACGATAGTGTGTGTACGTTGAATGTCACTAAGCTTGATAAACACGTTATGAGGCAAACATATAAAGGGTGTTCATAGTTCAATTGCATAATTTTCAATAAGCTGGAATATTTCGCCCTTTGGGTTGATTTCAACGAAATTTTGGGTGAAATGACCTCAGCGTTTATTGTTACAACTGCGTGAGTTTCATTGTGAAATGTGTCGTAACTTCGAAAATGGAGTCGAAGGAACAGCAAGTGCGCGAGAACATTTTGCACAAGCACCTCGACAACCCACTTCTCTTGTACCGAGCCATCGGAAAGATGTTGGATTCCCAGCACCAAGTCGACCTTTCTTGAACGGAAGAATTCAGGATCTGCCAATTCAACATCTAACGGTATGTTCCACCCATTTGACTGAACACTTGCGGTGGGTAGACAGGCTGTGACCTTCGGTAAAACAAGAAACTCCATTGGCCGAGAGTATTCTGAAACTCGAGACTTCACGACAGCTTGAATCCTTCGTGTAACCCTTGTTCCGGTTTGTCCGATCCCCGCTATCGAAATATCCACCTTCTGGCTGGCGACCTGCATCAGCTGACTCAGACCCTCAGAGATGAAGTTACACTCTGACCCAGAATCCAAGAGTGCGCGAGCTGGATAGCGAGAGCCCTGGTTGTCCTCGATGACAACAATAGCTGTAGCCAAAAGAACATGCGATGTTGAGCGTCGTGCCGTATTTGACGAAGTTGTTTCGGTCGATGGATTCTGCGCCTCGGTATTGGAACTCAAGTCGCTCTTGTTGCTATTCCTTCGCGGATATGGCTTCTCTGGTGATCCGTTCCTACTGCTTCTTCCTTCGCCCTTGTAGCACAGCAGCGTGTTGACGATTGTTGCAGTTGCGACACGAGTACTTCGATAAGCAGTTGCGAGCTAGATGTCCTCGTTTGAGACAATTTCGGCAGAGAGATTGTGCTCGTAGAAAGGCCTCTTTGCTGGAAAGCGACATTTTTAGGAAGGCTGGACAGGTGTGTAGTCCGTGGATCTCTGTACACGATGGGCACTTTCCGGTGTTCCATTGTACGGCGTTGTGGCTGACCTTCGATGAATACTGCTTCCCTCTGGATGGTTTAACTTCATTTCTTGAGTCCGTCCTCGCTGGTAGAGATTCGAGGATTCGAATTCTTCGTTGAACGAACTCCTGCAGGTCCTTCAGCGTGTCATGCTCCTTAGCGGACGAGTATTCTTCCCAGCCACGTCGAGTGACCGGATCCAAACGAGAACTTAGCAGTTCCACTAGTAACAGGTCCTTGTATTCGGCTGGTTCGATGATTTGATCCAATATTTGAACCGCACGATCGAATCCATCAGCCAATCTGTGGAGATCTGTGACCGATTCCTTGGTCAGTGAAGGCAATTTGGTCAGCGCTTGCACCTGCTTCCTCTTCAGCAGCTTGCTATTGTTATAGCGTTTTAGCAACGACTCCCAAGCAATCATGTAGTTATTGCTGGTGATCTTCAGTGGCTCCACTAGTGCCTTAGCTTCACCGGTTAAGCAGCCCTTGAGGTAGTGGAATTTTTCCACTTCCGGAAGATCTGCCTTCTCGTGAATCAGGGAAGAGTAGAGATCCCTGAAACTAAGCCAGTCATCGATATTTCCGTCGAAAGTCTGGAGCTTAATTTGCGGCAAACGAACACGATCCATTGTGCTATGAACACTGGCAGCGTCAGAACCTCGTGTTGATTGGTTCAGAGCAGCTTCAACTTGAAATCCTTGAGCCTTATCCATCAAAAAGGATTTGGCATCGTAGTAGCTGTTTTCGTACTCCAACTGCTCCTTCTGGATATCTTCCGAATCTTCGTAGTCATCATGAGCTTCGATCTCCCAAACAGTTTCGCTTATTTGATTCCACAACAAGTCTAATCTTTCTAGGCGAACAGTGACCTGACTTGCTGTTGAACCCTCCTTATAATACCTAACAAACTGACTTATATTGTTCAAAGATGCCCTAAGACCCTTGAGTTTTGAATTCAAGGCCTTCAAGGAGTCGGTAAACCTTGTAGTTCTCGTTGACATGATTGCAGGTGGCGGAATCCTGGTGCGGCTACGAAGAACTAAGAGCCAGTCAGTTGCTAGATGCTAGTGCGGCTGTCACTACGATACGTTGCTCCACTCAAGTTTGACGAAACGTTGGAAAATCCGAGAATCGAAAAGGAATCGGCAATGTAGTACACTAAATTGTCTACTTCGGCTGAACATATACTGTTCAACTCACCTGGGAGAAGAAACAGCGGTGCTACGAAGCCAGAAGCAGGCAGTAATTCCAAAGTCGTTCAGTTTTAACGGAAATCCGTAACCTCAGATTCAAATTCGAGCCAGTGAATCGTGAAAGTGAAAGAGCGAATGTAGTATGCAGTATTGGAGCTTCGGCTGAACATATACTGTTCGTCTTACCAGTTAAAACAACAGTTTGTCCAGCAGCCAAATTCAAAATGTTTCAAATTCCAGTATGTTACAAATTACGACAATGTATGGTGGCGCACAAGTGGATCTCGTTGTTATTGATCAGTACAACATTCCAAAATGAGACGCACTTTCAAAGTTGCCTCAATGTACGGTAGCGAACCGGTTGATCATGGCTCGGTTATCAGACAGTGCAACGAGAAGGAAATCAAATGTAGCATCACAAGATGGCCTGCTTCGGCAGGACATATACTTAGTCTCACCTGGAGAACTAAAGAAGGCGCAGAAAGTCGCGGAGCTTAGATGTAATGCAGTCCGAAAACTAACAGAACATCAGGGCTTGCGTTCGTGAATGAAGCATAACTC
Organism: Aedes koreicus; assembly: GCA_024533555.2. Classification (NCBI taxonomy): domain Eukaryota; kingdom Metazoa; phylum Arthropoda; class Insecta; order Diptera; family Culicidae; genus Aedes; species Aedes koreicus. The sequence continues at coordinate 196,237 of JAHHFK020000731.1, read as the reverse complement.
AGGCAGTCCAAATTTCATCAAAAGGTTGTTTTTATTTGGTGAGGTATCAATAAAATCCAGCTTCGGCTGGGCATATACTGTTAATTTGTATTTACCTGGCCACGATTATCGTTGCACGATGCCCAAGCACGAAAGCTATCGCGTAGCAAATTCGCCTACCGTCCCGTCACACCAGTGTCAAACGTGATCGACCGTCCTCATCCAACATCGAAATCAAATGGTGCCCGAAACCAAGTTCTTCGCGAGCTGATTCACCACTTTGATCACCACACTCGATAACGATGAATGGAGAAGCAACACAATTGAAGATGAATGTTAGCAAACAGTGTTGAACACTTCGGCGGACATATACTTGTTCTTACGTACCTGAATGGTAGTAGAACAACGCTCTGGTTGTCTACAATGTCCAAAATATTCCCAACCTTAGTACAGGTATGAATCCGGGACAATTTGTTGCAGTGTTCTCCCTCCTCACAGCATACGATGGCGATGTTGCAATCAATTGGATTGTTGATGGCTCCCTTGTTGTTTAGTGACTTATTCACTTGATACGATGGCGATCAAATCCTTTGAAACCCTTTCGAATGGCGACAAGTCCTTTGTGCTGTATGAGGCTGGCGTATTGCAGCTCGTTCGGAAGCGCAATTTGCCTTTTCCTTGGCCGAATCGTCGAAATCCGACCGATCACTAGTCCACCGGCAGTAGGATCCGGTTCGAAGGACCAAATTATGTTGGGGAGTCTCCCAACCACTAATTGTGGTGTTCCACTGCCTGGTGAACATACCCTTTGTCTGTGATATTTGTTGTCGTCAAAGGACCTTTCATCGCATAAAATATCCACACATATAGTCCACATTCACAACAGTACATTTATTATCTTCTAAAACACAACCCTATTCACTATAACACACATTTATTTAATAAACTAGACTACATTTATTCTTAAAACTAAACAGAAACTTCACGGAGTTCGCCTCCGGTCGACTGATCGCTTCGATTGCTATTTTGCACACTGTCTGCCCTAGTGACCTAGTTTTTCAATGTTTATCATCTGATCTTCTATTTTATTCCCTACTCTATCCTATCTAATCCTCTCCCATTCTCCGCATTCTGCATACGTAGTAGTGAGTGACCACGACCAACTGGTACACTCGGGCTGCCTCATATTCAAAACCAGTTGGTAGCATAGTGGAGTCGCTAAAACTCAGTAAGTGATATTTTTGGCTGCTCATGTTACTCGCAAACAACCAGTCTACAGTGTCTCGTGTCATAAATTGTTTCGGGGAACGTTTAATTGTCGATCGGAAGAAAGTGAGTGGTAGAAAAAAATGTTCCGTACTGTGTGAAGGATCACAAGCGAATGGTTGCTGTCTTTAAACTTTGTTGTTCGGGATGTCGCGAAAAAGTTGCACTTGACCAAAAGTTTCGTGCAGAAAGCCAAGAAACGAGCCGGGCTCTATTCATTCAATGTTCAGAAAGCTCCAAACCGCAATGAAAAACAGAATAGGACAGCTAAAACACGTGCGCGTAAGCTGTACACACAAATGTTGACGAAACCACACTGCTGCATCGTGGACGATGAAACACACGTAAAAGCAGACTTTAAACAAATTCCCGGCAACCAGTATGTGACTGTGAAAGATAAGTTCAATGTTCCAGAGTCTCTCAGGAAACAGCAAGTGTCAAAGTTCCCCAAGAAATTCACGATTTGGCAGAGGATTTGTTCGTGTGGTAAACGGAGCAAGCCTTTCGTGACAACTTCAACTGTAAATGGTCAAGTATGCATGAATGAATGCCTGAGAAAACGACTGCTTCCGTTTTTCAAAACACATAACGTTCCTACAATTTTTTGGCCGGACTTAGCCTCTTGTCACTACTCCAAGGATGTTCTGGAGTGATACAAAACGAATGGTGTCAATTTTGTGCCGAAGGATCTTAATCCCCCCAACTCTTCAGAGTTGCGGCCAATTGAAAAATATTGGCCTATAATGAAGCACGATCTTTGTAAGCATCCTAAAGTTAATGTGCATCTCTGTACAGAAAATAAACCGGAACCATAGTTCAATGTCTGATTCGCTGTCGATGACAGTAGAATTCAGCACACCGTTTACCAAAATGGATCCCGCTGCAAATCCAACCATTGTATTCAAAGCGATTATCACGTCAACCTATTCGGTCAGTCATGCTCATATTCATGATCAACAATCGTTCTACTGCTACGCTCGTAAAAGAGTTTTTTAAGTGTATTTTTAAAAAAGTGAAAAGAAATTTTTTTTGACGTAGACTACGTCTTACGGCAAGGGTAGGGTGTCAATTGAAAATCTAAAAATAAGTGACCGCCACGAAATATCGTAACAAATTAAACGCTTATCTATATAAAGGGCGATACGGTCAAAATTTGGTCAATATCAACTTGACGTATTTCTTTCAATTTTGCATTTAAAAAACCTGAACACCCCTCATTTTGAAGGTGTGTGTGTGTAGAATGTTGCTCCTATTTTGATTTTGGAATTCACTCTTCAGTTGTCAAAATGCCGTCCAAGCAAGAAAAGCAGCGTATCAAAATTTTGCTCGCGCATCGCGAAAATCCGAGCTACTCGCACGCAAAGTTGGCAAAATCGCTAAAAGTTGCCAAATCAACCGTTACAAATGTAATTAAAGTGTTTGGGGAACGTTTGTCGACAGCCAGGAAGTCTGGATCGGGGGAAAATCGAAAACCGGAAGCCGCTGAGACGACAAAGAGAGTTGCCGGTAGTTTCAAGCGAAACCCTAACCTATCTCTCCGAGATGCCGCAAATAAGCTGGGTGTATCGTCTACAACCGTGCATCGAGCCAAAAAACGAGCCGGACTATCGACTTACAAGAAGGTAGTGACTCCAAATCGCGATGATAAACAAAATACGACGGCCAAAGCGCGATCCCGGAGGCTGTACACGACGATGCTGACGAAGTTTGACTGCGTGGTAAAGGACGACGAAACCTACGTCAAAGCCGACTACAAGCAGCTTCCGGGACAGGAGTTTTATACGGCAAAAGGAAGGGGAAAGGTAGCAGATATTTTCAAGCACACGAAACTGTCAAAGTTCGCAAAGAAATATCTGGTTTGGCAAGCCATCTGTACCTGTGGCTTGAAAAGCAGCATTTTCATAGCTTCCGGGACTGTCAACCAAGAAATTTACGTGAAAGAGTGTTTGAATAAACGTCTGCTGCCTTTCCTGAAGAAACACGGTTGTTCCGTACTGTTTTGGCCGGATTTGGCATCTTGCCATTACGGTAAAAAGGCCATGGAGTGGTACGCCGCCAACAACGTGCAGGTGGTTCCCAAGGAAACCCCCCCCACCCCCCCGAGCCCCCCCCAACAGAAAAAAACAGCGCTATTCTCAAGCGGAACCCAAAAAAGACCAAAAAAACTGCTAAGGACGAGCAGCAGTTCAAGGCAAGCTGGCTTTCTGCGGCGAAGAAGGTGGACAAGGTAGCTGTACAAAATCTGATGGCAGGGGTCAAGCGTAAGGCCCGGCAATTCGGATTTGGAAAAGCGGAAGCCTAACTGAATATTTTTCCTGCATTTTATACTAATTGAACTTGAAAAAGAAATTTAATTTGATTTAAAAAAAAAACGATTTCGCCGATTTACACGCGTTTTCCCTTGACCAAATTTTGACCGTATCACCCTTTAATAAAAATGAGTTGGGGTTTCCTTTGTCACGATTTAACTCGCGAGCGGAAGGACCGATCGGCGTGAAATTTTGTATGCAGATATTTTTTAGAGCCGGAGAATAATCTTATGATGGTTTGAGACCCCTCCCTTTAATGGAAAGGGGGGCTCCCATACAAATGAAACACAAATTTCTACACAACTCGAGAGCTAATCAAACAAAAGAAACCAAATTTAGCATGTGTGAGTTTTTGAAAGCAAAAAAGGTTTTTATGGTAGCTTGAGACCCCTCTCCTCTCTAGAAAGGGAGGCTCCCATACAAATGAAACACATATTTTTGTATAACTCGAGAATTGATCAAGCAAAGAAACCCAAATTTAGCATGCAGAAGTTTTTAGAGGCAAGAAATGTTTTTATGGTAGTTTGAGACCCCTCCCCTCTCTAGAAAGGGAGGCTCCCATACAAATGAAATACACATTTCTGTATAACTCGAGAACTGATCAAGCAAAGAAACCCAAATTTAGCATGCGGAAGTTTTTGGAGGCAAAAAATGTTTTTATGGTAGTTTGAGACCCCTCCCCTCTCTATAAAGGGAGGCTCCCATACAAATGAAACACAAGTTTCTGCATAATTCTAGAACTAATCAAGTTAATGGAACCAAATTTGGCAGGTAGAGGATTTTGAAGGTAAGAAATGTTTCTAAAGTAACTCAAGACCCCTCCGCCCTCTGTAAGAGGGGGGCTCTCATGCTAATGAAACACAAATTTGTGCATAACTCGAGAACCAATCAAGCATATGGAACCAAATTTGGCATGTGGAGGTTTTTGGAGGAGAGAAATGTTTCCATGGAAGTTTGAGACTCCTACGCCATCTGGAAGGGGGAGGGAGGGGGGTTTACATACAAATGCAACACAAATTTCTGCATAACTCGAGAACTAATCAAGCAAATGGAACCACATTTGGCAGGTGGAGGTTTTGGAAGGCAAGAAATGTTTCTAAGTTGACTCGAGCCCCTCCCTTCTCTGAAAGGAGGGCTCATATACAAATGAAACACAAATTTCGGAATAACTCGAGAACTTATCAAGTTAATGGAACCCAATTTGGCATTTGGAGGTTTTCGAAGGCAAGACATGTTTCTCAGGTGGTTTGATACCCCTCCGCCTTCTGGAAGGGTAGACTCCCATAAAAATAAAACATAATTTTTAGCACAACTCGAGAGCCAATGAAGCAAATGAAACCAAATTTGGCATGTTGAGGTTTTTGGAGGCAAGAAATGTTTCTATAGCAGTTCAATACCCCTCCACATTTTGAAGGGGAGGGGGGCTCCCTCTACAAATAAAAAGCAAATTTCTGCATGACTCGAGAACAAATCAAGTAAATGAAACCACTTTTAGCATATGGAGGTTTTTGGAGGCTAGATTTCTATATACATAAAAATGAATTTCTGTCTGTCAGACCCTTATAGACACGGAAAGTTCTGAACCTACCAACGTGAAAATTTATATGAAGGGGTTTTTGGGCTGGGGAAGGTTCTTTTGGTTGTTTGAGACCCCTTCTCTCTCAGGAAGGGGCGCTCTCATACAAATGAGACACAAATTTCATCATAACCCGAGACCTAATCAAGCAAATCGAATCAAATTTAGCATGTGGGGGGTTTTGAAGGCAAGAATGTTTCTATGGTAGTTCAAGACCCCTCCCTTTCTGAGGGGGGGGGGGGGTGCTGCTTCAAACAAAAGAAACTCACATTTTTATTATAATCGATGAGGGCTCCCATACAAATGAAACACAAATTTCAACCAAAAATGAGAAACCGTGTATTTCTCGGGTTAGAAGCATGTTTTGATAGAAGTTTGAACCCCTGCTTATTCAAGAAGAAAAAAAACTCATTTCGAAAAAAAAAAACCATAAACGTGACAGTTATATTAAATTTTCCTTCATTTAGTTGCAAGCGTAGCAGCGCACGCACCGGGTTCAGCTAGTAACTCAATAAAAGCTCGACAGATGTTTACATCAATCGGTTGAAAATTTTCCCGCATATCAATTCAACTATCAAACATTATCCGTTAACAATTTTAAACTATCGAAAATAACGAAAATAAATGTGATGTCTTATAATTCTGTTTTGCAGGCTAAATTTACTAAATGCACAGTAGTTTCCTATCACAGATTTCAAATGTAAGCAAGGGAGGACTCATATGCAGCAGTGAACGATATTATAGGGGTACACCTTCGCAAATTTTCTCATTTGTGTTGTAGTACTGGAGCTGTGCGGAGGATCGAGCCAGTATGGATTGGCAGCTGGTGCCTGGCGATGCTATGTACCCTGGAGGGTGCATTAGCTTCATTCAGCAGTGCGGAGCGGCAAAGCGCCAATTTAGATTTGGCCTGAGGTGGCAAGCACCATAGAAGGTGCACTGGCGACCAAACAATTGGTCAGGTAGCTGATTGCACAGCAGTCTATTGCTACTTTGCCTTTGGCTAGGCAACCGTTGCTAGGCAGCCATAAATTATGCTTTGGTGTGCTAGGCAGTTGGTTGCTTGGGCCAATAATGTCTTTGTAGCCAGCCGGTGGGTGCAACTACGAGGAGCGAAATAAGGTGCTTGTGTGAGTGTGATCTGATTGGTAGCCATCTTTTGGTAAGGCGCAACGTGCAATGGCTTAAATAACCTGTTTCTTCAAAAGACCGAAAAGGTTTTAAGTCAAATGGGAACCATTTCAAATCCGTCCTTTTTAGGACAACCAATTTAATTTTGAGAGAATTTGTTTGATTTGAATGTATCTAACATTGCTCTTAAAGTTCTTACCAATTTGCAGTCAGTGGTGGCTAAAACAATTTAAGTTCTCTCTTCGTTACATATCTTGAGAGCATTGTGTACAATTTACAAATGGCTGCCGTCTCGGAAAATTTAAACAGCGGACGCTAATAATTTGCTCGTTTCTTGATTGATTTATTTTTGGGATTTTTGCTCTTATAAACAAGAGGTTTTTACGATTGCCATTTTATTTACTACAGTATTTAAAATTTTACAATTAAAAGATGAATATATTTCGCGTACAAATTTATCAATCGGTGTTGGAAAAATTTAAAGAATGTTGCGTTTCTGCAAGTATCAAGAAACTCCCTATTATGGACAACGTTTTGATTCTCGAACATGATATTTCGAAGTTAAATTCTCTGCACATTCCAATTAGTACTGGTATGAATAGTTATTCTGTTGTGTTAACGATTCGCATTGGATAGAGTTTTACTTCTAAAACTAAATAAGAAATAAGTTTTGAGTAACTGTGAAAGTGATAATAAGTACAATGCTTAATCGTTTTGATGCCAACCGTATGCGCAAATTTTGGAAGCGCGTTAGGTTCGAAAATACGGATAATCCTCCGAAACGACCATTTACCGATGCCGTGCGAGCTCGTGTTCATCGGGCGACACTGAAAGCAGCCAGAGGTAATGCGTTGCCAATTACTGGTTGGGACGATGGAGAAGGGCCATCAACTCGAGGCCGTATTATCATTTAAACCTTTCTAAAGAGTGTACAATAGAATTTTCTAACAAACAGCTGATCTAAAGATCTATTAAAGGGTGATACGGTCAAAATTTGGTCAAGGGAAAACGCGTGTAAATCGGTGAAATCGTTTATTTAAAAAATCAAATTAAATTTCTTTTTCAAGTTCAATTAGTATAAAATTCAGGAAAAATATTCAGTTAGGCTTCCGCTTTTCCAAATCCGAATTGCCGGGCCTTACGCTTGACCCCTGCCATCAGATTTTGTACAGCCACCTTGTCCACCTTCTTCGCCGCAGAAATCCAGTTTGCCTTGAACTGCTGCTCGTCCTTAGCAGTTTTTTTGGTCTTCTTTAGGTTCCGCTTGACAATAGCCCAGTATTTCTCAATTGGGCGGAGCTCTGGCGTGTTGGGAGGGTTCTTGTCCTTGGGAACCACCTGCACGTTGTTGGCGGCGTACCACTCCATGGCCTTTTTACCGTAATGGCAAGATGCCAAATCCGGCCAAAACAGTACGGAACAACCGTGTTTCTTCAGGAAAGGCAGCAGACGTTTATTCAAACACTCTTTCACGTAAATTTCTTGGTTGACAGTCCCGGAAGCTATGAAAATGCTGCTTTTCAAGCCACAGGTACAGATGGCTTGCCAAACCAGATATTTCTTTGCGAACTTTGACAGTTTCGTGTGCTTGAAAATATCTGCTACCTTTCCCCTTCCTTTTGCCGTATAAAACTCCTGTCCCGGAAGCTGCTTGTAGTCGGCTTTGACGTAGGTTTCGTCGTCCATTACCACGCAGTCAAACTTCGTCAGCATCGTCGTGTACAGCCTCCGGGATCGCGCTTTGGCCGTCGTATTTTGTTTATCTTCGCGATTTGGAGTCACTACCTTCTTGTAAGTCGATAGTCCGGCTCGTTTTTTGGCTCGATGCACGGTTGTAGACGATACACCCAGCTTATTTGCGGCATCTCGGAGAGATAGGTTAGGGTTTCGCTTTAAACTACCGGCAACTCTCTTTGTCGTCTCAGCGGCTTCCGGTTTTCGATTTCTCCCCGATCCAGACTTTCTGGCTGTCGACAAACGTTCCCCAAACACTTTAATTACATTTGTAACGGTTGATTTGGCAACTTCTAGCGATTTTGCCAACTTTGCGTGCGAGTAGCTCGGATTTTCGCGATGCGCGAGCAAAATTTTGATACGCTGCTCTTCTTGCTTGGACGGCATTTTGACAACTGAAGAGTGAATTCCAAAATCAAAATAGAAGCAACATTCTACACACACACACCTTCAAAATGAGGGGTGTTCAGGTTTTTTAAATGCAAAATTGAAAGAAATACGTCAAGTTGATATTGACCAAATTTTGACCGTATCGCCCTTTAGGACCACATCCACACTATTTTGCTCAGACTACGCATTACGGCAGGGGTAGGGGTCAAATAAAAATTTGAAAATAACTGAAACATAAACATTTCTCGATAGATCTTCGAGATTTTCGCTTCAATCAGTTGGAGATATTCACGACTGTCAACTTACAAAAATATCATTAATTTTTGACTTTGAATTCCCAAACAGATCCCGAACAATGTGTAACGCGATAAGGATAATGGTCTCCAGCCGGTCGATCATATCAACACCATCACTACAGGCAGCACAACCGTTGCCCTTTCCTCATACCAACATTCAATCCAAACATCAATTTCCACGGCTGCCAAATAATTTCTAAGAAGCGAATCATAGAATGTTCTACATACTTACTCACTTACTTATGGTAACCCAACGTCTCATTAGAACAGTACCTGCGTTAGAATTTTCCGCTACCAACTTAAAGAAACTAATCAAACGGTTTAACGTAGTCTACGTCAACCGGTCGTGAGTTATACACAACCCCACTGATTTTTTTTTTTTTTTTTTTTTTTTTTTTTTTTTGAAGTATCAATACACGAGTATCCAAACTCAATGCTCTAACAAATTTAAAAATTTGCTTTGCTATTTGGAGCGTGACTAAGAGATATTATAGATGTTATTAAAGGACTTTCTAAGAGGCCAAATTCATTCCGTATCGTGTATTGAACCGGACTACCCAAGTAGCACACTACGGTCATTATTAGTTGTAATAACTTGATTATAAATAAGCAGGTCATATTTATGTTATTTCAACTGAATGGCAACAAGTGTGCTACTAGAGAGGTGCACCGTGTCTTTTCACGTCACTTGTTTGAAGCAGTTTTTTTTTTCTTCCCCATTGTGATATTTTTAAGCTTTTAGACCGATTTAGCATCCTTATACATTGAAAGTTATCGTCTTTTAACAGTAAGTTATTTAACTTCTCGTGTCTCAAAACTGCCAACGACTTACCACCACGCTCATCTAAGCAAACGTATAGCTAGTGAATTATCGTTTACAACTCAAGTACTTTATGAGTTACAATTTAAAATGGAATCAAACATTCCCTGCGAGATAGATTTTCAAGCATTTTGTTCCAATGTCTTTCACTGTCCGGTTTCAAAGCACGCCCATTACTTTACGAGCAGTAAATACGGAAAATAAGAAAACAAGAACACTCTCATATTTTGTCTTGTTTTAATAATTAACTGCAGTTAAAATAATGAAGATATCATAAAACATTTCTATCGACCGATGATTGAAAATCTACTTCGAAATGACTGTGGAGTTGTGGATGCTCAAAATTATTAACTAGAAAATAAGAAGAATGATTAGTAATTTCCATTTAATTCCAACTACCTTTATTGCTTATCTTGAGAGATACGCGTATTTCGTCTACAATGTGCAGACTTCTTCAGTGTCGTGTACTAATAGTCGAGTATTAGTACACGACACTGAAGAAGTCTGCACATTGTAGACGAAATACGCGTATCTCTCAAGATAAGCAATAAAGGTAGTTGGAATTAAATGGAAATTACTAATCATTCTTCTTATTTTCTAGTTACAGGTATTTCACTAAACAGCTCAAACTCTCCATAATTCAAAATTATTCCTTTTCCATTGCTTCCTTTTACTTTAGAGTTTAGAGTTCAGAGTTACCTTCCCATAAGACGCAGCTCCTTGCGCTGAACTGGTCGGTTTGACATGCCGCAAGGACTCAGTAGTGATTTTTTATCAAGAACCGAAGCAAAGAGTCAGTTCCATTGTGGTTATATCAAATTAATTAGTTTTTCCACTCTACTTATCTAAACGCTTTTTTGTATAATTATATGTGAGATTCAGATTTCATTAATTAAAATTACTGTAGTACCTGTGAGATTTACTACGGGTGATTGATGTGATGCCAGGAGGCGGAGCAGCGCATCGAAGCATTAGATATATATTCTTTGGACGGTATGTAATTTTGGATCATCCATGGAGTTGCCAAGCATTGTGTTATAGTTTTAGATTATTATTTTTCCTCGTGGCTAAGTGTTACTTTCAGGTTCATGAAGGATGCGACAGGAGCACTGTCTGCGGACAGTCTCTTCACAATATTTTGAATGCTATTTCCAGCTTCGCATTTATGCATCTCTGTAAGTTTTAGCCCACCTTGATAAGATATTTTTATTTTATTTACATGGCATAACGTCACAATACTATAACATAGCCACAATATCCCTCCATAATGCCCAATTCGTGGCTGCTCCTCTCCAATCCCTTGGGCACCTTGTACCCACTAGGTCTTGCTCCACTTAGTCTGACCATCTTGCTCGTTGCGCCCCACGTCGTCTTGTACCAACCGGATTCCCGTCGAACACCATTTTTGCAGGATGTTGCCCGGCATTCTCGCAACATGTCCTGCCCAGCGTATCCTTCCAGCTTTTGCCACCTTATGAATACTGGGTTCGCCGGCGAGTTGCGCGAGCTCATGGTTCATCCTTCGCCTCCATAATCCGTCCTGCTGTACTCCACCAGAGATGGTTCTTAACACCCGTCGCTCAAAAACTCCGAGTGCTCGCAGGTCCTCTTCAAGCATTGTCCACGTCTCGTGCCCGTAGAGAACAACCGGTCTTATTGACGTTTTGTACAAAATGCACTTCGTACGGGAGCTATGTCTGTTTGACCGTAGTTACTTGTGGAGCCCATAGTAGGCACGACTTCCACTGATAATCCGCCTCCGGATCTCACGGCTGTTATCATTGTCCGCAGTAACCAGTGAGCCGAGATAGACAAATTCATCGACTACCTCGAGCTCATCGCCGTCGATCGTTACACTGCTGCCCAGTCGGGTCCTGTCGTGCTCGGTTCCGCCTGCTAGCATGTACTTCGTTTTGGACGTATTTATCTTCAACCCAATCTTCTCTGCTTCGCGCTTTAGTCTGGTGCACTGCTCTGCCACCGCCTCAAATGTTCTGCCGACAATATCCACGTCATCGGCAAAGCAGATAAATTGGCCGGATCTGTTGAAAATCGTGACCCGGATGTTAAACGCCGCTCGTCGCATAACACCTTCAAGAGCAATGTTGAACAGGAGGCAAGAGAGACCATCACTTTGACGAAGCCCCCTGCGGGATTCGAATGAACCCGATAATCCACCCGGTATCCTCACACAGCACTAGGTTCCATCCATCGTAGCCTTGATAAGTCGGGTCAGCTTCCCCGGAAAGCTGCTCTCGTCCATGTTTGTCCATAGCTCATTTCGGTAAGTTGTATCATATGCGACTTTGAAGTGGATGAATAGATGATGCGTTGGGACTCTATATTCACGGCACTTTTGGAGGATCTGCCGCAAAGTGAAGATTTGATCCGTTGTAGACCGTCTTTCGATGAAGCCGGCCTGATCACTTCCCACAAATCTATTTGCTAGTGGCGACAGTCGCTGGAAGATGATTTGGTATAATACTTTATAGGCGGCATTAAGGACAGTGATCGCACGATAGTTTTCCCAGTCCAGCTTGTCGCCTTTCTTATAGATTGGGCAGATAACCCCATCCTTCCACTCCTCCGGTAGCTGCTCGGTATCCCAAATCCTGACTATCAGTCGATGCAGGCAAATTGCCAACTTGTCCGGGCCCATCTTGATAAGATATTCCATTTATTTCAGAAATCATCAAACCGGGCTCTTTGATCACTCAAATTGTTACCTTTTGAATGTTGTTAGAACGGCATGAAGAAAACTGTTCAAAACATGTCTTACAGAATAATCTGTTGATTCACAAATGCAAGCAAATATCTTTTTATTGAAATTGTATCTCTTTGGATTGGCTTGTTTTTCGTTATTTTTCAGATTTTCCAGGACTATTAAGATATTGATGCATGCCTGATTTTTATTTTTCAGTAACAAACCAGTTGATGTCAGATAAATTTTGCAAACACATATACTGAAAAATAATCTTCAAAATATACAATTAATAACCAAAAAACAACCTCTTCTACAAAATGGATATTTCATGGCATTCTGCGCATTCATCCCGTGCTTTATGATGGCTTTAAAATCCTGCATTCAAAATTCCTTAAGAGCCACTATCTCGTATTCCGACCAAAATCTCAAATTTTAACTTAACTATTGCGACAGAGATTCGATTATTGTTACAAATTTTCTCTTCAACATGTAGAGCTTGATGAATTCAACATAAACAGATAACCTATTTGTTTCAAACAATCATCTCTCATTATCAACGAGAGTACGATTGCCATTCGGCATGGGTTACTTTGATAAATAAAATGGTAAATGGTCAAACAATAAATTGAATATCTGGCAACCCTGCTCTTGGTATTTGACCGTCGACGTCGCCGGCGTCGTCGTCGTCGTCGGAACGTGTCGGCGAGAAGGAAATACTATCCGACAGGCTTAAGTGTGACGCGAAATGGAGGGTGGAGGTACCAGTCAAGATTTATTACCATCTTTCGTACTGAATTTTTAATCGCAGTTTAATTTTATTAATGTATTTTTCATAAACCAACAGCGTGCTGCCGTGACTTGCCGTCGCTTTGAGTTTGTTTTCACTGGATGGGAAAGGTAGGAAAAGCGACGAAACCAAAACCACCGTTAAACGGACAGAGTTCTCGATTGCAGGAGGAAGTTTCATAAAGCGAAGCGGGGTGGAAATACGAAACACCAGCAGCGACGGTGAAGACGGGGGGAACCCGAGGGGAGGCTCTAGTTTGATTTGTGACTTTTCCGCTGGCAGTCACAAGCGAGCGTGAAATGGAAATATTTATTTCTTTGAAACTGAGAATCGAAACCGGAGACTTTGATTTATTGCGCGAGAAACTGGAATAATATTTGCTCAAATTTCGAGGTGGTCAGAGGTATTGTATCGCATTGCATTGTGGGTCAACAATCGAGTGTGAGTTTCCATTGAAATTGAACAACGGTCAAACTTTCACGTGATTAACTACGAGGGAAACTAACCTTAACCGATGATCAACTTTCGCTTATAATTATCAAGTTTGTGATATGCAATCGGGTGAATATTTACTAGTTAGCTACTGTTGCTGCACGAGCACCGAGGTACTCACCTTGTAATTTTCAGCTCGTTGTCGGCGTCGTTCAACGAATGGCGTGCTTTAAATCGTACGACCAAGTTTTAGCTTGACACCAAACCATGCCACTAGGTGGGGCTTGCACTGAACATTGAGATATCGCAGCATAAATCACAGTGAACGCAAAACACAACCTGCTAAACTATTCTCTTCTAACGCGATACGGAATAACTACAAGCTCTTTATATATATTCAAATACAACTTGGAAAACGTATGGCTTTGATTGATTCAGCTCTCGCACGATTGTTGATCGGATCCGGTCACCAGCCGTTTTATTACCAAGCTTATCTGAAATGAAAATGTGAATAAAGGTGGAAAATCAGTCGCCAATTAGAGTTGGTCGGGTTTGTAATCTAGTGGTTTGAGACACGCAACTTTGGATTAACTTTCCCCAGGGATTCAATGCCGGACGTTCTTGGGAAAATTAAATCGCTGTCAACTATGTTAATTGAAACAGGAAAATAATCGATATTTATGTTGGATTCCTGGATCATAAAATCTCAAACACAAAATAATTATCAATCTCAATCGATTGTTCACCGAATTCAGGGTTGGTAGCAGGTCATAGAGACTTGGTCACTATGTTAGTGCTAGTTTCTAAAAAGTATCTATTTTTAATGAAAGGTCTCTTAAGCCATTTTGTCAATTTATCGTCTATTGATATTAACCGCCGGTTAGTAAACTGACAGTTTTGGTTCGGTTTTTGCCTCGCTTTTCGTGTTTTTCCATTTTAGTTAATTCCATCAGAGTTTCGAAAAGATCAGCTTGTTGTATCGAAGATACAAGGAGAGAAGAGAAGGAAAGTACTAAACTGCAAAATGGATTATGACAATGGAGGTGACGTTGATAGCGCTTGAAATTACTACACAGCTTTAAGGTATGAACCTCAACCAACTCAATTAATAGTAAACTAACGATCTACATATGGCTTACATCATATTTTTTTTGAAAGCCCATTTGTTCCACACTAAGTTAGCTATGAGTGACCCTCTAACTCCATCTAGACATTTGCATTAGACAATTCAGCTTTATTGACACTAATAATGGGCGCTGTTGAATCGAGATATTGAAGAATCGATCACATGCGATTCCAAAACTACCCAAACATGGGTGCACCTTTAATTAAAAGTAAACTTTTGTGATTATTTTTTACTCAACAGGGAAAAGGGGAGGCATAAGTTCATAAATATCCGATAACCGAACTCTTTAATCCAGCTCATTTTTCACAGAAGTTAAGCTGATTTTGTAGAGTGGGAATAATTTTAACTCCTCAAATTTTCAAAAACTATAAATTTATTCACGAGGCTAGATCAACAAGTGCGCAAAATCATCTGGTTTCACTGGTTCAAAAACTACAGTTTTAAATTGCTTCGTTTTTTTTTTAAATCGAGAAAAAATCAAAAATTTCTAAAGACTGCACTCGGAAAAAATAAGGCACACAAAAATGATCACCAATAATTCATTTTAAATCAGATACTTCTCAAATTTTCAGGGATTATATATTAACTATGTTTTGGTATAAATCATTTATTGTATATACACCCCCCCCCCCCCCCCCCCCCTCCACGCTGAATACATTTCTCTTAACACTGGTCATGAGATCTTGGGCAAGGCTCAAGGCTCAAGGCTCCATCTTCCTTACACAATTTCTCCCAGTGTTTCTTCAAAGCTTCATCGGTTTTGAATGTTTTTCCGCTTTTCTTCAACTTTTTCTTCATTATTGCCCAAAACTTTTCGATCGGACATAGTTCTGGTGTATTTGGCGGGTTCGCCTCCTTCGGGACCACATTAACGCGCTTCGTTTCGTACCAATCCATCAGGCTTGGCGTAAAGGCACGAAACTAGATCCGGCCAGAACAGCGTGGGACCACGGTGAGAGCGGAAGAAGGGCAGCAAGCGCTTCTGCAAGCATTGCTCTCGATAAATCTGCCCGTTTATGGTGCCGGTTGTAACGAACGGCTGGCTGTACCGTCCGCACTCGCAGATCGCCTGCCACAACAGGTACTTCTTCGCGAATTTGTCCATCTTTCTCTTCCGGAACCTCCATGCGAGACGTACCGACAAAAAACTCGAGGCCGGGGATTTGTTTGGAGTCCGCCTTGGTATACGTCTCGTCGTCCATGACGAGACAGCCTGGCTTGACCAGCCACTCATGGTACAGCTTCCGCACACGCAATTTGGCCACCGTGTTTTGCTTGTCAGACCGGTTTGGCGCCTTCCTGACCTTAAAAACACGTAGCCCAGCCCGCTTCATGGTCTGTTGGACGAACCACTTCGACGAATTGACCTTTTTGGCCACGTCTCGGGTAGAAAGTTTCGGGTTATACTTAAAGCACTGCCTTATCTTCCGCGCCTTCTCTGGGTATTCCGTTTTCGGTTTTCAGCCGCTTCCAGCTCGATGGTCTTCGTCTCCTGGAACATCTTCACAACGCGTGGCACGGTGGAATGGTGGATTCCAAGCCTTTTGCCGATCCATCTGGGCGACTGACCAGGATTATCGATCACCGCGCCCAAGATTTGCTGGCGTAGCTCTTCTTGTTTCGAATGCATCTTGAAAACTACTAGACAAATTGCGATAAAATTGTGCACACATAAACATAACACTTTAAACTAGTATTACCCAAAATTCCATTATTTTATCCACGTGATAAAAAGTTACACGCAAAACAAAGTGTCGCATTTTTTCGCATCTTTAAGCATTCTCAAATTGAAAACTGACATGCCAATACATTTCGACGCCCGACTACCGGCAGAACCGTCTTCGATCAGTTAATTAGGTGGCATTAGACTTTCTAAATGCCAGATGTCACAACTTGTATGGTCGCATCTGTCATTCACTCACCCAAAGAAAAATAAATGTTCAAGTTCTTGAGAATGTTATGAAATATGACTACCCTCAAGTCTGTTTTTGAGGCTACTTTCCATAATTTACTATCAGATGCGTTAATATTTGCTTTATATTCCGATAAATGTTGAGAGTGTTATCTTCTCATCAGGGGGTAAGTCACTCGGCTACCATATGTTAACACCTTTAAAAGCACAATCCGCCTCACTTCAAACACATTCGCCACCACATAAAATATAAATTAATTTCTGGCAACTTACGCGAATCGATTGTTTGTTTTATCACTGTTTTCCTTACCTCTCACTTGCACAGAATTGATTTAATCGATGCATAAGTGTGCGTGTATTCAACGTCAAAAAGGTTGCCAACAAGCATAAATTTTTGATTGTAGTACTGACAGATTGTGGTATTGAAACACAGAAACACTTCCCGACACACTGAAACACAAACACCAAGTGGTAGAGTGACTAAACCCCTGCTTCTCGTGCTTCTTCTCAAGCTTTCAGCTCGTGCACCAACTTTTGTAACACGAGCACTCGCGCGTTGAACACTGCGACGTTTATGGCGTAACTTGTAAACAGGGTATTAAACTTCATTTATCTTTGTAATATGTTTTAAATGGATTTGTTTGAGAATAAAATTCAAACCTGAATTGAAAATTTGCAATGGAAAATCTTTTATTGATTCAAATTCATGAAATTGAGTGGTTATTTTTTATAGCTGCACTTATGTTTCTTAATGGATACATGTCAAAATACTAATTTTTCTGCATACTTTCTGCATTTTAATAACCAGTTGGTCCTCCAGCACGCTCGTTTAGCTGGAAAAATCCCTTTGGGCATAATTCTTTAAAATGTCAATTTTAAAATCCTCCCACGCTTTCGAAACTGCCACTTTAACCTCAGCAATACTGTTTTATTGCTTTTTGTTGGCGTAGAACCGTCGAACAATGATTTTCCAGATGTTTTCCACTGGATTCAAATCCGGACTATGGGCTAGCCACCACAGGTACTCAATTTTTCGGTCGTTAAACCAAGATTTTGCAGCTGAACGGGTGTGAATGCTGGCATTATCTTGTTGAAACACGATTTTTTTGCGACGATACTTTGCTTTGAACGGAACTAAGCAGTTGATAAGATCCTCAATATAGTCCATCGAGTTCATCTTACAAGATGTGAATGCCAAATTAAGCTTTCCTGTAGCACAAAATGCAAGCCAAACCATTAGAGATCCTCCTCCGAAATTACGTCTGGAGAAGAATTCTGGTTTCTTCACTAGATCTCGCCAATAGCCAGTAAATCTATCGGGACCATCTAGATTGAATTTCTTTTCATCGGAAAGGATCACCCAGAGTTGAAAAACGAACATTTAAATAATAAAAAAATGAACGAAATATAGTTAGGTTCATCAGTTTAAAAAAGATGAAATTTATAAAGATTTTACCGTGTCCCACTGGCGTGTTGAGTCTGGCAAATTTTGTTTGTTTCTGTTTATGCACAGGGGTCAAATGTGGTGTCTTGTTTATTTTTGACCGAATAATGTTTAGACTGGTCTGCGAAGCCTTCCGAATTCTTTACAGACTGGCAAAATGAGAGTAGACTTGAGCTTAGAGAGCGATATGGTGGATTTTAAGGCCAATTTCACAATGCTTCGCAAGACTTAAAGTGATGGGCATGAGTGAGAAGTTTTCCTCCGCTGATTTCATTCAGATTTTAAAAGATCAAAATGAAGACATCGCGATTAATGAAGTTAAAATAATAAGATGAAAATCCACGGTTCAAGTACAACGAGTTTAATACGGTAATCGAAGTAGATAAAAACACTTATATCGTTTATTGGCCGCAAAACACGTTAATATGAAAATTGATTGGTGTCGTGTTGTTCCTGAAATACAAGTTTTGAGATTTTTCAAGTGTGGGGAATTTCGATACATGAGCATGGATTGTAAAAATAATGTAGCATGCTCTAAGTATAGTGAAAGTGAATGCACATCAATTGTTTAGAAATGTATTAATTTAAAAAAAAAACGAATAACGAAGGTAAAACAAACTTGGACGTCAACCACGGCGCGTTTAGTTGTGAATGCTAAATTTTTCAGCGATTATATGAACGAAAAAAAACAGCCTGCATTTCAATGAATAGCAACCAAGTTCCAGAAGTTATGTGAGTAAATTCGATATTTTGTACTTCAATATTGCCGGATTATCTACAATCTAGGTTGAATTGCGTCAGATTGTAGAGGAAAAACGTCCATATTTAGTCTTTTTATCAGAAACGTATAAAGTTGACATACAAACATTTGATCAATATAGTATTCCGGGATATAATGTGGCTGCTTGTTTATGACATTCTAAACACACTGGCGGCGTTGCTATTTATGGTAAAGAATCAGTTCAGTTCAAGCTTCAATTGAACGAAGTTTGCAACGACAATTGGTTTTTAAGCATTGCAGTTGTTCGTGGCATGCAGATCGGTAATTATGGTGTGCTGTATCATTCTCCCAGTTCTAGTGACCAGCATTTTATTGAAATTTTGGAAAACCGGTATGAGATTTTTGTAGATTCTAGTAAATTGAATGTACTTGCTGGTGATTTTGATATCAATTATTGTGACAATAATAATAAGAAGCATACAAAACAATTAGCAGATTTCTTTAATTCGAAACAATTGTTCAATGAATATACGCGTATTTCCAGACACAGTAAAAATTTGATTGACCATATGTACTGTTATGTTGATTCTGTTAGTGTTGTTATAAACTCTGACTTGAAAGTAACCGATCATGAAACCATTATTATCAACGTTGTAGATAATAGAAGTGGTGACAGTGATTATGTAAAATTGAAGTGTTGGAAAAAGTATTCGAAAAAAACTATTTTAAGACTTGTCGAAAGAAGTGTGGATTTTCAAACAAATACAGGTTCTCTAGATCAGAAATCAGCTGTTTTGACAGACGTCTTAAAAAACATTACCAATAAACTAGTCGAAAATAAATTGGTTTTAGTAAAGAACTTGAACAGCTGGTACAATTTGGATCTTTTGCGTCTTAAGCGTAAAAGAGATAAGCTGTACAAGAAATGGCGTAGAACTGATAGGCACATCTTTTTGAATAGGTAGAAAGATGCGCGTAACAAATATTCGCAATCTGATAAACAAACTTGTCGTGAATAGTAGTTTAGTGAAGGTCATTCTTGTGAAACAGCGTTAAATTATGTGTTAGCAAAATGGAAAGCAAATGTAGAGCGTAAAAATACGATTTTTGCTGTTTTTTGGATCTGAAACAATCAAGCGCTTTGAATTTTCGGGTTCTGCATATAGATGGTTCGAAAGCTATTTGTCTGACAGAACTCAACGGACTGCTTTTAATGATTCTGTTTCGAGCCCTGTGGATAACAGCCTTGGCGTACCACAAGGGAGTGTATTTGGGCCCCGTGTTATTCATTCTATATATTAATGACATGCGACGAGTCTTCCGATTTTGTGATATTAATCTTTTTGCTGATGATACCGTGTTGTTCATTGCAGCTAAAAGCCTTGAGGAGGCCGTTTCACATTTGAATGCAGATTTACGCTCTCTAAGTAGATGGTTAAAGTACAAACAGTTGTAATTGAACATAAGTAAAACTAAATTCATGGTAATTTCGCGGAATCGAGTTATCGAAGACGTATCTGTTAAAATTGTCGATGAGACAATTGATCGCGTTCGTGAGATTAAATATCTTGGCGTGATCATTGATGATAGATTAAAATTTGACTCTCACATTGACGATGTCATCAAGAAAATTCTCTGCCGGTACGGTATTCTCTGCCGATTGATAAACGATTTAGTACGATACAATTGTACAAATCTATCATCTCACCTCACATTGCATTTTGCCCTTCCATTTAGTTTTTAGCTAATCAAACACAAATATCGAGATTACAGCGGTTGCAAAATAAGATAATGCGTTTGATCTTGAGATGCAATAGGTTCCCTTCCTCCTCTTTTTTGTTAGATGCCCTACAGTGGATATCGGTGAAGCAGAGAGTTGATTATTTGACAATGGTGTTCATTTTTAAAGTAATTAACGGTTTGCTGCCTCGATATTTGTGTAATCGAATTGAAAGAGGAAGTGATATTTTTAGATATAACACTAGAAACGCGGATGATGTAAGAACACCATATTTTTTGTACGGAGCTTAAAAAAATTCATTGTTTTTTAAAGGTATAAATTTTATCAATTCCGATGCCTATACCCATCAAACGTGCAGTAACACTAACAGATTTTAAGAGACAATATGTTTCACACATCAAAACTGCCTTTTGAACAGCAACTCTGTTAACTTTTTACTCTTGACTAATTTTGTAATTTTGACAACGGATATTTTTGTATGGTTTATTGCTAAATGTTTTATATTTGTCATGGGACACGAACAAACTAGATTTTTCGCCTCGATGATCATGACGGATTTAAAGTTTTTATTTGTTATTGTAATTTAAAGTAGTTTTTATTTTTTGTATAGTCTACAAAAGTTATGGCCTTGCTCGCGGTATACAGGTATAAAAGAACTTCATTTTTAATTTACAAAAAAATATTGGCCTTTGATGCTTGAGAAGGTGCTATGAAATAGAAGTGGGTTGTCTGGCTGATTATCGGGGAATTCCTTGTCAATTCTGTTGTGGTTGAAAGTAAAAGTTTGACTAGGGCCAGTCCAGGATTTTTTCGGTTTGGAAATTTTCTCGATTTCCCTGATTGGGGATATCCTTGGTCAGCCCTAAACTAAGGTGGCAGTTCCATTACTGTTGGAACCTCAGTGATTCTGAAGCGGGCAGGATCGAATATTGGCTTGTCTTTTGATAATGTCCTTATACGGGATTCTGTGATTTGAATTGTAATAGGATTTTCTAATCGCTGAGAATACTTGCGAACATTTGTGGTTAACATCAATAGCTTTTCACAATTATATTGCTGTAAAAAAAAATGAACAGTTTTGGAAGAAGTTTGCATCTGTAGATGAAATTAGTTCGTTTTTTTGCATAACTGGTTGAATTGTTTTTAAATAAATTATCAAATAGATAAATCGTCTAGCTCAAAACTTTGTAAGGGTAGGTGGCGGGACCATCGTCATCATCATATCGCTTATCCCTCGGTGACAAGATTAATCCTCCGAATTGCCCTGAGTTTAGACCGATCGAAAAATATTGGGCAATTGTCAAGCGAAAACTTCGAGGATGCGGTAAAGAAGTTACAAATGCACAACAAATGCGTTTAAAGTGGAATAAGTTCGCCGGTACAGTGTCACCAGCGACTGTGCAAATCGTAATGGCATCGATCACAAGTGCGACAGTTCGTTCGGAACGGTGAAATGTAATGACTTGTTATATCTAGTTTAAAAGCTTAATAAATACCCTTTTGTTTGACGTTTTGATCAACCGTGTATGTTGTTTAATTCTTGAGTTATGATCACTTGAATGCGTCCCAATTTACTTTGAATCGGGTTTTATATGTGAAGAGCTTTTTAAAGGTTTTCATTATCCATTGCATTCAGTGAATTATCTATCAATTCCAGTTAATTTGATGAAATCAACCGATCCTCGAAGCAGCCATGTGTCATGCCAGTTATTCAATTTTATGATTAAATTTGAATTTAAAAAAATATTGTATTATATTAAAATTACATGCTCTAATTGTTATGTTTTGTAGTCTCCGAGTGTGGAGTAACGATTATGATGTAGAAGGAGATTTTTCGCCCATCACCATGAGATACCATGAGTAGACAGAAGATATGAAGAGAAAATGTTGAAAGTTCCGTCAGTGTACGGTAGGTTGGAAATAGAATAGAAGTATTGAAAATTGAGCGAAAGAGCATGGGTAAAGTAGTACTGACCTATCACTGCGGGGTAGGTCACAATCATGTTTAATATACATATGTCGTATATATTGATTTAAAAAATATTTCCTGTAGTATCCCCGACCTTCTCGTCAAGATGCATTTTTTACGAAAATTGTTGAATTGTAATTTAGTTGTTACGTAGTTAAAAAATTTCAAGTTTTTTTTTTCTGAGGTATATTTAAGTTATATATAAGTTGACCGGACCGGGATTCAAACCGTTGGCTTAAATTAATTGAAATTCTGCGTAGACATATGTCAATGTGTATTGTTTACGGCCTAAGAGATGATTTCATCAGGTGCGCAAAATTTTTCAAAATGGCGACGAAAGAACAGTGCGTGCGTTTGAATGTTTTGCACGAGTACTTTGGGGATAAGGATCTGTCGCATCTTGCCATTGGAAAAAGTTGGAAATCGTGAATTCCACGGTGTCTGGTATCATAAAGCGGTTCGAAGAACGTCTAACTGATGATCGGAAGCAATGATCTGAAAAAAAGCCGTCAGGTCAACGAGAATGATCACAAACACGTGGTTGGGGCCATTAAACGGAAACGGAACGCCTCAGTTCGAGATGTGGCTAAAAAGTTGCATGTTGCCAAACATCTGATTTTCATTAAGTTATTTTTCAAACATTGTCGGTGGCTTGAGTTTGGGTCAAAGAATAGATTGTTATGAGATAGTTGGTTCAATAATTTGTAACCTACACGCCGTGCCGTATTGACAAAATCCGAAACGACCATCACGAGATATGTTATTCAGAATACGGTCGCGAAAAGTCGTGCTAAATGTTGTACGATCACAAATTAACGAAACCACCATCTTTTGTGCCGAAAGATCTGAACCTCCCAAGAACACCGGAACTGCGCCCAAAAGAAAAATACTGGGCCATTATGAAGGAGCACTTTCTAAAACGACTTGAAGTGGTGAAAAAATGAAGAAATCATGCACACAGAAAAATAATTAATTTTAACCAGCGTGTAAAGTTTCCCCTCGTTCAATTCAAAGCCAAAGGAGGTGTAAACAACAAAATTGTTTACAATCTTGCATGCGCCATACAACAATGTTTGCAATCTTTCATACAACAGGCTAGATTTAGGCGTTATCTGGCTTAAATTTACATGAAATATTCCATTATTTTCTGCCAAATCTAGCATTCCCTTTATGTGCATTAGATAACGCAGAAAATCAAAGGTTTCTTTCTATCTGAGTGGGTTACTATGCAAAAAAAAAACTGACGATTCTGAGGTCGTGCAGAACCTTATGGCTCGGGTTAAGGCCAAGATTCGTGCATTTGGATATAAAGGCGAAGAAAATTAAATGAATGATGCCAAAACAAACATTAATTGTATATTTTTACTCCATGAAAACTTGATGATAATCGGATAAAAATTCTAACTTTGAGAATGAGTTTTGTGTGTGCGGATTTTAAACGGTTCACCCTTTAGTTAAAGTATTTCAAGTTTTTTTTTATTTCAGAAGAAAATAAATACAGATAGAAAGAAACATTGAATTTTCTGCGTTATCTAATGCAAATAAAGGGAATGCTAGATTTGGCCGAAAATAATGGGATATTTCTAGACCAAATCGTCAAAAGGTCGAAAGTAACAATTGTAAACAATGACTTAAAACGTAAATTTCCTGGAAATGCCAGGTTGCTTACATGTATATCCACTACCGACGGAAAGGTAATAACTCCCGGTATCTGTTTCTGGGACTATTTTGTTTGTGGGAGCAAGCAGATCCCAGAAAAATATGCTAGAAGTCATTGTTTACAAATGTTACTTTCGACCTCTTGACTATTTTGTCTAGATTTCATGTAAATTTTAGCCAGATAACGCCTTAATCTAGTCTGCTGTATGAAAGATTGCAAAGATTGCTGTATGGCGCATGAAAGATTGCAAACAATTTCGTTGTTTACGCCTCCTTTGGCTTGGAATTAAACGAGAGGAAGTTGTTAAAATTAATTATTTTTTTCTGTGTAAGTAACATATAAGTTCACCAATTTTAGACCATTCCACCCGACACAACCACTGCTGTTTCTCCTATCTCAGATCTATTTTCCCCTTCAACTGAATGTAGTATGCGTCACATGGCTCAGATTCGTTTTATCACACGTCAAGAAACATATTTTCAGGGACGCACGGAAGACTTCGGAAGACTTTATATTAAGTCTGGAAACTTGATGGATTCTCCATGCAAAGGTGAGTTTTTCCACCTGTGAGAAAAGCAATTTAGACATTGCTCAACCTCCGTCGTGTTTCACCTGTGTATGTGTTTGTGTGTACATGTTCCCATGCTGCAGAGATCTTAACATTTATGTGCGTAGTAATTAGCACCGAAACTTTAACGTATAAATTTACCTGAATAATTTACACGAGTTGATTTTGCTCAGCACCGTCTGGAAAATCACGACACGTATTAAGAGATATGGCATAAATGAAACTGAAGCACCTTGTACGAGTGTGGATGTCGGTGAAGGTGTGAGATGGTGATGAAGAAGTGGAAAACTTTTGAAAGCCCTTGAAAGAAACACCCCCGGGGCTATCTTTAGCTTACTCCTAGGGGGAGGGTGTTGATGTGTTTAAAAACGGCGTTATGCGTAGATGGCACAAGATGCCTTGCGGTTTCCCCACCCGTGTTGTGGGAGTGCTTAATTTACCGAAACAGATTTGAATTCCATAAAGTTTGGAGTGCTCTGGTGGAGTTTTGTTTAATTTACCGCATTTACCATCTGGCTGTTGGTAATGAGCGTGAAGTGGATTGAGTAATTAGAATGATGAATTTCGTTCGTATTTCGTGACTGATGTTAATTATTGGTATATTTTTTAATTGCAAATACCAACCAATTAAAATGTCCATTTCGATTAGTTCACCTGCGTTGTTCTTAAAATCAATCGTCCTGCTAAAGAAATCCATAACGATCAAAGAGATTACCGAAGTGGGTCAACGCAAATCAATTTGTAAATCATCATTATTCTTCTGTTCCTGTCGATGTTCTGTACCCCGGGCAAGCCTCGTCATAAAACATTCAGAACATTCCATTTGCTGGAGAAATAAAACAGACTTTACCTTCATCTCGACCGGAGACCAGTGGATGAAGACCTCTTATCCTATTGTTCAAAACATTTCCCGCTCTTCACTGTTCGTCCTCCGGGTCCGACACAGTCTGATTGCATTACTTCCCTCACTCGGATTACCCTTGGGGTAGGCACATTACGAAGCCTTCCCTGGCCTTCTGCTGCTGCAAATGGACTCGATATTGCGACTTTCAAACATCACAACACGAGTTTAAAACGACCAAGACCAAGGGGTTGAGCGAAAGAGCACTCCAGCAAAGTGCGCCTCCGGTAGAAAATATGAACCAGGAATCGAAGGGAAAAACCCCAGCACGGCCATCAACGTCGGACAGGAAGAACAAAAAAGAGCGTTCAGAAGAAAAGCTTATCCCCGGGGAAATACATTTAACTTTTTTCTTCTCGCATCTCGTCGTTCAGGGAGCCCACTTTTACCCCGAACCAGGAGACAGGGGCTGACCGATGTGGAAATCCCTTTCAGTGCGATCACTCTTCGCATTGCCCATTTCGCATTTCGGCTAAAAAGCTTTTCGCTGTAAAGGATTCGTATTTTTTGCGCTCACTGCTGGTCGGTCTCTTTCAGAAAATTGATTGCAAAGAAACGAATGGGAAGAATGAATAACAGCCATGCGAGGGGAAATAAAATCAGCAAATCCGGACCAAACGTCCGAATTCTGAATTAAACATTCATAATGTATCCCGGGCTATGGTTGGAATTATGTTTTTGATTCCACTTGAAGCTTTGGACCCCTCCAGCCCATCCACATCGAGCTCTGCGGGCCTTACAATCCATTTTTCTTCATTATTCGTGGGTACTGGGATGCATATTCCAACAGTGCGTGAATTTTAAGGACCCAGATTTAAATCGCCGTGATAAACGTTGAAACTTATATTGAAATGGAATGTCCCCGGAGTGCGGTAGCTGCGCTCGGCGACGCGAACGTAAATGACAAATGTAGTTGGAGATAAATTATGCGAATAACTTTGGCTTCGTGTGGCCACTCTGGCTATCGGTCTGAGTAGGCATTGGAACGGGGAAAGATGTTGGAACACCACCAGCAACACCACTTCGAAGAATCGTTCATTGTAGTCATAAATCAACAGGCCCATCGCAGCCGAGCAGGACGCATTAAATAATAAATTAACAACGTTTTCGTGTCACAAGCAGTAGTCGCTAATCACGTGCTAATCAGCGGCACCTTTGCAGGATTCGCTCCGAGCCATTAATCATCGTAAATGATCTCACGAACCAACCGGAAAGCTCGGCCAGAAAAGACAAGGAAATTAAATATGTCACTATGTGACTAGTTAGAAGGGGTCTCTGGTAGCCTAGTCAGTAAAGGTATGGCATAGAGGAGTTAGATGGCAGGGTGGATTTTATTTTTCGTGTTGGAAAATTTGTTGACTTCCCTAGACATAGAGTTTACCACACAATGTACAAACTGCTGGTAAGGATTGTCATGAAAAACTTCCAATCAGTAACTGTCGAAGAATAACTACATTCTTAGAAAAAGTAGTCTAAATTTAAATATGCTTGGATTAGTATAAAGAAAGGGACCTATTCGACATAGATTTACGTCTATTCTCAACATCACATGACCATAAATATTTAAAATGTAAATTAACTTGGCACGATGTAAAAATAGGTAATGAAATACAAATTCGGATCATGTAAAACTTATTGTAAATCTGGTTTAAAGGATTTTTGATACTCAGAATTCAAAAAACCTATTTCTAGTTACTATCAAAACAAAATCAATTGAATGCCATGGCCTGCGATGATAGCTTACCAATAAACACAGATATTAAAAACGTTTAAAGGGTGGCCACTAAATTTTTGGAATTTTTTCTCAAGCTGTCAAAAAATGACAAACATACTTGAAGAAGATCTGATTTTTTGAAATCTTCATATTTAAAAATGAATTTCTGTCTGTCTGCTTGTCTGTCTGTCTGTCTGAACCTTATAGACTCGGTAACTACTGAACCGATTGGCGTGAAATTTTGTATGAAGAGGTTTTTGGGGCCAGGTTCTTATGATAGTTAGAGACCCCTCCCTTCTCTGGAGAGGGGAGGGGGCTCCCATACAAATGAAACACAATTTTCTGCATAACTCGAGTACTATTCAAGCAAAGGAAACCTAATTTAGCATGTGGGAGTTTTTAAAAGCAAATTTTTTTTCTATGGTCATTTGAGACCTCAAGAGCTAATCAAGCAAATGAAACCAAATTTGGCATGTTGGGCTTTCTCTGGGGGCAAGAAATGTTTCTATGGTGGTTTGATACCCCCC
Organism: Aedes koreicus; assembly: GCA_024533555.2. Classification (NCBI taxonomy): domain Eukaryota; kingdom Metazoa; phylum Arthropoda; class Insecta; order Diptera; family Culicidae; genus Aedes; species Aedes koreicus. Next base: position 168,530 of record JAHHFK020000731.1, on the reverse strand, counting down.
TATCGCTAGAAGAGAAGGCTCTCATACAAATTAAACTAAAATTTCTGCATAAGGCGGGAACTAATCAAGTAAATGGAACTTAATTTGAAAGGTAGGGGTTTTAGAAGGCAAAAAATGTTTCTAAGGTGACTCGAAACCCCTCCTCTTTCTGAAAGTGGGGCTCCCATACAAATGAAACACAAATGTCTGCATATTTCGAAAACAAATCCAGCAAATGAATTTGGCATGTGGTGGGTTTTGAAAGCAATGATTGTATGGTGGTTTGAGACCCCTCCTCCTCTGGAAGAGAGGGTCTCCAACAAATCAATCACAAATTTCAACCCAACATGAGAATTATCCAGGTAACTAAAACACAAAATGTGTATTTCTCAGGTAAGAAGCATGTTCTGATAGAAGTTTGAACCCCTTTTTAGTCAAGAAAAAAAAGTCATTCCGAAAAACAACCATAATCTATTATATTCGATTATATTTTCGTTCATGTAGTTGCAAGCGTAGCAGCGCTCGTACTGGGTTCAGCTAGTAACTCATAAAGTAATTGAGCTGGATTGGTCTATAATCACCATATTGGTCTATTCGTGGATGCAACCTCGTGTCATTATTTAGCCTTATAGTTAATAACAAACTTCGTAAGATTTATATTCGCTGTAGTCAACAGATAATTGCATAAGACAAATTAAAACTAAACTGGTTCATCTTGCGTCGTAGTCACTTAAATACCTTTTGGGTATTTTCGTAACTTGTTCGGGGGTGAGATTTGAACTTGTGACTTTGGCGTGAGAAGTATGGTATGTAACCACTACGCCGGATCCCCCAAATATGTCACTAATTCGGCGATAATGAACAAAATCATGTTATCAGGATGAACGATATATTTTGAAGCAATTATGATATTATTTATCACTTTAGAATTGTTCGCTTCCACTTTTTTTTCGGTTTCTTTTACTTTTTAGACATGATAACCTGGTAAACCCGAACAGACTATCTACACGATCTTCGAATGATTTGAATTCGGCTAAAGTGAACTTATACACCATAAAATGCAGCCAAGATGTACAGAAAATAATCATACGTCATTTACTTACTGCTCACATAGGTAAACTAACAATGATTTTACAAAAAAAATCATAGACCCAATGCACAGTGGGCAAAAATTTACCCAAAATCCCATTAATTTAGTTTGCGCAGGGTAGGAGTCCTAAAAAATAGCTTATCTTATGGGAGTACTGGGAAACAAATGGTGTAAGTCTCATTTCGGGTTGACCACAGTAAGTGCCCTAATTTGCCCATTTCTACCCTCATGTTGGATGTAATTAAGAATTATTATTCAAAAACTAAACTTGGTTCTACTAATGTGTGTGAGTCGATCAAATTTTGTACTAATTAGTCCATTTTTTTTTTCTTTTTCATGTTCAGTTAATACAGAATACAGGAGAAATATTCAACTAAAGGTCTTTCGTTTAACACCTGCCATAAGATTTTGTACAGTCTCCTTGTCCACTTTATTCGCCGCAGAACGCCTGTTTGCCTTGAACTGTTTCTCGCTCACAACAGCTTTTTAAGTCTTCTTAAGGTTCCGCTTGACGATGGCCCAATATTGTTCGATTGGGCGGAGCTCTGGCGTGTTGGGAGGGTTCTTGTCCTTGGGCACCACTTGAACGTTGTTGGCAGCATACCACTCCATGGCCTTTTTTCCGTAATGGCAAGATGCCAAATCTGGCCAAAATAGAACAGAACAATTATGTCGCGGAAAGGCAGTAGACGATTTTGTAGGCACTCGCTCAGATAAATTTCCTGTTTGACGGTTCCGGTCGCAATGTAAACGTTGCTCTTCAAGCCACAGGTACAAATGGCCTGCCACACCTGATATTTCTTCGCGAACTTTGACAGTTTAATGTGCTTGAAAATATTTGCCACCTTTCCCCGTCGGGTTGCCGTATAAAATTCCTGTCCAGGAAGCTGTTTAAAGTCTGCCTTGACGTAAGTTTCATCGTCCTGTACCACGCAATCAAACTTCGTCAGCATCGTCTTGTACAACTTTCGCGGTCGTGCTTTGCCGACGTGTTTTGTTTAGTGTCGCAATTTGGAGTCACCACTTTCTTGTAAGTCGACAGTCCAGCTCGTTTTTTAGCTCTATCCACGGTTGAAGGCGCCACTCCCAGCTTCTTTGCGTCATCTCGGACGGAGAGGTTGGGGTTCCACTCGAAACAGCGGGCAACTCTTGTTGTCGTCGCTGTGGCCTTCGGCTTTCGATTTCCCCCCGATCCAGCTTTCCTGGCTGTCAACAAACTGTAGCAAGTTGACTACTTCTATTAGAACATTAAGTCAAATGTAAGAGGAGTATTCTGTAATTTATTGAAATATTTGTATATAGTAGTTTATATTATTATTATTGTTAGACATTTTATGTGTTCATCAACGTCACCAATGTCTACGTGTAAATGTTCACCAGTTTGAATGTTAGTCAATTTAAAAAAACAAAAAATACCATACCCATTTTCAACTTGCATGTATCGTCAAATATCTTGCATCAAAGTTGTTCATCCAGCCGTTGGTTCATTGGTCATTTCCTGAACTTTTACGACCGCTGATCTCACCGCGGAGAAGGACTTATATGAATTTAGTTAAGAATGGGAAAGAGACAGCTATTTGAACGTTGGCTAAGGAAGAAGATGGTATCCACCATCGTTTCCGAATATGACTTTTAATGATCGGGTTCATAAGGTCGTCGAACTTCCTCAAGTAGTTCAACAACCTCAGTATACCACTGACTACTAACCGAGGCCTATCTGAGGGTTTACGGGACTACATCGGAGCAGATTGCCCTGGACCGTGGAGTCAAACGGAATTTGTTTGGTTAGTTAGAGTCGCGAGTTTGAATTGTGATATTACGTCGAACGATTTGAAGATTTTTAGTGTAATACATTACGTTAGTTTACCTTTCCCAGGCTAGGAAATAAATAGTAGGTTTGTGCGGTGATAAGTCGTGTACGTGCAAGTTTGTCAGGAAGAGAAGGTAATCTGTTTAAGGTGTGTGTCTCAATATTCGAACAGCCGTTCGACGGCTTCTTATACAGGTTTTCCGGAACGGGATTTGAACCGACCGTTCTAAAGACCCCACGCAGCCGCCAACACCACCCAGCCCAATCGACCACCAATCAACCGTTCCACTCTCCACCGACAGAAATTTCGGGCTTGCGGAAATACTTCCGAATACCGAAGGGGTTCGCAACGCCATCAAAGCGAACCATAAAGCGATACGAGGCCATTTTACAACATCTCGGTAACCATTTTCGCCATTGTTGTTCATCCGTCGACTACTTGATTCGTCGTTTATGGAGGAATGTAGGACGTAGCGGAATCTAACACCACCTCTTCGATAGCCGCAACCGATTCCGTGCAGAGGCCGCAATACTTCGCCAGCGGTAACTAGAAGCCGGCAAAGAAGCTCTGCCGCAACGCTAATTAAAGGAAAGGTCGGTAACTGCGAAGCAACAAACAGTGAGTAACCCATGCGCATGTGAACAACAATATTTGAGACACACACACTATAAAAATAGACAGGTAGAAATCAGAAAATCCGCACACGTTGGAGGCAGGATACAAAACAGGGAAAGGCAATAAAATGATAAAAACCTAGGTTTAATTAAACAAATCAAAATAAAATGTTGTTTATTCGTTTCCACCACCAATATTGAATGTGTTTGTATAGCCATTATGCCTTACGTGATGCCCTGATGCTAAGAGTTTTCTTGTCGTTCGATCAGTTCAGTTTTCGTGTTAGTTTGTAGCTTTTTCGGTATTTTTACTCCAAGTGTGAACTGCTTGGGAATCTCAGTCTCTCCACTCTCGTTGCGAAGCGAGAAAGGAAAAATTTGTTTCAAAGAGTTCTGCCTGTGATGAAATAGGCACTCATACTCAGAAGTTTTTGGTAACTAATCGAACGACGATCATTGACTGTTATACTCTTAGCCTATGGTGGAGCCATCTTGACGTTGATAGCGGAGGTACTTGGGTTGACCGTTCAGTGAAGCTATAGCTTCCCAAAACTATATATGAGAAATCTGGTTGGGATTTCTTGCCGGACATAACAATAGACGAGTGGCCCTCATCGGAGGTGGCGCTTAAGTCACTCGTTTTACGATTCAGGGGACGGATAACCCCGCAGCCATACTCTGTGTGCTATAAAACGTTCACCGAACACTTTTAATACGTTGGTAACAGTTGATTTAGCCACATTCAACAATTTCGCCAACTTGACGTGAGAGTAGTTTGGATTTTCACCATGCACGTAAAAAAATTTGATGTGTTGCTTCTCTTCCTTCGACGACATTTTGATAAGTGCTAATCGCAAAATTAAAATAAATGCATGATGCTACACGCACACAGCTTCAAAATGAGGGGTGTGCAAAAATTGTTAATGCCCGATGAAAGAAAATGCGTCAAGCTTAAGTCGACCAAATTTTGATCGAAACACCCTTTATATTGAACCCAGATGCACTGAGTATCAACCCTAAACGAAACCATCACTATTCGATTTTCCGGAATCGTTTACACAAATAAAGTGCAAGTGAGAGTAATATTACTGGTGCCGATCTTCAAAACCGCATATAAGTTTATCAAATTATGACGGGAAATCGGGTAAAATGGACCATTTTCTGAGGTCAACCCTAAACGAGACCATCACCATTATATTATCCGGACATTTTCACATAATACAGCGCAAGTGAGAGTAATTTTAGTGGCGCCAATCTTCAGAACCGCATGGTATGTGAGATTAGGGAAGTATGAGGGGAAATCGGGTAAAATGGATCTTATTTTGGCATCCGATCAAAGTAAAATTTGTTCCATTTAGTTTTCCAGTTTGTTTTTGCAAATTTACAGTGCAGTGGGTTCAATATAGTAGAATCAAGTTTGGTTTTTGGGTAATAAATCTAGTTTGCATCCAAAATGAAGGGAGAAATGGGCAAATTGGGACACTTACTGTAGTCAACCCTACATGAGACTAATACCATTCTATTCCCCGCATTTTTGCTCATAAGAAAAGCTATTTTTAGGACTCCTATCCTGCCCTGGCTGCCCGCAGCGGGACGTAAAAATCGTCATTGATGACATGAACGCTCAGGTGGGACGGGAGGCAATGTACAGACCGGTAATAGGGCCTAACAGCCTGCATACCATATCGAACGATAATGGCCAACGATGCGTGAATTTTGCGGCCACCCGTGGTTTAGTAGTCCAAAGTACCTTCTTCCCCCGTAAGCCACTTGGAGATCACCTGACCAACGAACAGAGAATCAAATCAGCCATGTTCTAATCGACGGGAAATTCTTCTCCGATATCGACAACGTTCACACTTACCGTAGCGCGAATATAGACTCAGACCACTACCTAGTTGCAGTATGTAAGCGCTCAAAACTCTCGACGGTGTACAACACGCGTCGAATTCCGACTCCACGACCTATCATTGAGCTACTACAGGAAACCGGAGTAGCCCAGGAATACGCGCAACAGCTAGAAGCAGTCCTACCAACGGAAGAGCAGCTTGGCGCTGCTACTCTTGAGGATGGCTGGAGAAATATTCGAACCGCCATTGGTAGCACTGCATTAGTGACACTAGGTACTTCTGCACCGAATCGAAAAAATGACTGGTTTGATGGCGAATGCAAGCAGTTAGTAGAGGAGAAGAATGCAGCACGGGCGAGAATACTGCAACACCGTACGAGAGCGAATGTGGAACGGTATAGACAGGCACGGAACAGACAAAAAGGGAAGATCGAGACCGCGAAGAAATGGAAGCACTGTACCGTGCTAACGACACACGCAAATTCTACGAGAAGTTGAACAGCTCGCGCAAAGGCTACGTACCACAAGCTGATATTTGCAGAGACCTGGATGGCAACCTTCTCACAGGAGAGTGTGAGGTGATTGAAAGGTGGAAGCAGTACTTCGACGAGCACCTGAACGGCAATGTTACAGCGAACGAAAGTGGCACGGTACTGAATCTAGGAACACGCGCAGAAGATGACAGGACCCCGACCCCAACCCTTCAGGAAGTTGAGGAGGAAATTGGTCGGTTGAAAAACAACAAAGCCGCTGATGTTGACCAACTCCCAAGCGAGCTATTAAAATACGGTGGTGAAGCACTGGCCAGAGCGCTGCACTGGGTAATTACCAAGATTTGGGAGGAGGAATGTTTACCGGATGAGTACTGCAGAAATGTCGCGAATACAACGTGCCCACACATCATCTTTTCATCGATTTTAAATCAGCGTATGATACAATCGATCGAGACCAGCTATGGCAAATCATGCACGAATATGGATTTCCGGAAAAACTGACGCGGTTGATCAAAACAACAATGGATCGAGTGATGTGTGTCGTCCAAGTATCAGGGACGCTATCGAGTCCCTTCGAAACTCGGAGAGAATTACGGCAAGGTGATAGATTGTCGTGTTTGTTGTTTAACATTGCGTTGGAGGGTGTGATTCGAAGAGCTGGGATAGACATGAGTGGCACGATCTTCAGGAAGTCTGTCCAACTATTTGGCTTCGCCGACGACGTTGATATCGTAGCACGTAACTTTGAGACGATAGCGGAAACGTACATCAGACTTAAGGCTGAAGCAGGTAGGATTGGGCTTGTGATTAATGCGTTGAAAACAAAATACATGAAGGGAAGAGGTTCACGAGAAGACAATGTTAGCCTCTTAGCACGAGTTCAGATCAACGGTGATGAAATCGAGGTAGTAGACGAATTCGCGTATCTGGGCTCATTGGTGACCGCCGATAACGACACCAGCAGAGAAATACAAAGGCGCATTATGGCTGGCAATCGTGCCTACTTTGGACTCCGAAGGACGCTAAGATCGAACAAAGATCGCCGAACCACAAAGTTGACCATCTACAAGACATTAATTAGAGCGGTAGTTCTCTACGGCCACAAAACATGGACATTGCTAGTGGAGGACCAACGCGCCCTTGTAGTCTTTTAACGGAAGGTGCTGCGTACGCTCTACGGTGGAGTACAGATGGAAGACGGAACGTGGAGGAGGCGAATCAACCACCAATTGCACCAGTTGCTGGGAGAACTTCCCATCGTACACATCGCAAAAATCGGTCCATTACGATGGGCTGAGCATGTCGTAAGAATGTCGGACGACAGCCCTGTGAAAATGGTTCTCGAAAACGAACCGACGGGTACAAGAAGAATAGGCGCGCAACGAGCAAGGTGGATCGATCAAATAGAAGGCGACCTGCGGACCCTCCGCAGACATCGAGGCTGGCGAGGTACAGCCATGGACCGATTACAATGGAAACAACTTCTGTGTACAGCAGAGGCCACGCCAGCCTTTTTTTTTTTTTTTTTACGGGGTGGAAAAAAACCAACAACCCACCACCAGAACACCGGGGGGGGGGGGGGGGGCGCCCCCCCCCCCCCCCCCCACAAACCCCCCCCCCCCCCCAGCCCCCTTTCCCCCCCCCCACCCCCCTCCCGTATTAACTCCGGGGGGGGGGCTTTTGGTTTTTTAAGCACCCCCCCTATCCAACCCCTTAGGGGTTTAATTTTTTGGGGGGCCCCGCGACCCGCCTTTGGCCGTTTCCCCATTTTTGTTGGAGATCAAGGACGATCTGGGAGGTTGCTACGCATACCGCGTCCTAGACGTCCCGGTCTTGACACATCCTCTGGACCAAGTTATCCGGAGTCGTGTCGCGACCGCATACGGCCATCATGCCGGATCTCACGCCGTCGAAGCGAGGACATGCGAAAAACACATGTTCTGCAGTTTCTTCGACTCCCGCGCACTCACTGCATGCGGAGGACTGTGCATGCCCATATTTATGCAGGTATTGTATAAAACAGCCGTGGCCAGACAATATCTGCGTTAAGTGTAAGTTCACTTCACCGTGTCGCCTACCGACCCACCTTAGTTAATTCCGGGATTAGTCAGTGGGTCCACCGACCTTTGGTGGAGTTGTTCCATTCCCTCTGCCACTTAACCGTGGATGCGGCTCTAGTGGTCTTTCGGATACCTCTTGTTCCACGTTGCTTGAAGCACTCTACGTCCTCTTTTATGACGATGCCTATTGGCATCATCCCTGCTAGGACGCAGACCGCGTCGCGTGATACCGTTCGGTATGCACTCACCACTCTTAGGCACATAAGCCTGTGTGTGCTCTCGAGCTTATTTGCGTAGCTCTTGGTACTCAAGGCGGTGATCCATGCCGGCCCGCCGTACCTAAGTATGGACAGGGCGACACTGGCCAGGAGTGTACGCTTACTCCCTTGCACCGCCGAGCTATTCGACATCATGCGGGATAATGCCGATATAGCCATAGAGGCTTTCTTGCAAGCGTAATCGACGTGACTGACAAAGGACAGCTTGTCGTCGATCATAACCCCAAGATACCTCAAGAACCTCTTCGATTCTACTGTGCAGTTACCTGCACTAATCGTCGCATGTTGCTCCGATTTCCAATTGTTCACCACCGTGACCTCGGTCTTATGGTGGGCTAGCTCCAATTGCCTGGAGCTCATCCATCTCTCCACAATGCCAATGGAGTGTGAGGCCGTTAACTCGACCTCCTCGATGGATTCACCACATATCTCCAGGGTGATATCGTCTGCGAACCCGACGATCTTTACCCCGCTCGGGAACTCAAGCCGCACTACCTCGTCGTACATCGTGTTCCATAACACCGGACCCAGGATCGAACCTTGCGGGACGCCTGCGGTGATCTGTACACGTCAGACGCCAGCCTTAGTCTGACTGCACTGGCTTAATTAATGGGATTTTGGGTCCATTTTTGTCCACTGTGCTACTTGTTAGGGACACCGATAAAAAGGAACATTGAATTTTCTGAGTTATCTAATGCACATAAAGTAAATGATAGAATTGGCCGAAAATAATGGGATATTTCATGTAAAATTTAGCCAGATAACGCCTGAATCTAGTCTGTTGTATGAAAGATTGCAAACATTGTTGTATGGCACATGAAAGATTGCAAACGATTTCGTTGTTTACGCTTGGTTTGGCTTAGAATTAAACGAAGGGAAATTTTACGCGCTTGTTAAAATAATTTATTTTTTTCTGTGGACATACATTTTTCTATGTTATCAACTATGGCCTGTTGTATCGAAAACGTATTGAAAATGTTGTTATTGATTAAATTTTCAATTAAAATTTCTAAAATCCGGTTTTATGTTTTTCAAATGGCTCACAAACACAAATAAAAGAAACAAAATCAGTGTTGAGTGAATTATAATGTTTTCATTATCAAATCATATGTGAAAATCACATAACTGTTTCTTAGCAGTTTAATTATAGTTTCTTTTGTGAAATTTTGTGTTGGGTAGAGCGCGTACAGTTAAAAACGTCCTAAATCAGAAAATCAGACAAAAACCGTACGAAGATTACACAGAAAAAAAATAATGAATTTAAACTAACGCGTAAAATTTACCATCGTTTAATTGCATGCCAAAGCAAGCGTAAACAACGTTATTGTTTGCAATCCTTCATACAGCATACAAAATTGTTTGCAATCTTCCATACAACAAACCATGATTTTTTCCAAATCTAGCATTCTATTTATGTGCATTAAGAAAATTACAGTTTTCTTTCAAACTGTGTACATTTAATAACAAATCTATCGTATGGAACGAAGCATAAAAATACCCAATTTGGTGCTTATTGACCGAAATTACATCCATATCCCTCAAAAGTTTTTGACTTTATACAATGAGTTGGCCAACTTTTCGTGAAACATACTACCAATGTCTTATGAAACATATCTTAGCAAGTGTATGACTAGTTAAATATCGCTTCCAGCTCAAATACTTTATGAGTTGCATTGTAGGCCGAGTCAAGGGACACATAGCCTACTTTAAAAAACTTGAATGATGTTCACATATGATCGACCGGCCATTCCATTTCAAAACATTAGAATTCCTTCTGAATAGAAATGTTATTACCTCGGTTTTGATTCGGATAAGCCATTTAAAAAATATATAACCACATACAGGTATAACGTTTGCATTAAAAAAATGGACTTTTTTCGGATGGTGATAAAAAAAAAGCTAAGAGAGATAATTTTCCCATGGAAGGTAATTATTTAAGCTTACTTGCAAAAAAATTCTACGCCCTTGCGAGCGGCCTTTCGACAGTTAACCGGAATTCCTCCTCAGTTTGCGCGACAAAATTGTTGCAGTAGACGCTTCAGGTTGTCCCAGAAATTCTTGATGGGACGCAGCTGGGGGACGTTGGGCGGGTTCGGTACCACTTGGGTACCACATCGATATTCAACCGCTCCATCTCCTCCAATGATCGCTTTGAGTAGTGGGCCGACGCTAGAGCCGGCCAGAACAGCGCGTCTTCGCCCTTATGGTATTTCTTGATGAACGACGCAACTTTCGGCAGGCATTTCGTACTATAAATTTCCCCGTTCACGGCCAGTCCGGAGCGAAAGAAGAGCGGCTGTGACATCTCCTTCTCGCTGATTGTCAGCCACAGCAGCACCTTCTTGGGGAACTTGGTGTGTGAAATGAACTTCACCTCCGAGCTCACTTCCATCGTGGGGGAAGTAAAATACGAAGTATCCTACCAGTCGTTGCCATCCAGGGTGAGATAGGTCTCGTCGTCCATCACCACCGCCACGTTGCGATTCGCCGGGAAAATCGAGATGACGGGCGTTTCCGGCGTCCACAAAGTGCCGCACGATGTCCGTTTGCGACGCGGCGGGATGCAGTTCTTTGAACGCGCACACTTCTGAACGGAGTTGCTTCACTGTTTTTGCTATCACGGTTAGAGTTCGACTGATAGAGCTGTCAAATTTTATCTGCTGACTCATGGGTTACTATTAGCGAATTCGTTTTCGAAACTGGTTCAGTGCCAGCCCAACTCGAGAGAAAAAAAAACGATTTTGAGTTACGAGTCAGATTGTATGGTAGTGTGTGTGAGATCATCTGGATTATCTCGCTCGCTGTCAAAAATTATCTCGTCGTCGTCTTGCTTGCATTCGTTTGTTATTGTTAGTCGATAATAGGATAAAAGTATAGGATCAAGTCTCCTCCGGTTAGTAGCAAATCAAAGAGCGTTGGTTTCAATAGAATCAATATTAGTTACTAATGCTATGATGGGCCGTCCTTCCGATTGGATCTCTATTTACGGGATATCCACAGAAAAGGGGGACATGCCGCCGCCCAGCCAAAAATTTATGTTACCTAAACAGGCAGAAAAAGCGATGAATCTGTTGGATCTGGCAATAACGGAATAGCATCCGTTGGTGGACAATCAAACTCATACTCATGCTACCTATAATGGTACTCGCAAGTATTGAGTCGGACTCAATGTGTCAATGTACTCATTGCATTCAAAGGATTGTTATATTAAACATGTGTTTTATAGACTCGAAGCATTAAATTGTAATAAAAAAGTATTTTTATTATCTACATCAAAACTTGTTATCAAAATCAACAATAAGTACTTAAAAGTATTTCAATTTCTCTACTGTACTAAACATGTATGTAGGTGTACTTATAGCATTCAATTTGTAATGAAAATGTATTTCACAGCACTCAAAGTATTTAATTGATATTAATGTGTATTTAAAGTCTTCAATAGGTATTCTGTTGTACTTAAAGTAGCCGTATTCAAAGCGTAATTATAATTATACGTATTTTATACTTTCAACAGATGTGTCGTGTACTTAAAAGTTCTTGCGTGTCCCTCGCTCCAGCCACAGAACAGTTACCATAGAAACGCCAGGATTTGATCATTAACAGGAACACTTATGTGTCCAGTTCCGGTGTTGGTATGATGGAATTCAGATTCCGCGTAGCCTGCAGTAATCATCTCCGCTGTGCTTTTATTAATCCGGAAATTACGCCGGAACTAGAAACAAACAAATTACTTTGTAATCTATTGATTGAACGCAACTAAAAGAACTTTTTTCAGTGTTAAGGAAAACAACGAATGTGTAGTTCCAAAGCACTTCGCGAAATGGGAAACCTACATTGAAATTATCGATTTGCAATTTTTGTTTTGCGTGATTGGAAATATATTAGAAATGGAAACATATAAATGTGAAATCAACGATTGCAGTGTTTGTTTACAAGAATCCCTTTCGCGAAAAGTATCTGTAGCTAGGTTTTACCACCGGCGGCAGTAAAATAATATTGAATACCACTTACCTCTTCATTCAAAAAGTTATTCACTATGGACGAAATAACAAACTTGTATTCTTTTGTTTCTTGGCGTTTTTACACTCATAAACAACACATTTTCCCCAAGATTCGAATCGGAATCAGATTCTGATTCTGATACAAATAATTCAACGGCAATAGCAGCAACTCTTATCACAGAGGCACAGTTCTGCATTTTTAATAATGTTTTGTCCGATGCTCACTATATTCCACTTTCAAAACACAACAGAGAATTTGACAGCTTGAAAACAGTTCTATTGGTGAGCTCGGGTTGAAACTGCAAAAAAGTTCAGTGTGAACCCGTCGTCAAAAAAGTTCAATCCAGTGCCATCCTGGGTTGAAACTGAGCGAATAAAAAAACGTTTTGACACCAGTTAGGTTGGAACTGGTGCGAAACTAGGTTGGAACTGAACAAAAACGAATTCGCTATATGATTGAGTCTGCCTGGGCAGTTTTGTCAGTGCGGGTGAAGGTAAACCCATGAAAAATCGGCAATTTTTGTCCATTTTTTAAATGCAAACGTTAGTTGGGAACATAGGAAAAAATGTTTCCCTAAAGTTGGGTCTACGGTACTCTTGTGAAACCATTGCTCATTTTTCTATGAGAAATGTTATTGTTTTACGCGTGGCTATCTTATGTATACATAGAATGCATATCGATTGAATTTAGCCAAATTAATCATGATAGCTAAATTATTGGGAAACGAAAATCTCTCTCGAGTGTACATCTATAAATTGATTAATAAGGTCTTAACTGCTTTAAAATAAATCGATTTTCAAAAGGCCAACATGAATTGGTTGATTGTTGCTTAATTTATGACATATTTGATACAAAGGCCTAATAAAGGAGCAAGGCTGAAATTATATCCATTTAACAATATTCCAGCTCCGCTAACCATCGAGCCTTTCGAATTTCACATTGTATGTATGTAAGGTAGCCACCATCCCTTCTAAGACCTTGTCATGTATGCAGCTCCACTTAATAGCAAGATCAAATTGAGTCGCCGGGTTGTATTCACAGTAACGCTGTATGAAGGGCCAAAAACGGTGGGGCGGACCCGTAAGCAGAGACACTTACGCGAAACCCGCGGGAACATGAGATTCTCCTTCCAACGATACGATCCAACAAATCGAATAACCCAATTCGCAATACTCATTAAGCTTTCTACGGGATGGCTTGTTAAGAAGGGCGCGTCACTCTCACTGAAACTGTTGGAGTAGAATTCACAGCATCACAATCGAATCGGTAGGATAAAAAAAATGATACTATTTGTTCCCTCCTAGACGCCGGTTGTCATACCACTCCATTGTCCAATTCCAGCTTGAGTGATACCCTGATGCTCCCTCCTTTCCCAATATATATTCAGTGTCATATAGTAATATTTAAAATCTTGTGAATTAATATTATAATTATAAAAATATAGTGAATGAATATTATAATGACAAATAATATAGTGAATGAATATAAGAATGATAATAGCACTTCCATTTGTGGACCTGAAAGTTAGACAATGTAGCTGCGAGAAAAAAAAATTGATATTAAATTATCTCATAAAACTTGGGATACCTATGAATGATCTGAAATTATATAGCAATAGAAAAGTAAACCTAAAATTTCGATGTGCTGTTCCGTTTCCTTGCAATAATTTATGTAGTGAGTCTCATCGGAAATAGTGATTTTAATGAAATGAATTTAAATGCAATTTTGTCACATCATTTAATATCATAACATAAAATAATAAACTGACGTTATAATATAAAATAATAATACCAGCAGGCCAGTAAACTATAGTAGAATACATATATCCGTAATTAAGCTGAACATCCACTCTTCGAAAGACTTCCACTTTTGAAGTTTCTGTTGGATTAAGATATACTAAGATTAGAATTTGTTTTCACAATAATAGTCAGAGAACATAATAAACGTAGGTACAAGATGTATCTGACATCTACTGGTATGTTATTGAAAATAAAAATTAGATGTGTATTAATATCATAATAATATTGGAAAAAAACTGAAAACAGCTAATAATAAGGCGAAATAAATTTCATATGATTATGAATCCAAAAACTGAATCTTAATAAAACAAACATACAAAAAGATAAAAAATTGAATTTTTCGATAGCTCTTGTTCATCTGGACACATAAATGATACTTTATGTCTGTGAAATAGGAAATGAATGATTGTAAACTGCTGGGTTTTAAATTAATATATATTTTTGATGAAGAAGGAAAGAGCTTTTTTTAAGTAGAATTTTTCGAATATGATTTTTTCTAAAAAATAAAAAAAAAACATCAAAAACCTTTCTATCTTTTCAAATACATGACGTAGGTTAGATGAGCTATAACTGACAAGGATGCATATATGCGAAGCTGAAAATGACTTATAAAAAAGCATACAAAATGTAATGCATGGATGTTATAATATAAAATGATAATAATTTCGTTTTTATTTAAATGTCTGCAGATTGTGGTCCTGCTGCAATTGTACCATGAATCGAAAGCTAAGACAATGTATCATAGCCACGAGAAAAAAAATTGATTTAAAATTATTTTACAAAACTTGCGATATCCATGGATGATCTGAAATTGTATAGTATATAAGGAATCATGGGATATAAAGCATATAATGAACCTAAAATTTCGATGTGCTGCTCTGCTAATAAATGTGATATAACCACAAAGGAACTGACTCTTAGCTTCGGGTCTTGATCCCTACTGAGCCCTTGCGGCACGTCAAGCCGGCCAGTTCAGCGCAAGGGTCGAGCCTTTCGAATTTCACATTAACAACAAAAACTCATCATGAGGATTCCAAGAAATCAATTCGTACTCGTGGAAACCATTCGCTTGTCAATGAGCAATTTCCACGTTTTACCATAAGCGTAAAACACGAAAATGATTTTTTCGCAGTTCCGTTCAATTCGGCTCCAAACAACCCCCGTTCGCACCAGGTGGCACTGGCAGCCAAATTGTGGGAAATTATTTATTTATAAATAAAATTATACGAAAATAATAGGCCTTTCTCAGGAGACCACATCTCAACTCAGCTCAACCATGCGCACGATTATAATAGCCCGCTGGTTTTCTGGTGCTACCTGTAGTAGAAACAAGGCCCATATCAGGCATCATTACTGCTTTCGCCGACATCAGCCACTGGTTGCTGCTTCCGATGGTTTTGGCCGCAGTGAGAATGGCAACCCACCAGCCACCGCCAACAACAGGAGAAAGCGAATATCACTCAGCGGTAGCGATAGGAACTGGGCCTCGGGCATGACAGCCCCCCTCCAGGGCACGTGGTGCTGCTTCTCTGAAGTGTTTTGCCGTGGGGTGAGCTCAAGGCGGCGGCCCTATGCCACCCACGAACTTCACTCACCCGATGGGTACAACGATGGCAGCAGGGGTTTCGCTTCAGTGGCGAACGATAAAGCGAATGGTTGGCTCAGGATGTGTGCCAACTGTTGTGTGTGAACGCGTCACGCGGAAGGTATGCTTACTTTTGAGTGGGTTTTGATGTAATATGAAACGAGCCTTGCATGAATATCGTTCCTTGATCAAGTGGCGAGCGGGAGGAAGTGGCAGCGGTTTTCAGTGGATACGGCGTGAATCGTAGGCGTCGTTGTTGTCGACGATGTCGCTGCCGGGGGGTGGGGCACGAATAAAGTGTACGGGTTTCCGTAATGCGGAACAACGACAACGACGATGCTCAGCTGGATTGGGTTCGTTTGAGACAAGTACTGGCTCATTACGAACGAAAACTTGATCACGGTAAATTGAAAGTAAACGCTTGGCGGTGTTGTTGTTATGATTATGGCTGTTGCCTTCTTGTGATTGCCTTGTTTTATGGACTCGTTTGAGAATCATACCGATAATGACACACTTTTCGTGGAAACAGGAACAGATTGCTTGAGGATGCTGAAAAAAAAAAAACTAGTATTCAACACCAAACTCGAGCAAAACACCAGAGAATAATTAGCAACTCTTTCATCTGAACCGACAAGCACCAGCTCCCAGTCGATTTGCGGCTTGCTGTTCAACTGAATAGAATCCTAATGAACTGCTTCTCCGTCTTCTCCGGGTTCCATCGTTTTGCACTGCTTGTGGTCCAAGGATAATTTCGGTCCGGAAGGTGGAGACCATCTTAAACCGGGTTGGCTGGTATCGAGCATTTGTAAACTCTAAATATTTACTGTTCCATGCAGGAGCCTCAGCGTGCTCTGCCGTCTGGCTAAAGGAAGTCATCACCATCAATTATTCCGTAGCCGGAACGGATGCGTGCACCACTGTCATTAGAATACTCGGTTCATGATTGCGTCAAGAGTGAATCCATTTGGTAGCGTGTTTGAAAAATGTTTGATAAATCAAAAAATAATTACGGGCATGTACTGGAACAGCTCTGCCAATGGAATAAATGATGGCAATAATTAAAAGACTCAATATCCGGACACGTGCTGCTCTGGGTTGGGAGGAAATTCGATCCAATCCTTCTTTCAACCCACTCTCACTCGACACGCTGACATAAATACGCTCTCTTCTCTTATCAAGTCAAGCCCAATTTCCCCCCTCAAGGAGCAATCCATCGAAACAACGATAAACAGCTTCTGGCAAATGGCAGAGGCAGTGGCAGCCTTCGATGTTCGAAAGTTGATTAGGCTTTTTGCTATCTGTCGATCTTCATTAGCTTATCGGTGATGTTCCATTTGCGCTACACGGTGGTATCAAAATAAATAAGCTTATTAGATTAACACAACAAGCAGGCAACTTGCGGCCACTGCTAGGCTGCTCGACATCTTCCGCTTCTTGTTTTTCTTTCCTTTCAGTATTTCCCCACATCTGCAGAGGATTTGCGATGTTGATCTTTTTTCGTTTCTTTCGGCGTAAATCTCCTGGGAAGAAATTTATCACCGAACCCAGTCACGTCCCGGCTTACTTAATTAAAGTATTTTCCGGTTTCGTACTAAGCCGGACCTCATTTTTGTCTATTTTTGAGCACGTACTTGTTTTTCTTTCGGTCTATCCTAAAAGTAACAGATTGACGCCCGAGTGTTGGCGGGACAAGTCTGGATCTTCGTTCCCCAATCAGCCCAAACCTAATTAACAGCCGTTGAGGCGTCCGTGGAGGATGGGGATTTTATTTTAAAGGGCCTTGGATCTCGCTGGACAAGTAGGTGGACGTGATTGGACGCAATGATCAATGACGTTTCCCGATGAATGGAGATAAATCACGGGTGTTCTGTGTGTAACGCTACAGAGTTCTTTATTTATTATTCATTATTTGTTTATTAATCTTTGCGGTACTAACATAGTTTTTGTTACAACATTTATTTCCTTAACCGCCTCTAACTTGGCCAAATTTCAACCGATTTTGATGTTCTAAGTTTCATTGGATCGGAAAATATAGATTGAATCCGGAATACGGTTCCGGAGATATTCCAGAATCCGTTGGGATAAAAGATTGATTTGGCGTTATTTCGTCAACATTTTTTCACGGACAAGATGTCAAATGACCAACCAATATCCTGTGATCATGCTGAACCTTCTGGAAGTACCAGACCACCCAACTAACAATCCTACTGCCTTTTAGCTTTTGTTCTAATTTATAAGGGCTTTATTACTGCAATACACATGCTATTTTATTTAAAAGCGGCATTCAATGATGTGAAAGATGTATAGTTAATTATTTTACTTTTGGCTGTTTTTATAACCTCAATGAGCAAGAAAGGTGAAGTCAAAAACAGTCTAGCTTTAATAAATAATTGACGAAGAAATCTATTCCCTCATAAAACCGTTCAAAAGTCAATAATAAAGCTCGTTCATATTTGTTCAACAGATTCATGATAAAATATTTCATAAACACGCTTTATCATTATAAAAACCATCATTAAGCCATTTGGCTTCTGATGAGAGCATACAGCAAATATTATAGCCTTTTGAACTACACAAAGTGTATGGGGAGAAACACGAGGATGGCGCCTGCGCAGACAGCACACCAAAATGCGCTTTCTGTAAGGGTACTCCTTCTCATGCTCTCTCGTCGTGCCCGGCGTACAAACAACGCGGGGAAAAATTAGAACGCTCGCTAAAACAGCGTTCCAGGCAATCTTTCGCCGAAATGGTGAAAAAAGCCTCCCCATCACCCAATGCCAATACAAATCCCTTTGCTCCTCTGTCAGATGACGAGTCTTACTTTGATTTGGCTGAAGAGGGAACATCGTTCAATTTTCCGGAAGGTGCTTCAAGGAAGCGAAGACGCGTCCGCCCCCGAAAAGTTGCTGAACAGAAGCCCCAAATCAGCTTGCCCATTTCAAGGAAAGGTGGAAAAAAGGAAAATCCAATTCCACCTGGTTTTCGTAGCACTAACTACACCCAGGACTTTCCATCTTTTTTGGGGACATCCAAAACCCCTGATGCCCCAATTTTAAGAACAGAAGCTACTTCCTCTACTGGGCTGTTCTCATTTGATGACATTGTCGAAGGTATCTTTAGGTACCTCGAAATTTCTGACCCTCTCAAAAGCATTGTTATGACAATGCTTCCCACAGTGAAAACTTTTTTGAAGCAATTGACAATCAAGTGGCCCCTCCTTGCAGCTATCATTTCCTTCGATGGATAATTTTCCAAATGAGGTCGGGGATTTGATCACTGTTCTACAGTGGAATTGTCGAAGTCTTGTTCCTAAATTGGAATCATTCAAATTTTTTGCTCACAATACCGGTTGTGATGCATTTGCTCTTTGTGAAACATGGCTCTCTTCCAAAATCAATCTTCCGTTTCATGATTTCAATATTATTCGTCTTGATCGTGAGGATTCGCGTGGAGGGGGAGTACTTTTGGGGATCAAAAAGTGCTACTCCTTCTATAGAGTGAATTTTCCTCAAACACCAAGTATTGAAGTTGTCGCATGTCAGGCTGTTATAAATAATAAAAGCCTTTGCATTGCTTCTGTATATATTCCCCCTAGAGCTTCAATTAACCGAAAACAACTTTCAGATATTTGTTCGGTCCTTCCTTCTCCACGGTTGATCATGGGAGATTTTAACTCTCACGGTACAGGCTGGGGAGAACTGTACGATGACAACCGGTCTTCCCTGATATATGACCTCTGTGACAACTTCAATATGACAGTTCTTAACAATGGAGAAGTAACACGTTTGGCTGGTCCATCCTCAGTTGGCAGTAGATTAGACCTCACACTATGCTCGAATTCACTATCGTTGGATTGCACATGGAATGTGATTCAAGATGCCCACGGTAGTGATCACTTGCCCATACAAATTTCGATTGCCACCGGATCAATCCGTCTGAATCCATCAACGTCGCGTATGATCTAACCCGTTACATCGATTGGACAAAGTTCAGGACAGCAGTAGATGAAGCCGTAACGACGGTAGAAAGGCTTTCACCGCTAGAAGAATATAACTTCCTCTCCAATCTGATCTTAGACAGCGCGCTTCAAGCTCAAACTCGACCAGTTCCAGGAACGTCATTTCGTAGGAAACCTCCTTCTCCATGGTGGAATCAACAGTGCGCCGAGGTTTACCGTAAAAAGTCCGATGCGTTTAAAGTTTTCCGTAGACGTGGAACACCTGAGCACTTCAAAGTATACACGGTTCTTGAACGTGAACTTAAGAGCCTCACCAAGGCCAAGAAACGCGGTTACTGGCGAAGATTCGTGGACGGGCTATTGCGCGAGACGTCGATGAGTACTCTTTGGAATGCGGCGCGAAGATTGCGTAACCGAACTACATACAATGAGAGCGAGGAGTAGTCGGACCAATGGATCCTCAAGTTCGCGCGAAAAATTTGTCCAGATTCTGTGCCGGCACGGATGATTCCTCGCGAAACCACGAATTCGATAGATGAGATCAGCCAACCCTTTTCAATGGTAGAGTTCTCTCTCGCACTCCTTTCGTATGGCAATACGGCTCCAGGGGCTGACAGGATCAAGTTCAATTTGCTTAAGAATCTTCCAGACGTCGCTAAGAGGCGCATGTTGAACTTGTTTAATCAGTTTCTGGAACTGAACATTGTACCAGATGATTGGAGAAGGGTGAGAGTTATTCAAAAACCTGGTAAGCCCGCGATCGACCACAACTCCTATCGACCCATCGCGATGTTATCCTGTATTCGAAAGTTGTTGGAGAAAATGATCCTTTTCGGTCTGGACAAATGGGTTAAGACGAACAACCTGCTTTCAGATACTCAATATGGATTCCGCAGGGGCAAGGGAACGAACGACTGTCTCGCGTTACTTTCCACAGATATTCAGCTAGCTTTTGCTAAAAAAGAGCAAATGGCTTCTGTATTCTTGGATATCAAGGGGGCTTTTGATTCAGTATCTGTTGAAGTTCTTTCAGATAAACTCCACGCTTGTGGCTTTTCTCCATTAATGTATACTTTTTTGTACAATTTGCTGTCAGAGAAACATATCAGCTTATCTCATGGAACCTCTACAGCTTCACGATTTAGCTACATGGGTCTCCCCCAGGGATCATGTTTAAGCCCCCTTTTGTATAATTTGTATGTCAAAGACATTGACGGTTGTCTAAGTGACAACTGCACGTTGAGACAACGTTCAAATTTGGGGTAAACCGATAACTCATTCTATGTCATTTAAATATCTTGGGGTCTGGTTCGATCCAAATTGCACTTGGAGATCCCATATTGAGTATCTGAAGCGAAAGTGCCAGCAAAGGATCAACTTCTTCAATTACCGGGACCTGGTGGGGAGCTCATCCACAAGATCTTCTAACGTTGTATCGGACAACGATTTTGTCGGTTATGGAATACGGTAGTTTTTGTTTTCAGTCAGCGGCTCGGTCGCATATCATTAAACTGGAACGTATTCACTATCGGTGTCTTCGTATCGCGTTAGGTTGCATGCACTCGACGCACACCATGAGTCTTGAAGTGCTGGCTGGCATGTTGCCACTCTCGGATCGGTTTTCAGAATTATCTCTCCGGCTCCTCACCAGGCTCCTCCCTGAGTTGAATCCTCAAACCCGCTTCATGACCTTGTACCATTTGTACATAACACAGGATTTCAGCCCTTCGCCGAACATTTCCAATCGTGTTTGCTTCGCCGATTTCGACAATTCGGTTCATTTTGATTTATCCATGAAGCAGGAGCTTCATGGAATCCCAGAGGATCGTCGTCCTATGATTGCTCCGGTAATATTTGCGGCAAAGTCTGGCCAAGTTGATTCCACTAAATCGTTCTTCACTGACGGATCTTTGATAGAGGAGTCAGCAGACTTTGGTATATTTAATGAAATTCATTGCGCCAATCGTAAAGAAATTGTTGCCTCACTAACACCGGATCAGTATTTCATTTTCACGGATAGTCTCAGTTCTATAGAGGCTATTCGCTCATTGAGGCCGGGAAAGCACTCCTCGTATTTTCTCATGAAAATGCAGGAGCTTCTAAGTGCTTTATCTTCGCGTTATTTTATCATCACCTTTGTATGGGTCCCATCTCATTGTACAATTCTGGGCAATGAGAAAGCGGACTCGCTTGCAAAGGTGGGCGCTATGGAAGGCGATATTTGTGATCGAAAAATCGCCTTCAACGAATTTTTGCCTATTTTTCGTCAACAGTCACTCGTCAGCTGGCAGTACATATGGAGTAAAGGAGATTTGGGGTGATGGCAACATTCTTTCAGCCCAAAGGTGTCGAAGAAATCTTGGTTTAGGGGGATGGATGTGGGTCGAGACTTCATTCGTGTCATGTATCGCCTCATGTCCAATCATTATTTTTGGAACACTCATTTATACCGGGTTGGGCTGAGCGACAGCAATCTCTGTGAGTGTGGACAAGGCTATCAGGACGCAGATCACGTTATTTGGTCTTGTGCTGAGCATCGTGGAGTCAGATCTGAGCTTTATGATTCCCTTCGGGCTCAAGGTAGACAACCCAATGTGCCAATTCGAGATATTTTGGCGGTACGTGATTCGGAATACATGAAACTCATTTATGTGCTTTTGACAAACAGTAGCCTAAGATTGTAGTTAGTTTAACCTGTATGTTTACTTTAAATATTTTTTTAACTGTGTATGTGTGTGTTTTTGTTTCTTTTTCAAAAAATGTTCAAGTCGAAAGAAAACAATAAATTGTATATTTATAAGTGTTTAGATAATTTAGAATTTAAATTTAATGTGTTATGTAAACCATACTTTGAATTCCCATCCGTAATTTTTAATTCCTATTAACCTCGAGACGGCCGCGAGTAATCGGTTTTATCCCCCTTACTTTAGTTTTATGATAAATGATGTATAAAAATGTGAAAATTTGGCTCTGTAAAGTTGATTCAATTGAGCCTGCACAAAAAAAATTAAAAAAAAATTTTAGAGCCCACACTTGCAGGAGCATGTATGAGAGCGTTGAAATGAGATTGATAAAGGGCAGTCCACATTTCACGTCATTCACTTTTTGAGATGATCTGATCCCATTGTAAATTTAAAAAAAAATGAAACCTTATATATAACATCAACTTCAGCATTAACTTAGCTCCGGGTTTCCACCTTAAAAAAAACGTCACGTGGTCTATGGACGGTCCCTAAAAAACCAATCAGTCTTGTCAGCTAACATGTGTGTTTAGCTAAATCGATCCATTGAAAGAGAACCGTAGGGAATCGAACTTTTTCAATGATTTATATGATTGTATAGCTTTTGGGCCACCCTAAGAGCAAAATATACACAACTAAAGTTAATTTCAGTATCAATAATGATTTTAGAACCCCCAAATTACCCTTTGAATCAAAATCTGCATCCAACTAACACATCGTGATAGCTTACTATTGATTACTTTTTACTTAACCCAAAATCAGCAGATTTTCATAATTTTGGACCACCCTAATATACTAAAACCAAAATATATGAAATGTTCCATATCAGAAATAGATTCAGGATACCAAAATCATCTTAACCTGTGAGTTTTAGCCATTTAGGATAACATACCCTCCCTTTTTCGGCCCCCCCCCCCGCGGGCCACCCCAAATTTAACTTTAAGTATTTTTGGAGGAAAAAACAAAAAAAAAATACATTTACCAGAAGATTATATGTGTCTTTTTTTACACCCCCCGCACGCACACACAAAAAATAAAATTATACTTGGGTATGTTCCGGTTTGTCCCCCGGCGTGGCCACCCTATGATCCACCACACAACCCACCACACCCCCACCAAACCTCTCGATTTCCCCACAGCCGCTCCCGGGTCCCCCTTCATATTTTTTCTTCTCTTCATCACCCTGCCCACGTTTTGAAAGGATGGTTTTGGGGGGGGGGGTTGAAAAACAAACAACAACGAAGCTTTAAAAAAATTTTTCCTCATGAACCACCCAAGTTGGTGTCACCAGCAATTTACACTGAAGCACAACTTGGTGAGTACCCAAGTAACATTGCTTACACCATCCTGCTTTATTAAGTTTTATTAAAGTTTTATGAAAGCCAAATTGAAATCAATTTGGTTTTATTATGGTACCAAGAGGTGCCAATAGGTTTCATATTTTAGTCAGGTTTATGAGAACCTACACAGCTTTTTTACAGCGATCTTAAAACCTTGTTTCTCAAATTCCTTTTACTCCTATCGAAGGTTTAATTTCGACTTTATGACCTCGTAAAATGCTGTTTTGAAATGCCGTTTTAGGACTCACTGATATTATCTTATTATGGTCAGTTGAAAAAGCATTTTAAAACCATTTTGTCTCCAGTAAATGCATTAAACAGCATATTGGCATTGAAGAAAATCACCATAAGACCAAATAGTTTTATAATAGTCAATGCGAAGAAAAATTGGCTTCATGGCAAAACTGTGATTTTTTTTCCAATCGCCACATTGAAATATAGGAAATAATTGAAATGTGGAAAAAAAAATCCATCAAATTTTCAATGGTGTGCAAATAAACTGTAGATCAGAGACTAATTTCGGCATTCTTTTAGATAATCTCATCCAATTTCAAGCACTTCTCAGGAAATTCATGATTAATTTAACGAATGTATTTGTTTTAATTTGATTTATGTTGTTGTAAATTCACATAATTTCCGAGGCGCATTAATTTTCGGCTCTTATCATGCCAATATTCACCTTAAAAATAAATGTGCATATAATTTGGAGCATAATACGCTGTAGAAAAAAAAAATTGTTTTGGATATTTAGCCATCAAACAAAATTTCCCGTAACATTACACCTTTTTTTTACTGCTAAATGAATCAGAATAGCAGAGAATCGAACAAAGCAGAACAACAAAAACCAACCTCAATTTCACAGTGAAGTTTGACAGCTGTGGCCATTTGGCCACAGTCTGGTTTTCAT
The DNA here is from genome assembly GCA_024533555.2 of Aedes koreicus. Classification (NCBI taxonomy): domain Eukaryota; kingdom Metazoa; phylum Arthropoda; class Insecta; order Diptera; family Culicidae; genus Aedes; species Aedes koreicus. The sequence continues at coordinate 144,023 of JAHHFK020000731.1, read as the reverse complement.
GGCAGCCAAAAGGTTTTATGGAGGTTCTCAAGTGGTCATAACATCTTCCACTAGAACATTTTCAAAATCTTTATGTTCTTTTAAAGGTTTTATTAACTTGTTTTCACAACCGTCTATAGAGTGGGCCATTTTGTACAAATTTCGGCTTTAATGAAGCATAGAGGAGGTGTTGGTAGACAAAACAGTTTTGATTGTAGTTTTATCAACAAAGCCGGGAGAAGTGCTATACGGCTGGAATAAAACTAAAATTGTTACTTGGGCTTTTTTGTGTTTATTTATTTCCCTCTTGTGCCAAACCACATAACATTAATATGGCTGGGCCCACCCACCCCCCACTTTTTTTTTCCATCCTTTCTCCCTCCTCTTCTCTCTCCCGCTTTCTCAAAACACCCCCAAAACACTCTACACCCCCACCCCTCTTTTTCTCTTCTCACACCACTATACACCACACCCTTTACACCTCTCTTTTCATAGGAAAAAAAATATTATTCTTGTTAGATGCAGAAAGACAAGCAAAGATGATAGCGTCGAAAATATGGCCGCATGTCAGGTGGCTGTGTCAAACTTCATGAAAGGAAAGTGGTTCCATTCAAGTAACGAAACTGGATTCAATTTGAAAACATTCTGTGAGCGGAAAAGAGATGCGATTCAATTTTACTCAACATCTCTTTGTCTTCCGCTCAGCGAACATCATGCATATTCTGTAGGCGAAGCTCTTCGGGAAAAATTCACATGATTCACATGGTCTGCTTTCGCATGTTTCTCCACGCTTCTCTATTTATTATTTCTCTTTCTGTTTCTCATACAGAATACTGACAGCTGTTTTTTTTTAACTAAGTAAAGTATGAGTAAATATGAAGCATGCTTCTTTCCGGAAGAAAGTTTGACCAATTATAGTCTCAAATCTTTTGTTAATGTACAAATAACATTAAGTGCTTCAAATCATTGGTGCAAAGGCTTTTTGGCGCAAAGAAAAGTAGGTGAAATTTCGTGAAAACAGAATAATATTAATTCCGGGGACCGAATTTCATCAGGTCAACTGAAACAAACTGCACCTACGTATAAAATTTGCAAATAAAATTGCTAGTGACGAAGGTTATAATGTCGAGTACTACGTCTACATCCCATCTCGAGATGTGGAGATAGATGGTGTGGTTTCTGCAGCGAGCCTGACGTGTGAAGACGTTAAGGAAGGTAAGGGGCGACTTCCAGATTCTGCTTCGTCTATCATTGAGATTCTGGAATGCAAACAATTGCATGCATGATCAATGGTAGATGGAAAAAAGACGTATTCACCGTCGGACTCGCTACAAGTGACCTTTGCCGGATCAATTCTCCCAAAATTTGTTGAAATTGATAAAGTTTTTTTTCCAGTGCGTCTTTTTGTACCAAGGGTATTTAATTGTACCAAGTGCAAACAGTTGGGTCATACGGCTACTTTTTGCAACAACAAGCCCCGTTGTGGGAAATGCGGCCAAAGGCATCTAAAGGATGCTTGTCAACAGGAAGCAACAAAGTGAGCTTACTGTGGCAAAGAGCCTCTCTACGATCTGCAGAACTGCCTCGTGTACAAGAAGCGCACTGGTAATGTGAGACGTTCCATACAAGAACGCTCCAAGCAGACGTATGCAGAAATGTTAAAGTCGCAAAACGGAGCGTCTGCATCGTCTGTATCAGCCGCTCAAAATGAAAATCCTTTCTTGATTTTGTCTTCCGATGAACTGGACTCTGACGAAGCCGATGAGAGTGGATTTCCGGAGGTACACGCCCCCGGTAAAAGGAAGCCAACTAGTTCTCCGTGTTTGCGCCGGAAACAAATAAAATCTACTCTCAAAAGCTTGCAAAACATTGGAGGTAGCGGGGATCAATTAAAAAAACCGAATAAACCGGTAACAGCTGATGCACCCGTTCCTAGCTGTAGCTTTACTAACCCACCGCTACCAACAGTAACCGTAAGAGGTTGCCAAAACCCAAAACTAAGTCTTCTCGCAATTCTAAGAATATCTCGTCCAAGCGAGGTAAGATTAATTTTAGGGAAATTGTGGATAACATTTTAAATGCTCTTGGCCTTTCGGACGCTTCACCGCTCCGAGGACTTATTGACCTGCTTATTCCTATAGTTGGAAACTACTTCAAGCAATTGACTGTATCATGGCCCCTTATTGGTGAATTCATATCTTTCGATGAATAATTCGTCGAGTGAGGATCAAGATATGATCACCGTATTACAATGGAACTGTCGCAGTCTAATACCTAAATTAGACTCGTCTAAGTATTTGATTCACAATACTGATTGTGATATATTTGCTCTCTGTGAAACATGGCTTTCTTCTGAAGATGAATTAAACTTCCACGATTTTAACATTATTCGCCTGGATCGAGATGATTCATATGGTGGCGTACTTTTGGGGATCAAAAAGTGCTACCCCTTCTATAAAATCTCACTCCTTATAATCTCAGGCATTGAAATCCTCGCTTGCCAAATAAATGTAAAGAATAAAGATCTTTGCATAGCTTCTGTTTATGTCCCTCCGAGGGCATCAATAAACTGCCGTCAACTTTGGAGTTCAATTACATTATTGCCATCTCCAGTTCTTATTCTGGGCGATCTGAACTCCCATGGTACTGCTTGGGGCGAACAATACGATGACAACAGAGAGAGGCTATTTGTTATGACTTATGTGACGATTTCAACTTGACCATCTTGAACACTGGGGAAGCGACACGAATAGCAAAACCTCCTGCCAGAGAGAGTCGATTTGACATATCTTTGTGCCCTAATTCACTATCATTAGATTGTCTGTGGAAGGTAATGAATGATCCCCATGGTAGTGATCACTTACCAATAATTATCTCAATCACAAATAGTTTTCAAAAAACAGACCAGTCAATCCATGTTCCTTATGACCTCACGAGGCATATTGATTGGCAACATTTTGCATCGGCGGTAAACCTTGGCATTTATTCTACCGATCCTCTGCCACCATTAGAAGAGTATCGTTTCCTTTCCGAACTGATGTAGAAAAGTGCATTAGAAGCATAGAAACGACGTGTTCCAAGTGCATCCTTCAAAAGAAGACTCGCCACCCCTGGGTGGGATGACGAATGCACTAAGTTGTATTTTGAGAAATCCGATGCGTTCAAAGATCATCGTAGACATGAAACATGTGAGCTCTTTGCTAAGTACCTCAAGCATGAAAAAAAGATTAAAAACATACTCAAAGCAAAGAAACGCAATAACAGGCGTTCGTATGTAGAGGGACTATCTTGATTCGACTTCGCTAAAAAGGTTTTTCCAGACTCTGTCCCAACACAACCGAATTTACGGGATACTACCCGAAATAACGGTTCTCTGGACGAACCATTCACAATGTTGGAATTTTCAATGGCACTTCTTTCGTCGAATAACTCTGCTCCGGGAAGCGATATGATTAAATTCAACCTTCTAAAAAATCTCCCCGATATCGCTAAGAGACAATTACTTAACTTAGGAAGCTCCGCTTCTGGGAGCTCTCATCTAAAATAAAAATGGGAAAATAAAAACACCTTAATTTAAAAAACTACAAAAAAAAAAAAAATGTCCCCCCCCTCTAAAAATAATAAAAAATAATTTATTATTATTTTTTATCCTCCCACCCTCCCACCCTCCTATTCCCCTCTCCCCATCCCTCCCCCCCCTTATATTTTACCCCCCCACAAAAAAGGCAATTAAAGACGGTCCCAACTACCCCCACCCTTTTTTAATCCCCCCTATTTTCATAGAAAAGGACCAACATGTCAATTGCAATAGAAGAATTTTCACTGATGGGTCGCGCATTGACGGATCCACTGGTTTCGGTGTTTACAATGAATACTCATCTGCCTTCCGGAAACTTCAGGAACCATGTTCCGTATATGTTGCCGAGCTGGAAGCAATCAATTTCACATTGGGGATAATTTCCAACATGCCCATAGACCATTACTTCATCTTCTCGGAGAGTCTCAGTTCTATTGAGGCCCTCCGGTCGATGAAAACAGTGAGGCACTCATCTTACTTTCTTTCAAAAATAAGGGAGCAGATGTGTGCGTTGGTCGAAAGATCATTTAGAATTACCTTTGCATGGGTCCCCTCACATTGCTCAATTCCAGGCAATGAGAAGCTAGCAAAGGTGGGCGCAAAAGAAGGCGAGATTTTTGAAAGAAGAATTTCACATGATGAATTTTTCCCATTATTACGTCAGAGTTCTCTTCAAAGTTGGCAAAACGATTGGACAAGTAATTCTCTTGGGCATTCCATTATTCCAAATGTTTCGTCGAGATCGTGGTTCAAAGGTCTGGATGTAAGTCGCGGTTTCATTCGTGCGATGTCAAGACTTATGTCCAACGACTACTCGCTAGACGCACATCTCTACAGAATTAACCTCCTCGATAGCAATGTATGTAGGTGCGGAACCGGTAATGATGGCATCGATCACGCAGTTTGGCATTGCCCGGGTAATGATGCCTCCAGAGCACGACTATTGGATACCCTAGTGGCACGAGGTAGACAACCCTCCCGCGAGGTAAGAGATGTTTTGGGAATGTGTGATCTCCCCTACATGCAAGCGATTTACGAATTCCTTTGTTTGTCTGATCTAAGACTGTAATGTCATCACCCCCTCTCCTCCAGCCTAGTAGATTCCCTGCCATTGTGTCCCAGTTATACTATCCTTTTATTTCCGTGCTACTTGTACCTGCCCAGCAAGCAGTGGTCACCCATCTGCGGCTTGGTTCCTGAAACAGACTACAGGGACCGTGGATTTGGTAGATGTCGCAACCATGAGCAGCAAATAATACCTTCAATAAGTTACCTGCCTAACCACTTCCAAACGATAATGTGACCTATTAACCTCGAGCTAGCCACGAGTAATTGGCACCCCATTTTACTAAAATTGAAAAATTATACATTGTAAATAACAATATTGAATATCGGCTCCGTAAAGTGTTACACACGCCTGAGCCTAACAAATAAACGAACTAATTAAAAAAAAAAAGAATAATATGAATGAGTTTGAAACGAACAATGTTTACATTAATTTGAGTATGGATAATGTGGGCAAATATAATAATTCTGATCTGTCCAGAATCTTGGATCCACTGTTGGATTGGAGGATGAAATATTCTGTGGCTCCGTGGAGTCACTTTTTGGAAGCGATTTCGAAGATGATGACTCAAACAATGCGGTGTGGTGAAATCCTGGAGAGAAGGAGTTCATTGAACGATGCGAACCAACCACTTCTGCTGCTGTTGTTGCTATGTTACGAATCCGAACGGCGTTGACGCTTGCTCCTGGTCCAGAGTGCTCTTTAACTACCTATGCAAGCCGAGCTGGTGTGTCGAAGTCAGTATTACATCTACGAAGATCTAGTCGGATAAATAAACCTTTCTAGGGATTGAATCTGTAACATTCCTTGATTAATTTACTGTAGCTTTCTTTCAACGAAGGGGAGAACGATGGCGGAGACGTTTTCCGCGTGAAGAATAAAAAGTAGAAAAATTATTTGTTCCTTGTCGGGTATTTTTATCACTGCGACCATTTTTTAGATCTATTATGATATATCCCCTTTTTTAAAGCTCTGTCCAGGTGACGTACCACTATTGTTAGGATTGGTCGTCAACGCTTGACTTAGTGCATTATCCCAGCATGGCATTTCACTTCGAATGAATTGCACTACCGTACTGGGATTTGTTCTCCAAATATCAAAGGGGTTCTATTAGCCCTTTGTCAAAGAACTGACTTCTTTAATTGAAAATTACCGGACAGTGGCATAACAAATGTTCCGAGTCTTCGTTTTCCATATCACAAAAGCGACATGAATCATCTTGAAGTTTTCCAATCACCCTCAAGTGATAGCGGCTCGGACAATGGCCTGTTAAAAGGCCAGTATATATGCTTAGATCTTTTTTAGAAAGATCAAGTATTTTGCAAGTCATAGAAATATTTGGAGTAATGAACCGCTTTGATTGCCTAGCTGTGAAAGTGTTGTTTAAGTTTTCATTCACTTTCGAAGATTCCCAGGCTTTGAGCTCCATTCTAGGAGAAAAAGCAGATAAACTACAAAAGGGCTCAGGTCCTACGAACTGATGAGACGATCCGAGTATTGCTAGTGTATCGGCTGACTGTCTGACATAATACATTTATTTGAATGACTATAGTTTCTACGCAAGCATATAGCAGAACGTTGCAGAATTGCTTGAATTTCAGCTTGGAATACAGTAGGCCACCTGCCCATCGGAATCGACATGTCTATCCCTGGACCAGTTACTCCTGCTCCAACTTGATTGTTCATTCTTGAACCATCTGTATAGAATACAATCGATCAATGATCCACCGCGGTGCACCGCATTCCCACGAACCACGCCCAGGATCAAATACTTGATATGCACGGTCGAAGTTTTTTTTTTCATCCAATCTTCGTTGTTCATAACTAAATAATTTAGTTTAATAATTTTTAGACTGCTTAGATGTCCTATTAGATCACCATTGAAGAGGTTTATAGATCTTTTCATCCTCAGAACGCTCTTTTCAGCTTCTAGTTGTATGACTTGATGCAATGGTAGTATGTATAGTAAAGCATCCAGTGCTTTCGATGGTGTACTTCTCATTGCACCAGTGATTGAAAAAGTTGCTAGTCTTTGAAGTCTTTCTCCTTCGTGTAAATGGCACAAAAGTTGTTTTGGAAGGGTTTATGTTCAGCCCTTCCCTATCACATCACGATGAGACAAAATTTAGAGCAATTTGCATTCTGGTTGAACATTTTCGGCACGAAATTGACCTTATTGTCCGCATACCACTTCAGCACGTCCTTGGAGTAGTGGCATGAGGCCAAATCCGGCCGGAAGATTGTTGGGACTTTGTGGGCCTTCAGGAGAGGAAGCAGCCGCTTCTGGAGGCATTCTTTTATGTACACCTGTCCGTTCATCGTGTCCTGGGTCACGAAAGGTGCACTCCGCTTCCCGCACGTGCAGATGGCTTGCCAAACCAGGAATTTCTTCGCAAATTTGGACATCTTCTGAGTGCGGACATGCTCCGGAACGCTGAACTTATCCTTGGCCGTGAAAAACAGGTTGCCGGGGATCTATTTGAAGTCGGCCTTCACATATGTTTCGTCGTCCATGATGCAGCATTCAACTTTCGTCAGCATGTTGAGGTACAACTTCCTGGCACGGGTTTTGGTGGACTTGTTCTGCTTCTCGTCGCGATTAGGGGCCTTTTGTACCTTGAACGTTCGAAGCCCAGCCTTAGTTTTGGCCTTCTGGACAAAACTTCGGCTTAGGTGCAGCTTCTTAGCCACATCCCGAACGGAGGCGTTCGGATTTCGGTTGAAGGCCCCAACTACGCGGTTGTGATTTTTGGTGTTGTACGGAATACTTTTTCCTTCACTTCTGGGCTTCCGATCGGTGGTCAACCGTTCCTCGAACCGCTTAATCACTCGCGACACCGTGGAATTCGCAATTCCCAACGTTTTAGCGATGGAACGATGCGAGAGATCCTTGTTCTCGTGATGAATGCGCAAGATTTTATCACGCACGAGCTGTTCTTTCGACTCCATTTCCGCGAGTTTTGATCACAGGACTTTTAAACTTGCAGGATGTAAATAATGCACTATGAACTGAATCCACCCAAATTTTCATTAAATTCTACCCAACGGTTAAAAAGTTAGAGCAATTTCATAGTGTGGCAATTTCATCGTGGACACCCTTTAACACGTCTCCTTGCGGTCACCCTTTAGTTGCTCTAACACTGATGAATGAGCTTCCGGGGTTCTCTGATATTTATCTTTTTGATAACATCTCCATAATCCAATCAACAATGCATTTGTCGAAATCACGTTTCGTCATAGCTGTAATCATTGACTCATGAGATGTGTTATCGAATGCACCTTCGATATCAAGGAAAGCAGCTAGTGAAATTTATTTTCTTCAAAATATTTTTCTAGTTTTGTAAAAACCGTGTGTAGTGCTGTTACTGATGATTTACCCTCCTTATATGCAAACTGATATTTGCACAGAGGCGTTTTAACCAGATATGATTACTTGATGTGTTAGCGATTGTTTTTTCCATTGTTTGTAGCAGGATGGATGATAAGCTTATCGGCTTGAAGGATTTCGGTGAGCTTTTATCCTTTTTATTAGAGCACCCGTACCGGTGCGGTACTAAACCTATTTTAGCAGCGCAACACCATTACTTCACACCGCACCGGTCGCTACTAAATGCGGTATTAAAATAGCAGCGAGGCTCTCGGGAAGCGTCGGGTGCTCAAATATAGCAGCGCGATAGCAGCGCCGGAGACGGTTGCTATTTCGTTAAAAGGGTCAGTTAGGGATTTGTAACTGTTTGCTATTATTTCAAAAAAATATACATTTAAGTAAATTTATTGCAAACCATCTCTTCTTCAAATTACAGATTGACATTTTATTTCATTGATCGCGCACGGGCGGGAACCTACGTTGTGTTTTTGATAATGAATAGAAATGAAATAAATAACACCGATCGTTCGACCGTCCTGCCATGGCGGAGGTATATGAGAAACTGTTTTATTGTGATTTCTTATTGTCTAGTTGAAGCAGTACAGTGGGTGGGGTAATGAAACATATTGACGACGTGGTGCAAACAGTCATATAATATGAAGAATTTCTTCTATCCAATAATGGCAATTCCACTGGCAGTCGATTCGTTATTTATTTCATGAACACCCGTCCTGGTTTCTTTGATGCCAGTTATTGATGAGCATGTACCTTGATTTTCGCTTGAACTTATAATAGAACAAGGAAAATATGTTTCCATCATCATCTCTAGCATTTTACTAACAGAATTAGTAAAAGAGCCATCCTCTTTTTTCAAAGTCCCAACTCCATTGGAATGATCTTTAGCGAGGATTTTCTGCAACCTGGCAGTTGCTGGAGTACTTTCAATGTTTTCACCTGTATGCCTCCACATGTATCCTCTTTGATCTCCGTATTTCTTTGTTGTAATCCGTGAGGGATTGCTTATATGGAAGCCACTGTTGTGTTTTTTTAGCACAGTTCAACATTTGCCGGGCTTTTTACGAAGTTTTTGTAACTTGTTGTTCCACCATGGTACATCCCTATTAGTAGAGCGTTCCTTAGCAACGCAACTTTCGTTAAACGCATTTTGGATCATATTTGAAAGTTGTTTAGAACTTTCTTCTAGTTCTTTCCGAGAATTTGTGCTAACTATTAGCAGTGTTGTATGCACTCACATCAATGAACGCTCAATACCTGTTTTCGAGAGAGATAACTCACAGTGTTCATGTTCGTACCAGCATTGCAGCACGAGATGGAGCGCGACGGTTTGAACGATATGGTGATTCAACTCACCGTGAGAATAGGTAAAGCCAGAGAATGAGTTTATAAGAATCAGCGCTATCTCTCTCATGCCTTGAGCACAATCGTTATAACTCATGCAAAATTGACTCGCAGCCTGAGCATTATTTTGCTGAGCAAAAAAATTCTTGCTCACTCAGATAATCGCTAGCAGTTGTCTGGTTCAGAAAATTCAATTCTAGCGAAGCCGCCGCGTGTGTGAGACATTTAAAAAGCGTGTGAGACATTTAAAAAGCGGTTCCGCATCGCATCGTGGTCGTAACGTGTTTGCCATTGATGCGCAGTGTATGAACCAGAATGAAACCATAGAAATCATACACAAGGTTAAGTACTGGAATCGCAGTATATATAGAACTATTAAAGGATTTTTTTTAGGTAAAAACTTGAAAATAACTGTACATAATTATTGAGATTTATCTTCTTTTTCTGGAATCTTCATTAAGGAGTGGATTTTCAAAGGTAGACAGATAGGGTAAATATCGTTATTCCGTTATACTCAGCACAACACGCACTTCAACCAGGAGATGGAATGTGAATTTCAAAAACAAATTCTTTGTTTATTTATCTTTGCATCGTATCGTAAGCTTTAAAAGCCTGATTGATGAGGAGGAGTCGAAAAAAACTGACGTCTAGGATCATGGTTCTCGGTGGCAGTGAAATAATGTGCAATTTTTACGCTAAAAACGGCAAAAACTTGGTTGAAAAGATTGAAAGTATAAAGTTACGGTCGTTCGGAGTCGATTGGTGAGATTTTTCAGTCCGGTCGCAACGTAATAGCAGTGGAAAAAGTGAATTGTAAAAAGTGTCCATTCTTTGGTCTGCTGTCTGGTCGTTCAAAACGTACGGCATGCATGGCTGCTGCTGCTTGCATCGAACCTGAGCTGGCGATTGTTACGTTTGAGGAAGAATGACAACGGAAAATCTGAGCAGAAATAAAGTGCCAATATCTAGAACTAGATTTTAGTGGAAAATACCAAAACCATGCCAAAGTGAATTTTGATTCGGTGTGCAGGCTTAGTTTGTAAGTTAATCGGAACACGAAGAGTGTATTAGACACAGATATCATATTACTACCGGAAGGTTTCCGACACGTCGGCGACGGCCGGTTTGATGTGGACGAGTGCCGACTGCAGCAGCTGCGGGTCCAGCAGGACTTGGCCGAGATCTAGGACATCGAGGAGAGCTGGTTTGCAAAGCAACAAATAATTTATTTCTACCAAATGTTGAAGACAATATCTAATATTCTGTTTTATTTTATTTTGTCTATTTTGTTTTGTTGTTCGTTATGCTTGTCTCTTTTCAGTCACATTGGAGCGGCTCATTGCTTTTGGTGGAAAGTGCTACATACTTTCAGCGTATCGTTAACCAAAACGAACCCTGCTGCTAACCTTTACCCATCTATCCAACATCCCAGTGATATCTCGTGGAAGTGCAGAGGATTTCTTGGCTTCCTCCTAAGCGAGTATCATGTCAACAAGTTCCTTCCCATTCCCTACTTGACCAGCATTCGGGCACGGCCGGCGCTGGTATTGCTTTATAATGGGTCACCAGTCTTTACACATTGAGGATGTGTTAGTCCTAAACATCATCTGTTGGTTCTTTGTGTAAATACAGCTGATCTGGCAATAACGGAATTGCATCCGTGGGCGGTCAATTATGCTCATGCTCATCGTATCGTTAGATTTGAAAATAAATCTCGCGTAACATTAGAAAAGAGCCTATTCTTATTGGTCGATTCTCTTAATCGACTTTCTCTGTAGTATACCACGGCAAAATAAACAAATCTGTGGCTCTGCGTGCAGCGCCAAACAACTCATTCTATGGAAAATACTTTAATAGCTGAGTTATTAACAGAAATTTGATGAGGAAAATCGGTCAAGAAGGATAGGTTTTCTCGAGGTACGCGAGAAATTGCTAGCTGCTGAGATATTGTTGAAAATCTGACACAGCTGGCTGCCCACTGGCTGCCAATTGCCAAGAATTTAGAAAGGAATTTGGAAATTTGTAAGATAAAACAAACAAACAAACTCTTTCACTAGGGAAATTGAATTGGTATTGGATTATAAATGGTCCACATTTGAATTTAAACCTCCTAAGTTTTTTTTTTGCAGAAGCAGATTATTGGATCCGTTGCGTCTTACCAAAAATTGGCTAACAACAGGATCACACACAAGCACTCAATTTTGTTCCTCATGGTTCCGCCCACCGGCTGGCTACAAATACACCACTGGCTTGGTCAACCGATTGCCTATCACACGACTGCAAATCACATGGCTGCCTAGCAACGGTTGCTTAGCGAAATAGAGTAATCAGCTACCTGGCCAATGGATGCTCGCCAGTAAACCCTCCAAGGTACTTGCCACCACCAGCTGTCAATCCAATATTGGCTCCCCGCCACTCCGCACAGCTTGAATATTACCGAACGAATGAGATAATTTGCAAAGGTGTACCCCTTATATATTGTTCACTGCAACATACGTTCATTGCTACATTGAAATCTGTGATGGAAAAGTACTGTGCATTCAGTAAATTTAGCCAGCAAAACAAAATGTTACAATGTTTACAATTGTGGAAGGATTATTTTTGACAGTTTACAGCTGTATTCGCGCTCTACCCAACAAACAATTTCATAAATCAAACTATACTAAAACTGCTAAGAAACACTTATGTGATTTTCACATATGATCTAGCGACCATTTGATAATAAAAACATTATAATTCACTCTACACAGATTTTGTTCCTTTAGTTTGTGTTAAGATGACCCATATGGAAAACTTTCAATCGAAACTCAGACATTTTTATTGTAAATTTTACCAATAACAACATTTTACTACGCTTTCCATATAACAGGCCATAGTTGGGAACGTGGAAAAAAATATGTTCCTAACATTGGGTCTATGGTTTTCTAGTTAAATCATTGATATTTTACCTATGTGAGCTGTTAGTTTCTAACGTGTGACTATTTTCTGTACATCTTGGCTGTATTATTCGGTTTATAGGTTCAATTTCTGCAAATTAAGATCATTCGAAGATCGTGTAGATAATCTGTTCAGCTTAACCAGTAAAGTCATATTGTCTAAAAAGTTGAGGAAATCGAAAATTACGCGGAAGTGAGCAACTATCAATTGACTAATAATGTCTCAACTGCTTTGAAATAAATCGGTCATCCTAATAGGAATATAATTTTGTTGATTATCGGCGAATTAATGGCATTTTTGGAACATAGGCCGAATGAAGGAGCTAGGCTTACATTACATCCCGTTACCCTACTAGTTTGAAATTTTTTCATGATTTACATCTAAAATGTCACTAAATTGTTTATGATTTATAGATAATTCAGGAAAAGTTTGGAGAAAATTGATGCTTTCTTTAAATTTATAACATTGTTTTTAGTTAACTACTCTTTTCAGCTAAAAATGTATTGAACTAACTGGTGCTTTGTATGTTGGTCACTTTATCAATTCAGAGATTTATAGGAACATCCCTGCCTATAGAAATATACCATAGAATATCACTCTTTCGAAATGTTTGGACATTGTTCGTATTATATACAGCCCAAAACTCGCTATAAAACACAGCATATCATGAACTCATGGTTCATGGATATCGATGGTTAAGGAACTGCATATTCTTAAAAACAATGCTGAGATGTAATTCATTTAAATATTGGCTTACACTGCGCTCTGTTTGCTGACATATAAATAAGCGTTCGATGCCAGATGCAAACAAATTTCTTGCCCACGCACGAGCTTGATCAGCCAGCTCGAAAATTAACCTGGGGTTGCGTTGTGGATCTCGAAACGAAGAACTTTTTCTCACAAGCATTCGTACAAAAAGTCCTGCGTTTCGAGCTGCGCAATGCCACCCATGTTCTCACAAGTCTCGTTAGTCAGATGCACACTTATTTCGTCTGTATAAATTACACCAGATATGCATCTAACAAACGACACAAGCTAACGCCTAGATCCAAATAATGCAAATCCTATAATACTACCAAGATCAATATCAAGCTGCACTAAGGAAGCAGAAAGCGGATAGGCGATAATGAAAAAATAAATCCAAACCTCTCTCTTGGTTGCACGCTATAGACTCACACGGCCAGCCATTTAAACTCAGTTTTGAGTCGTTTTTGACTCACTTTCGTCAAAAGTGGAGTCACTCAAATTTGAGTAAATGTAACTGGGATTGACAAGTCGACAAATCAAAAACATCCATCTGATTGTAGTCGATGTTTTTGATTTGTCGGCTTGTCCATACCAGTTACATTTACTCAAATTTGAGTGACTCCACTAATGACGAAAGTGAGTCAAAAACGACTCAAAATTGAGTTGATATGGCTGGCCGTGCACCTACTAGATGCAAGCAAATTGCCCGTAACATCTTGCTCAACCAACATTATTCACTCAATGAGCAAACCCGTCAGCTGCTCAAGCGGTACTCACTCACCATGCGAGAGGCTTCCTCGCCAATCAATAATATTTCATTTCATAGTGAAGAGATAAACCGCAATGGCAAAAACACGCACATTCACTCTCCTGTTGAAACGATAGGGGGATGACGAACAGTGGTATTATTTTTTGCTCTCCTCTCGCAAATAGAGAACTCTCGACTGTAAATCGTGAAATCGCTCATGAATCAACAACACTGACTATTAGCGTATTTACGTTCGTTGTTAACACTGAATTGTAAAGCTCCCAGTTTGTCTTCCTACAATCCCTTATAGTTTTGTATGAGTTGTTGATCAGCCATATATTCAAATAATATTTGCATGTGATCAGACAAAGATACTTCATCAGATACATGCCAATTTTTAAATTTCCCAGAGGGAATTAGAGAAATTAAAGTGTTCCAACGGTTGTGCATTATTTCTACTCGGTCGACACAACAACCAGACTCGGCAAATAAATCCAAGAGTGTATGACATCTTTTGAGAGCTAATGAATATGAGTGACAATGTCAATCCTGCTAATAGCATAAGATTAATTCTCTAAGTCATGTTCTTCGTGTATCGCGTTGCGTTTGCTTTTCTAAATTTGAATAATCCTATAGTGATTCTGTTCTTGCTTTCCACATTAGATTCATACTGGCTTTGTTTTCCCTCTGGGAAAATACCGACTGTACGCCGCCTCGGAACTTTACTTTGATGTTGGAAGGTAGGTGTAACAGCAAACTTCACAAAAAACAGGCAGCAAATCGAAAACGAGCTTACGACTGGCAATCCGTTCGAGCAAAGACTCGGAAGAGAGTTCCTCCTCCCTTATGGTGCGGATTGTGTGACGGAACACATCATCTTCGTTCTGAGCCTCCCCTCAGGGGGAGGTTACTCTCGTTAGTGGCACCAGGCAGCACAAGATGGGTTTCTTCCTGGAAGGGCGCACGAAGCGATTTGCTGCTGGATGGCGAAGGAGGCAATGTGAATTTAGAAAGTGGCAAAATTGGGGCATGAACTCTAAAAAGAAATGCGTAAGATTTTTGACGTGGCTTATGAACATGGGAAAATTATGCGATCAAAGGTGGAAGACGATGATGATGGAAGAAAAGGACTGTTGAAGAAAGGGGAGGGTTGAAATGTTGGATACTGAGATTTAACTTCGAAAAATCCAGCCACTGGAAAAAGTTGATGCAAAAACTGTTTTCAATGTAGAATTAAGGAGAACTTGTCTCCGCGGTTCAGTTGATATTCATGCGAAGGAAAAATAAAAAATCCCTTCCCGGAATCATTACGAAATATATAAATCAATGAGTTTTTATTTTGAACGAGAAAGGTTAGACTTTCCATGAACAGAAAGCCTTTTGTTTTGTATCTAGCGATTCGTGGATTTATGTTTTCCTTTCTTTCGTTTTTGTTGAATTGTAATTTCTTGGTAAAACCTACCAAACAAAAAGCATCCCGCCAATCATTTATGCCATTTCCAACATGTTTACTGTATCAAACATCATCCCACTCAAAAAAATTAACGAAATGAATTAACATTTTATAATGTACAGCTCTACCACTCATTATACCACGACATCGTCGAAGCTCGTTCTTCTGTCAATATTGTCTCAGACGAACAAGGCGAACCTACCAATTTTCTCCCCAGTCAACAATGGCTAAAATCTCATTTTCATACCGAACATCATCTTAAGCCTTGCCTCCGAAATGTGGTTCAACTCCCTCCGAAAACAAAACTGTTGGCACTAGGCAAGCGGAAGCATGGTGAAATAATTTCCTTCGACATCTGCTATGAATGATAAAAGCTAGATTCATTCTCTTTCTCAGCAAAAAAAAAGGAGCACTTCCGACACCTTGCTTCCGCCAGTTCCCTTCCAGCGAGCCAGCGAGCAAACGAACGACGGCAACGAGTGAGTATACTGAGGTTTTCTTTAGTTTCAACCCCCCGCGTGTTGGTTGTCGTCATCGTCGTTGTCGTCAGGAAGACAAGTGTCTGTCTGCAGACTATTTGAGCTCTTGTAACCCCCTCACCGCAGCACCGCCTACTCTGCTTGCTCTCTCGAGATCTGGCAGTAAAACTCTTTAACTTTCCGCAGAACAGTCACAAACACCATGGAAGGCAGGCAGGAAACGCCTGCCTGCATCCGTAAATCATACGATTTCGCAAATTAAAATGATTCATTGTATTCCTGTTGGAACGTGGTGTTTTCTTCGGGAGTTGTCGAGGGCTGTAATAAGATGATGGCGCCGTGGGGTGCATGAGGAGGGGGGGATGGTTTTTTGTCTTGCCTCTAGGGTATGTTCGCTTTTTGCTTGTTCTCGGCGTATATTATTCTAAGGCGGTTCGGGAAACTGAATGGATATTCATTTCCGTAATGCTCTCAGCCGTTGGTGCTGCAAGCTAGGGGATCTTGCAAATGTTGCATGAATAGTCAAATTGAAATGAGATGTGAGAGTTGCAGATGGAACAATACAAAATTTGGAAATTCGTACACTTAGCTATTTGCTATGTACAAGATTTCAAAGCTATAAGAATATTTATGAGCGTGAGTATGATTGACCGCCCGATAACTGTTACTCCGTTATTGGCAGATCAGCAGTTATTAATCAAAGAACCAGGAGATGACGTTTGGAACTAACAAACATCTTCAATGTACAAGAACAAATGATCTCAATGTTTTGATAAGCAATACCGGTGCCGGCCACGTCCAAATGCGGGTTAAGTAAGGAATGGGTACGATTGTGTTGACGTGGTTCTCGCTTTGAAGAAAGCCGCGGAGTCCAGTCCACAAGAAATCACTGGGATGTTGGAAAAAAAAAACGGTTGGGTTGACAGCAGGGTCAATTTTGGTAGACGGTGTGATGAATTCAACTGCCGACGGCAGTGAATAAGATATTTTACTTTGTTCCCGGTTAATTCTCTGTACAGAGATGCACAGTACAATTATTCAAATTTTGGCATCAATTTGAACCAACAGTAAGGATGCTGTTAGGGCCACTCACAAGTGTGGGCGGTTTATTTTATCGAGTTTGTGGACTGATTTAATGTCATTTAACAAAATGTGGGTGTTGGCCAAATTTGGATTTTTCAAATATAATCCTAAATAGGTTATAGAGTATTTTTCATACATCTTGTAACCTAACGTCCGTGCTCCATCACTATATTTTCTATTGTGATTTGTCCAACTAAATGGGTAAATTAAACTGAAGGTGAGTTTGAAAGAAGGGGAACTTGGATTAGAGCACACGTACCCACTGGTTGACACTAAATATTGGCCAACGTGCTTTTGCACATTTGTTTGAAGATTTGTTAAGCGACACAATTTTCCAAATCCAAAGTTCGGATGCCGTGCTGTATCAGTGCCCGGACTTTTGTTCATGAATCTGGACATGTTTCAAATCACAAACTAGCATGCAGTTGTGAGCTTGTAAATTTATCATAATATTAGCGATAAATCTGAGAGAGTTGATTCATCGATTTCTTTTACAACTTTTCTAACCCACTTGCACGTTAGGCGGTGGAATCGGTAGATTGGGAATTTATAGTTAGGTTATTACAGGATGCGGAGGGGCTGCTTAGGGAAGCATACACCGTGCCCAATATATTTTCATACAAAATAAAACTCTATTTATTTCAAATCGATAATCCAGATTTTATCGATAACTTTACCCATTATATTGCAATATAATACTGATCAACTACAGCATATGTTTTGGAATAACACCGCCTTTAACTTTCTTGACCAGCTCCAGACGTTTTTCGAAACCGTCATAGGCAGCACGCACGATTTCCATCGGCATTTCGTCCCAAATTCGTTTGAGAACGGTTTTGAATTGGTTCATATTAGACGCCCTGTGGTCATTTACCTTCGCCAGCATATATAACCATACGAAATAATCCAAGGGATTCAGATCTGGTGAACTGGGAGGCCATTCATTCTTGTCCAAAAAGTCGGTCCAAAATTTTCTCGGTACCAGCCCTGAACGAGATTTTCAGTATGCGATGGCGCTCCGTCCTGCTGAAATACATAGTGATCATCTCCAAACACATCTTGTACATATGGCTTGACAACTTTCTCCAAAACTTCCGTTTTATAATATACGGCATTCACTTTAACGCCTTTTTCGAAGAAAACCAGTGGTAATTTGCCTCGCTTGCAAATTCCTCCCTAAACCATCACTGACGCAGCACCTTGGAACCGTGGAATATTCCCATCACTCTCTGGAACAGTTCTCGAAGAGAGAGCCCACAATCTGTCGTTCTGGACATTGTGGGATTGTTGCAAGACGAATAACTTTTCGTCGGAAAAGATAAATTCTTCCCCAACGTGCCGCGACAAAAGCAGACTTGCTCTTTCGAGTCGTTTCTGCTTGGAAGGTTCCGAAACTCCGTGAACCTTAGGTTTCTTGAGAGCTTGGAATCTGAGGTCATTTTGCAGGGAACGGATTGCAATGACGATCTCGAAACATTCAGATCTGCGGCCATTTTACGTACAGAGCGCTGTGATTTTCGTCTAATCCGTTCCCTGACCACTTTAACAACTCGTGCAGTCCGCACCGTACGAGTACGACCGAATCTCTTCCGGTCATCCAACGAGAGCAGGTGTCACGGTTCCTTCGGATGGTTCGGTACACAAAATCCCGCTTTACTCCGAGGTTTTTCAAATTACTGAAAATAGCGCCCGGGCGCTCACCTTTCAAAAACTTTTTTATCACCACAGCACGAAACTCCTTCATCGCTGGTAAAAGATAAACACCGAATGAAAACAATCGGACATAACCTAAAAGAGTTTGTATAAACATAGTGCAAAACTACACCAACACATACGTGAAGCATGTTGAGTAGTTGCACGACACCAATGCAAGGAAAAAGTGTATGAGAATATATTGTTCATCAGATATAGCTCGAATGGGCTTCAGTTTGGCATAATGACGAATGAATGTACTGGAAACTGGACGGACACCTACGGAGTGGGTTACAGGCGACTCGTGAGGTATTAAGTGCTCTCAAGGACGTGGAGCAAGCCCCATGGTTACCCATTGTATCTTTATTAATAACATTTATTTTTAATACATTTGCGTTGACCATCGGTTGATTCGGTTGAATCGGTTGTGTCGATACTTTGTTCCGCAATATTTTGTTATCGGGCGAAGAATTTTGTCGGTTGTCTATTGTTTGTTGCGCGAATGATCGAGTGAGCATGAGAAGTCGTGGTTCGCCGGGTAAGATGGGTCGGTGGTGAGGTACATAATTAATTGTGATTCAAATTATTCGTTCGCCATGCTCGTCGGGCCACCCTGTCTTGGAACAAATAAATCTCTGTCCCATTTTGTAAGGGACTCCAGCGGCATCCGTACTGTTGGTGAAGATCGGTCAAAATCGGCTATTCAGCATTATTTAAAATCACTTTGTTTTCCCAATGAAAAACCATAATCACACTTTGTGAGTGGCCCCAATAGCATCCTTACTGTTGGTTTAAATCGGTTCAAATCGGAATGTTTTACTAATTACACTTGACAGCTTATAGTTAACCAAAACGAACCCTGCTTCCATCCAATCCTGTTATCCAAAATCCCAGTGATTTCTCGTGGAAATGCAGTGGACTCCGCGGCTTCCAATAAAGCGAGTATCACGACAACATATTCCTACCCATTCCCTACTTGACCTGCATTCGGGCGAGGCCAGCGCCTGTGTTGCCTTGGTTCGGGATCACCAGTTTTTAGACATTGAAGATGTATGTTAGTCCCAAGCATCATCTGTTGGTTCTCTGTGTAATAACAGCTGATCTGGCAACAACTGAGTAGCAACCTCGGGCGATCAATCATGCTCATGATTTAATATCTTTTGACAAAAATATTTAAATATGATCCTATACTACTAATGAGCTGAATGGGATTTTGACATAGGACTACGTCATAGTTTTCTATACTGGGATTAAATTATAAAAAAATCTAATTGTTACCGTCACGAACAGTGGTCAGATTTTGAGCATTCATATCTCAGTCGTTTCTCAAAATATTTTCAAAAATTTTGCAATAGTAGATCGGAAATATTTCTACGCATCGATTCTTAAAGAGAACATTGTTGATTTCGGGCCACATAGTTTTTAAATATTCATAAATCTGAGGGCTTTTTTCTTCACCCATCGTCACAACGTGGTTTCTGGAAATTGCCTTCAAGTTTGCACACGCAGCAATAGCGACTGCAGCACGACGGGGACGGAAATTTGCTCAAAGTGATGAAAACAACCATTTGGTCTTGATCATTCGCCAGCAATCGAAAGCGATAAAACGGCAAAGGGCACGACACGTTCAATTAAAAATCGAAAATATTCGTGGTTCGTCAATTATTTCACTTTGCTCAAACACATACCAGGGATCGTTGATCAGTGGTCAACAAATAAAATCCATCACGTGTTGAAAACACTCATGTAACTTTACACTTATAACAACTAGAATGCCGGCACCCGTGGTGTAGTGGTAAGCGTGACTGCTACTTGGCACCCCAGTGGGTCTGGGTTCAATCCCAGTCGAGGTCGGTGGTTTTTTTGAGGCGAAAAAATCTGGTCACGTCTTCCTTCGGAAGAGAAGTAAAGCCGTTGGTCCCGGCTCATGTGTTGATGGGTGTGACATGTAGGGTCCAGGTGATGGAGTCGTCTTCCTGGCGTCGGTCGGTCCTGGCCGACGGGAAATAAACGAATAAATTTAAAAAAAAAACAACTAGGATCGATCTGTTCGCTAACGCGTTCACTGCTCGAGTTGCTACGTAGTTCTTCGTCACCTTTGCGTACAACCCCCATTATGCTGTCCTTTTTTTTTACTAAGGAATAGTAGTTGAAGTTCAGAAATACAATTCTAAAGAAAATGTTATGCTGCAATGCTGCTAAACAAATTAGCATAGAATAGCAGTTAGTTAGTCCAAAATATAACCAAGAGAGATGTTAGGACAGGTTCGCGATTTCCGGTGAAATATCTCTGGGTAATAAATCGAGTATTGGCTGCGAAGTAGCTCTTTGCTAGAGCTGGTGCTATGTCCCACTAGGCGTCACTTCTCCTTTACAAGAAATACTTCTGGATTCTGGGAGATGGACTTTATTCGGGAAATGGGAAATGGACTGGTTGAAATACAATTTGAGAGAACCTATTGGTTTCTAATAATGGACTTGGAATGGTTTTATTTGAAAATTTGATTAAGAAAGAAAACTTATCATCTACTGCGACTAGTAAGGATTTGAATCCTATACATTTATAGCACTACTATAACAATCTTGTTCTAAATTGTAGTACTAGATCAGGTGGGCTCAGCACGAATCTATAGAGACACACTGGGAACTAGTTGAGAATGTACAATAGATGCAGAGAACTCCACGACTCCTCACACGTGTCACAAAAAGTAGTGGGCCATCTCTGGGATACGGCGGACAAGTGCTACGGGTAATTAATTTTTTTTTAAAACGATCAAAACATGAAATGCAGCGCAGCAGCATTGGGGATCTCCTGACAAACAACATCAACAGAAGCAAAGGCAACAAGAACAAACACTGAGCGACAACACACAACTTCCAACTAATGAAAAAAAAATTAAGACTTAAACCTAGGCCCATCAGTCAGGACACAAGATGGACAAGGCACAAGGTGACTTCCTACGATTCAACTCAACCTACAAAATCGAGACGGAAGGCCGGTTGTCCCCGTTTCCTCTTTCTAGCTATGCGAAAATATTCGTTGATTAACTTATTCATCAAGTGAATAATTTAATTGCCGCTTATTTTTTAATCCTCTTTTTACTTCAACTCTACACAGTGAGCCTGGCCGTTTTAAAAAAATGCCATATTCAAATATGCCACAAAGATTAATGTTACTAAGAAAAATACTGGTTATAGTATTTTCCCGGATGCTTTTAATTACTGGCTGTGAAAGTGTTAGAAGATAATAGAATAGAATAGAATAGAATATAACAGAATCCGGACAGATATTTTTCGCGAAAACGATCCATCGGTTGAAGTATTCATCACTCATCACATAATAAGTTACACAGGTTTACAGCATTTATGAACTCGGTAAGCTGATCATCATTTCTAATGTGAAATTTTATCCAAAATAGAAAAAAAATTAAAGTAGAACAGTTTTCGAGATATGGATAAAAGTTGATTTTTTTTAATAAATGAACAAAAACACATTTACTTAAAATTAAATATCTCCAACGCGTGGGATCCAATTTAAAATATTTCAACAAAACTTTTTTGGATCATTTTTGCATTTGAATTCCCGTTTTGCAGCGCACATTCTTCTCACTCCGATAGCTGAACAACGAACTGTCACAATTTGTTTTGTTTTGAAGGGTTACCAATAGCTATTAAAATTAGGTGCCAGAATATCTTACCAAACAATAGAACAGTAGGTAAACCAAATCACTTTTCCCAAAAACCAGCACAACTACATATGCAATATATTTTTTTGTTGACGTTATTTTGGTATTAATCGTATGGTTAGCACATTTTTTTTTACAAATCTCCAAAAAAAATCGCAAAAAATTATATATACTTATAAATAGCGTCGAAACTATTACTCCTAGAATATTGCAATGTTCGGAAGATCACACGCGTTGGAGATATTCCATTTTAAGTAAATGTAAATGTAAATGTTTATCCATATCTCGAGAACTGTTCTATTTTAAATTTTTTTGGACGGAATTTTTTAATTCTGCATAAAATTTCACATTACAAACATGAGTCGAATTATAAAGTTCATCACTCTTGATTTATTTTGTAAACTAGTGTTATCATCAAGCGCAACTTCAAGAAGAGTGGTAAGGAGGGCAAGTCAATGGAAGAGTTAAAAAGGAATTGGTTTGTGGATTCCAGAAAATGTGCCAAAACTACTGTCCAAAACTTCAAGAGTGGAGTCAAATAAAAAATCGGAAAATTCTGGAAATGCTTTGCTTTCCAATTTATTTATTTATTAATTTTTTTATTTAAACTAAGAGACCAGAGTCATGGTCATGGTGGTTTCATTAAATGAAACAGTTGTTTTAATTTTTCATTCTATGAGAAAAGAAATGTGCGGCCAGTTTGTTTTCAATACAGTCCTTACAACCGACCATTTTAAGCGACCGGAGGATTCAACAGAAGCTCAAACGGAAGACGGAAGGCAAGATGGCCACGTCTTTCCATGCGTTGGGCTGGGAGGTCGGTCTAAGCCAGCCGTGTCGGAGAACACCGCGGAAACCCATAAACAACGGCTGAAGATTCTTGTCAAAGAGATCTTCCCGGCGAAGCGGAAAGCCGATCGTGCGCAAGCATTCCAACCCTCCCAACGTGACTCAGCCCCGCCCAATCGAGAAGTTCTGGGCCAATTTGAAGAGGAGAGTATGTTTAAATAATTTCGTGGCCAAAACGACGGATGAATTGATCAAAAAGGCGACCAAGGAACTGAAGAATATGCCTACAAGCTTCTTTTTTCATCTATGGCCAAAGTTCCGGTTAACTGCCGCAACGCGGTGCAGCAGGGAGTAGAAGTTTTTTTGTGAAGTTTTTTTATTTCCTAATGAATAAAATGCAATTTGGTTTGTTGAAATATCTGTTTCCGTTCTTTTTTACCATCCATCCGAAAATAGTCACTTTTTAAATGTGAGCGTTACACGATCAAAAGAAAAAGTCATTAGTTACTCAAATTAGCCCAATACTAAAGTTTAAAAACTATTTTTTTTCACTGCCGCACCCTGTATTTAACTAATAAAAATGGAATTGCTGTTTGAGCTGAGAGCCATGCAGAGATATCAATGATGCAAACGGCCTATTGGAAGCCCATTTTCAGCGAAAAACTATAAAACTTCGAGATCAACCATTTTTTCTCAACGCAAGGATGCATTCATTTTACTACCTCAAAAATATAAAAAATAGTAGTTTCTTGTTCAAAATTTTCCCTTCATCACCCACGTTCAATGCTATCTCACCGCCGTGCCATTATTATAGCAAATCCATTGGTGTAACCTGAGCACTCGCCCACCCCCAAGTCCACGCCTAACTATGGTGCTTCCATAGCTGTTGATGACAAATCCGAAAGATTTACGAGCCGCACATTCATACGGAGCAACGAACAGCAAAGAACTATTATGAAAAGCTGAAAATTTGCACCGTTTTATAAATGAGCTGGAACTGAGCCGTTCTGCCTCCTGTGCCTGCCATCCGGTCGTTCCTGCCCTTGAGTGATAACTCATTTTAAGATTATAGAGAATTTTGACATTAATTTTGCGAGACTTCCACAGCGCTTCTGCGAAGAAGCAAATCCCGTACTCGTTCAAAGTTTTTTTTTTCTACTGGAACAAACAGACAGAAGCCGTATCTTCGCAGTTCATAAGAAAAAGAGGAGGAAAAAAATTTTGCATCATGTGCATGGGAGTATGTTGGCAGATTATTGTGCTTCTTAAGCTTCATAACCGCCCTGCTGAGAACTTTACGACGGCACTCAAATTATTGTTTTAGATGCACTTCCAGAGTAATGATATGCTTGCAGTTTTAATGTTGGTGCATCAGTATGAAACAAGTTTTCGTGCCGAGAGAAATGGCAGAACCGAAAATCGAACCCTTGCTTGGAATGTTGCCCATTCGAGCATGTGCGTGCAGGCAAATGCAAAGATTTTCGCTCATCATAGCAACCATTCATGGAAACGATGAAACCCTCGAGCATCCCGCCAACTGAGACTTATCTCTGTCCGGGGCGGAAAACTTTTGCTTATCCAGCTTTATTATCCCAGCAAAGAGAGCGATGAAGAAAACTGCAGCAACCAACCAACGCAACAAACTCGCACTCCGCCATGACACCAGTCAGTCAAAGTCAGGCCCGTCATCGTTTTATCTTGAGATTGCTGCATCAGCCAGAAAAAAAAGAGGATGGAAAACAAGCTCATTTGCATAGCAAATTTGGTGCGAAAGACAGCTGCAGTGTGCAAGAAAGAAAATGGGATGGATCTGTGTTTTATTTTTATTTTACTTCGCCCGACATTTGGGAAGAAGTGTTTGTTCTCATCTCATCATGATAAGTGTTATGTTTCTTGTTGTTGGCAATGGTGGACTCTTTGATGATTGATAAAACAGAACTAGAACGAATGCTTAAGCCTGGACTTGAAGAAGTTATCAAGAAGCATGGAATTAGTTTGATGGATTTTTTTGCTTTAAAAAGAGTTGTTAAATAACTATGATAATATTGTAAGGATTTTGAACTCATCTACAACAACAATGAAAGAAGCACATAACCTTGTGCTCATAGCTTGCAAACAATAGAAGTGGTATTATCATTACGAAAAACATTAACAACTGCATGCAGTTGGAATTTCACTACACTGAGCATGAGCATAGTTGACCGCTTCAAGTTGCTACTCTGATAGAACCAACAGATGATGCTTGTGACTAACATACATCCTCAATGTGTGAAAAAAAGGGTGATTTATGTCAGTGATATAACTGCAAAGTTGACGTAGGACTCCTTGGAGGAATATTTTATTCAGTCTTAAGAACCATGAAACCATTATTAGAGTGGTTTACTATTGAATCTCCACGAAAAATATGAAAGTAAACTTTTTAAAGGGCGAACACGAAATTATTGCGACACATTCAACAGGGCATAACTTTTTTACCATTGGGTAAAAATCAACCAAATTTTGCACACTTTCTCATTGACGTGTATTGTTTACATGCTGTCAAACTCGAAGTCGTGTTTTTCGATTCAACGAAAATAGAGTTGAACCAACGAGAGTCGAGAGAACAAATTCTTTCCAAACACCTGGAATTTCCTGACCTTTCGCACCGGCAGTTGAGAAAAATGTTGAACATTCACCATTCAACCGTCTCCAGAGTGTTGAAGCGGTTCAAGCAGCGGTTGACGTTGGACCACGGCAAAGGAGCTGGAAGAAAACCGGGACCGGAGAACAAAAAGACGGAGGGAAAGGTGAAGCGGATGATTAAAGCAAATCCCAACGTCTCAAGCCTTGATTTGGCTAAAAAGATCGGCATGTCGCAGAGCTACGTCCAGAATGCAAATAAGAGAGCTGGACTACATACATACAAGGTACAGAACTTCCCAAAGCGCGATGAGCGGCAACAATCGACGGCTAAAACTCGGGCACGGAAGCTCTACGAGAAGATGCTGACAAAATATGGCTGCTGTGTGATGGACGACAAAACGTATATAAAATCCGATTTTAAGCAAATTCCGGGGTTGGAGTTTTTCACCGGCAAGAGCAAGTTCTATGTGGACGACAAATTTAAGAAGAAGAAAATGTCGAAGTTCGCCTCCAAATATCTCATTTGGCAGGCCATCTGCTCTTGCGGACTGAGGAGTGAGCCTTTCGTGACAAAGGGCACAGTAAATGGCGAGATCTACAAATCTGAGTGCCTCGAGAAGCGCCTTTTGCCGTTCTTGCAGCAGCACGACGAAGCTCCGCTATTTTGGCCAGATTTGGCATCATGCCACTATTCTAAAAGTGTCCTGGAGTGGTATGAGGCCAATTCTGTCCATTTTGTTCCAAAGGACATGAATCCGCCAAACTGTCCGGAGCTGCGCCCGGTGGAGCAGTACTGGGCAATGATGAAGCGGGAACTTCGGAAGAGCAAGAAGACAGTCAAAGACGAGAAGGACATGTTAAGAAAATGGAAAAAAAAACTGAGAAACTGGTACCGGATGACACTGTAAAGACTTTGATGGAGGGCATCAAGCGAAAATGCGTTCAATTTTACACTCAAGGCTCCATCGATTAACTATTCTTTTGATTTTTGAAGTAAATATATGTATAAAACTACCCTAAAATTTTGGTTTGATTCTAAACATTATAAGAAAATTGGCATGACATTTTCGGTGTCGCAATAATTTCGTGTTCGCCCTTTATAACTCTAGAAATGGCCCTTAAAAGGTTTGTTTGGTAATTGTCCAGATAATTGGTTTCGGAGCTAGAAAATGAGAAGAATGATTAGTGATTGCCATTTGATTCCATCTACTTTTATTGCTTATCTTGACAGATACGCGTATTTCGTCAACAATGTGCAGACTGCTTCAGTGTCGTGATCTAATACTTGACTAATTAAGTCTAAGCCTGAGTTTTTTTTATGTGAGTGATGACACATCCATATAGGGTATGTGTCGCTTGACTCGGCCTAATATGCAGCGATCGATTATATTTTTTATCATAACTCATAAAGTTTTTGAGCTGAAAACGATGTTCAACTAGTTATACACTTGCTAAGACATGTTTTATAAAAAAAATTGATAGTATGTATCACGAAAAGTTAGACAACTCATTTTATGAAGTCAAAAACTTACGAGGGATATGGATCTTATGTCGGTCTACATGCACCAAATTGTGTCTATTCAAGGATGCAACTACGTCTCATTCGATAGATTTATTACTAAATGCAGTCTTTGTACGGTTTTTTTTTCTGATTTTCAGATTTTAGTCATTGCCAGCTGTGTTGCTATACCAAACACCACATTTTACAAAACAAACTTAAAAACTTCTTTAAATCTCTTAAGTATATTCACATATAATTCACTATAAACACACAATAATTCACTCTAAACAGATTATTTAAATTTGGTTTGTGTTAAGGTGAGCCATTTGAAAAATAAACAATCCCAAACTCTTACATTTTCATCAAACATTTCACCAATAACATCATTTTTACTACGTTATTAATACGACACGCCATGGTTGGGAACATAGAAACAAATGTGTCCCTAACATTGGGCTTATGGTTTTCTTGACAAATCAATGTTAATCTAGGATGCATTACTCGGTTTATCGGTTCAATTTAGCTAAATTTAGATCATTCGAAGATCATCGAGGTAATCTGTTCTGCTTAACCAGTGAAATCATGGTGTCTAAAACGTTAAGGAATTCGAAAATTACGCGGAAGTGAACAACTTTGAGTTGATGAATAATATCTCAGTTGCTTCGGAATAAATCGGTTATCCTGATAGCAACTTGATTTTTTTGATTATAGCTAAATTAATGGCATATTCGGTACATAGACCGAATGAAGAGCCTAGGCTTACATTACATCCAGTTACCCTAAATAAAGTTTGAGTGTCCAAAACTGTTGGAAAATGTCCCATGGACCAATTCAGAAACATATAGTTACATCGGAGACCCCCCCTATCATATAATTATATATTTGATTAGGAAATAGCTAATAGCGGGTTGGTCCTCTAAAACATTAGGAAACGAGCTCCACAATGATTTGGAGTATCTGTAATATTGTAGTAAAAATCGCCTTATTGATCATGCAAAACACCATGGTAAATGGAGCTTTTGCAACTCATAAGAACGATGAAGACCTCGTAAATCACCTTGTTGGTCGTGTAAAACAGCAACATATAACGATCTGTAAATGTGTAGAGTTTGTACGTGATTTATTTGCTTTTATCTAGTTGGATTTGGTTCCTTAGGGTAGGCTATGCGAAAGCTATAGCATTTTAGTTGTAATCTTTCCTAATATGGCACTATGGTACGAATAGCCAAATTTCGCGTTAAAAATCGATAACTCGAAAACCAATAACTTTAGACATATGATGTCTTTGGAAGATGTTATCTTAAAAACAAGATCTACACACTACCAAAATTTCTTGTAAATTTCTGTCCCCTGAGACCGACACATGCAAGCGTCCTTTAGCACACAAGAATGAGTTGAAAGAGATGAGAAAATAAATTCGATCAAACACATTTTTCGCCGAATTGCGTATGTGTCAGTTTCAGGAGACATAATTTTACACGAAATCTTTCTTAACGTTCCCCGACTTTTTACAAATATGAATTACGTCTCGTGTAAAATTCATAATTTCTAAGTGTGTATCTTTAAGTTCGAGTGGTGACTAGGGTGGTCCTCTTATGTTCATTATAAAAATTTCAACTTCTTATTCTTATGATTTAGAGGAATTTTTGCTCCTACAAAATTGTAGATAATTTAATTTACTGAAACATTGCTGAAATTTTTTTATTTTTATCTCATCTATGTATCGTTTTACAGTAGTTTTTTTTTAACTTTCCTTAGGGTGGGACGTAAAAAAAAACAGTTTTTAAGCTCTAATTTTGTTATTTCAATTTGAATTTGAAAAATTTATCGGGATGACTTTTAGGGCATAAAAAGGCGCACATATTGAAGATACAAGATGGTTGCTAGTTATTGTATAAAAAGAGTTGTAGAAGTTGAAGTGTAAAAAAATGCGTTTCTTCAAGATATCTTACTCACTTATTTGCAAATATTTGCAATCACAATATACGTATACTAAAAGTAAACCTTCCATCAACAAGACCTACGCAAAATCCTTTGTCCCATTTTGTCACCTTGTGGAGTAAAACTCATTTTAAAATGGGTTGTTTCGCATTTTTTCTGCATAACTTTCGATCAACAGCATCAACAATTACCATCAAAGTGCCTAACAACCACATCTGTCCGAGGAGATTTGGTGCATCTCCACGTGGATAGCGTTCACGCACCGGCTCGTCTAAGTAGATGGTTAAAGTACAAACAGTTGAAATTGAACATAAGTAAAACTAAATTCACTAACTATTGCTAGTAAAATACGATTGTACAAATCTATCATCTCTCCTCACATTGAATTTTGCCCTTCCATTTTGTTTTTAGCCAATCAAACACAAATATCGAGATTACAGCGTTTGAAAATAAGATAATGCGTTTGATCTTGAGATGCAATAGGTTCACTTCCTCCTCTTTCTTGTTAGATGCCCTACAATGGCTATCGGTGAAGCAGAGAATTGTTTATTTGACAATGGTGTTCATTTTTAAAGTAATTAACGGTTTGCTGCCTCGATATTTGTGTACTCGAATTGCTATGGATCGAAAGAGGAAGTGATATTCATAGATATAACATCAGAAACGCGGATGATGTTAGAACACCATATTTTTTGTACGGAGCTTCACAAAATTCGTTGTTTTTAAAAGGTATAAATGTTTTCAATTCGATGCCTACACACATCAAACGTGCAGCAACACTAACAGATTTTAAGAGACAATGTATTTCACACATCAAAGCTGCCTTTTGAACAGCTACTCTGTTAACTTTTTACTATTGACTAATTTTGTATCTTGACGATGTTATTACAACGGATATTTTTGTATGGTTTATTGTTAAATGTTTCATGTTTGTCATGAGGCACAAACAAACTATACTTTTCGCCTCGATGATGATGATGAATTTAAGTTTTTATTTGTTATTTTAATTTAAAGTAGTTTTTATTTTTTTTGTAGTCTACAAATGTTTGAGCCTCGCGCGCGGTATACAGGTATAAAGGACTTCTTTTTGAATTTATAAAAAAAAAAAAAAATATTGGCCTTTGATGCTTGAGTAGATGCCATGAAATAGTAGTGGGTTGTCTGGCTGATTGTCGGGGAATTCCTTGTCAATTCTGTCGTGGTTGAAAGTAAAAGTTTGACTAGGGTCGGTCCAGGCTTTGTTATCCATAGAAAGCTGGTTGAAGGAAGTGCCAGAGGAATTTCTGACTCTCTTTCGATTATGCAAACGTTATGCGAACGGGCCAACAATAATGATTTCGATTTTCTCTGCCTGAATTTGCATAAAACCCTACCCATCCGCTCGAAACATTCCCGGCGTCAGACGTGGTGAAATCATTTCCAATACCCTTCATCGACAATGATTTGCTGAAAATCTTTGTTGCGGCAAGTTTCAAAATAAATCTCATATGTTGCGGTACGGATTACCCGTCATCAAACAAAAAGTGACCGCTCACTCACTCACAGGAGCATTCCAATCGCATAACACACCGGACTGAAATGTCGAAAGCTCTTGACGACCTCTATTTCTATCTCTCTCTCTTTCTCTCGACCAGAGCATCTGTTCGGTCTGTTTTTCGACAACCGCATTCTTTCGAATGAAATCCCTTCCCTCCGCCCAAAAAAAAAACATCAAAATAAAAACTTTTCCCCCACTTGACTCCCATCAAACCACGACTCACTTAAACTCTGATTGCATAATACTCTCGATGCTTGTTCACTTTTCAACTAAATTTGACCGAGGTGAACAATCTGCTGCATCGAATTTTCCGGTAGGAGCGTGGGAGGAAAAACGAGTTATTTCCCCCCACCCCTATGTTATCCTCTGAAACCGCTCTTTGGACGAACCGAAGAGGACATTTATTTTTATGGTTTTGCCACGTGACACGGGAGATATTTCACTGGCAATTGGACGTTATATCTGGAACCAGTGTTCGGTTGTGGTTGTTTAGACAATGGACTGTATTTTTATCACTGTTATAGAAGTGAGCAGCAGCTGTGCGGGAGGAAGGTGGAGTTTCATGAACTGTGACCTGTCAAATACGATGTCAGAAACATTCGTTACGTAATAATTTCGTCACATTGGCGTCTTATATGTGTGAAACAGTAGGCCTTAGTTGCGCGTTTGTTAGAAATGTTTTTTTATGCAACGCTTTTTCATATGAAAGCTACCATGTTGCATGTTGCTAAGACTGATGCAAGTTTTGAAATTTTGGCCACGCATCCTTCGCCCAGAACGGCAGATGTTCCCGCACCACTTTTGAGTGGGGTTTGAGGTGTGGCACGGACCCCTTTCTTGTTGAAATATAACATTTTGGCTTCAAACCTTACTGCTCTTTGATCCACGGAAGAACATACTTACTTAAAATCTTGATATAGACCTCCGTGTTTACTTTATCGCCTTCTGGAATGACCACCGGGTGCATTTTTTTTACCATCGGAAGCCACCAACCCAAACACCATAACGCTAGCAGGATGCTTGGTCCGATACACGTTTTTATGTTCCTCGGCCACGTATTTTACTAGGAAAGAACTGATATATCGATCGGTCCTGGAATTTAAAACGTGATCGACGGTAAACATGTCTTCTCAGTGAACAGGATAACTAGATTTTTTCGCTTAACGAAGTTCAAAATTTTCTTACATCGCTCGACTCGTAGCTCCAGAATGCGGTTGGCAATCATATGAGTTTTTTTTTTCGTGCCCTTGACTTGGCCTCGCAATGTTCCTCTACGATAGTCCGTGCCGTAAAGTCGCTGATCCCGTGTTTCTTCACCATTTTCCTCATTGAACGTACTGGATTCGACCGAATCTTCCTTTTGATTGCAGCGATACCCTTGGAATCCGAGCTGACCTTGGACGACCTGTGTCCACCTTTTTGGATAGTTTTCCTTTCTTTTCTTGGTCTAAGACCATTTTCACGGTCCATCAGGACACTCCCACGGCGATTGAAATGTCTTTTCGCGACATTTGCGCATGAGGCAAATCACGAATACGCTACCACTTCGTCATTGTGCAACTGTCAAATTAAGGCAATAGCAACAATCAATATGCAACTAGCGATTTGAAATTGGTTCACTGTTGTAGAACCCCTTGGTCCGAAGTACACCTTGAAGCCAGCACATAACTATACATATTTGCGCCTTTGTTTTGATTTGCTTTGTTATTTTGACAGAATATTTGAGAGTGTGTTCGTGTGAGTTCATTATTAGGGGCGTATTATTAAGCTTGGGACCGAGCTTGGGACTGATGTGCTAGTACTGACTGAGCCAAGAAAAAAATCGTTTTTGTTCGGGACCTACTGGTCTTAGAGTTAGCCTATGGCAATAGGCAATTGGTTTTCGTGCATGCATAGAAAACCAAGTCATTGTATGCACAGGTGAAAAGGGAACTTTATACGGTAGTGTTGCTGACTGTGCAGCTATTTTATCATGCTTAAGGATTATTTATCTCTTAAATAATTAATAACTTTTTCATTTGGCGTTCGGCTGAAAAACAAAACTTGTAGCTGATCCAATTTCCATTTAGAATAACTGAAGATTATTTTGTCAGTAGCATTCATGGGATTGCTAGAAGAAAATGAACGAAAAGTTTGCTCTCCCCATAATCATTTTCATGTATACGGTAAATAGTGTGTCCAATGTCAGTTTCTTTTCAGATTTTCAGTACTCAAATTTCAGGAGGCTATTCAAGACGCTATTTGGAAACGTTTATGTGCTCAGGGCCGGACATTTCAAAATTTACATCAGTCCTATATTGTTAACATGTTATGAATATTTTCCCATGTTTGTTTTATTCAATTTCAATTCCATATCCAAATGCACGAAACTTCTTCTTTACACTGCTCATAAGATCCTGTTCAACTTGTGGACCAACTTTTTTTTCCGTGGCAATCCATTTTTTCTTCATATCTTCAATCAATTCCTTTACATTATTTTAAATAAAAAAACTTTGCACAAAACTAGCGCATTATAATACATTTAAAAATAAGTGTTTATACATTGAAAATTACATAAGTACCTTGTGATCAAAAAGTTCCGGTAATTTGAAAAAAAACGCATTTATTTCAATTTTTAATTGATATCTTTATTAGCGCCTTCAAAGTACTCGCCATTAGAGGCAACACACATATGCCAGCGCTTTATCCAATCATCCATACATTTTTTATAGGCCGATGAATGTATGGCTTTCAGTTCTTCCAGCGAATTCTTTTTTATCGCATCAATCGATTCAAAACGCCTACCTCTGAGCGGAATTTTCAGTTTTGGGAAGAGAAAGAAGTCGCACGGGGCAAGGTCTGGTGAATATGGTGCTTGTTTGATGGTATTGGTGGAGTTCTTGGCCAAAAATTCACAAATAGTGAGCGCGGTGCGTGATGGAGCGTTATCGTGGTGTAAAATCCACGAATTATTGCGCCACAATTCTGGCCTCTTCTTTCGAATTGCCTCACGCAAACGTCTCATAACTTGTAAATAATACTCTTTGTTAACCGTTCGACCTTCTGGAAGGAATTCAGAATGGACGACACCGCGAAAATCAAAGAAAACGGTCAGTAAAACTTTAATTTTGGAGCGACTTTGTCGTGATTTTTTTGGTTTCGGCTCATCTTCGGCGCGCCATTCGGACGATTGTTGACTTGTGAGCATATCAAATTCATATACCCACGTTTCATCACCAGTTATGATGCGTTCCATGAATGTGGGATCGCTATCTGCGTTCGCAATCATCTGTTTAGCGACCTCAACTCGATGCTGTTTTTGCAAAAAATTCAGCTCTTTTGGAACAAGTCGTGCTTCAATGCGTTTCATGCCCAGAATTTCCGTCAAAATGTGTTCGGTCGATCCAAATGAGATATCAAGGAGTGCAGCTATCTCCCGAATGCTAATTGAGCGGTTTTCCATAACTAAATTCTTCACGGAAGCGATGTTTTCATCGGTAGTTGAGGTCGATGGTCGTCCAGAACGCGGCATGTCACTCACGCTTTCACGGCCTTCTTTAAAGTCTTTGTGCCAAACAAATGTACGATTTTGTGACATAGAGTCCTCACCAAAGGCTTTTTGCAACATTCTGAGCGTTTCCGCTGCAGAAAATCCGTTTGCAACACAAAATTTCACACAAACGCGTTGTTCCAATTTTTTATCCATGGTAAAAATCGCCGAGCGTCTATTTTTCGACTAACAAAAGCAGTTGTCAAAACAAAACTAATGGATAATTTGCTCTCACACTTTGACAGAATATCAGAACTAGTGTTGCCATCTTACACTAAAAAGATTTTACCGAAAAAATAAAGGCGGCCTTTTTAAATTGAAAATTACCGGAACTTTTTGATCACAAGGTACATGTTGCATGGATAATGAATCTTAATCCACTCGTCATTAAATGCATGGCCACACGTATTTACATGATCGTGTAAAGAAAAATCTTCATTTATTCAAGTTTATCCAAACTGATTTCTCGTTCAGCTGTCATTTGCCATCCGTAAGCAAAGAGAACTAATGTTTGTGATTATGAACCTGAGGGAAGATTTTAAATCCGGTCAATAAACCTGATTTCTTGCTTATAAAAGAAACAGGTAATTTCCGTGCTGCATAAGAAACTACTGTGAACCGTGCTTCGTGTACAACAGAGATTAAAATTGTGATGTGCGCAGAGTTCAACTTACTCTAGGCGAGGGACATTGACGATTATATGGTTTCCACAGCAACATTTTGGAAAAATTAATTGGTTCGGGAACACAGTTTATCAGCCCAATCCTCGAACCAATAATGATCTGGATTTGAAAAACATGTTTGATTAAGCAAACCATGGTGTTATTAAAGGTGTTTCGGTGAAAATGAGTTGATTGTCAGTTTGTCAAATGATATAATGATATTATATACGATTTCTCCAGTAACTACTTGTAGCACCTATCTTGCAATTTATATTGTTATGTTATGATATAAGTTGACTTTAACAATAAGGTAGCAAATTATCCAGCCTCTCTTTTCCTTGTCTCCTTCTTTGTAACGCGGAAAATAAACGATCGTAATAATAAACGCGGCGGTCATTTAAACAGGTCATGTGAAATTCAAGTAACCAAATATTACAGGTTTTCGAGTCGTGTAAATTTGAAAACACATGTAATTTCGAGATTATTTACATGCTCTTTTTATGTGCACTTAAAATTACAAAATAGTTGTAACTGTGTATTATTAATTATTGGATTTATATTCACCAACAGATCCTTGACTACACACTTACAAATTATGAATTTTACATGAGACGTAATTCATGTTTGTAAAAAGTCGGGGAACGTAAGGAAAAATTTCGTGTAAAATTATGTCTCCTAAAACTGACACATACGCAATTCGGCGAAAAATTTGTTAGATCGAATTTATTTTCTCATCTCTTTCAACTCATTCTTATGTGCTAAAGGATGCTTGCATGTGTCGGTCTCATGGGACAGAAATTTACATGACATTTTGGTAGTGCGTATCTTCGACGCCATAAAGATAGTGGCCTTCTCAACCATCGTAGCAAAATATAACAGTGAAATCGTAGCAAATAAAGACTGTAGAATAGAATATTCACTCATGCTTACTTCCTAATTTTGGCCTAACGTTCCATTAGGACCAAATCCACGCGATTTCTACCTACACACTTAGAAATTATGAATTTTACACGAGACTTAGTTCATGTTTGTAAAAAGTCGGGGGACGTAAAGAAAGATTTCGTATAAAATTAAGTCTCCTGAAACTGATAAATACGCAATTCGACAAAAGATGTGTTCGATTGAATTTATTTTCTCATCTCTTTCAACTCATTCTTATGTGCTAAAGGACGCTTGCATGTGTCGGTCTCAGGAAACAGAAATTTACATGACATTTTGGTAGTGTGTAGACTATGTCCATCGGCAAGGATAAAGAATGTGCACACCAAAAACTAGTCGTCGGAAATGCCCTAATGCAGTCTTCTCCGTGTACGCTTTGCTAATCCGATCACTACTACATGAATATTAATGTATGTGTGCTATGATGAAGACGTCGTTTGGCTACAGTAACCTTTAGTCAGTAAAATGGCGTCGAATCAAGAACGCGTGCGCGAAGCAATTTTGCCCAAAAGAGTGGAAAATCCAGATATGTCGCACGGCGATATTGCCAAGTCATTAAAAATCGCAAAATCGACGGTTACTAAAGTGCTAAAAAACTTTCAGCAGCGCTTAACTTTAAAGAGAAAGGTCGGTTCCGGAGGTAACCATGATTCTCGTTTCGTCGCGGAGAGGAAGAAAGTGATTAAAGAATTTAAGAAGAAACCGAATATCTCCGTTCGTGATGTGGCGAAAAAAGTGAAAATGTCTCCATCGTTCGTCCAGAAAGTGAAGAAAAGTGCAGGCTTGAAATCATTCAAAGTAGGTGTTGCTCCAAATCGTAACGACAAGAAGGCAAAATCTCGATCGAGAAAATTATATGACACTATGCTGAAGGAATACGACTGCATAATATTGGACCACGAAACATATTGCAAAGCTGACTTTAAGCAGATACCGGGACTACAGTTTTATACCTCGTTGCAAAGAAGAAATGTTGCTGATCGTTTTAAGCAAAAAAAATTGTCGAAGTTCCCAAAAAAATACCTCGTATGGCAGGCAATATGTGGATGCGGTCTCAGAAGCGACATCTTCATCACGACTGGCACACTAAATGGACAAATTTACGTAAAAGAGTGTCTGAATAAACGACTGTTGCCGTTCATTCGGGAACACAACGGTTCGGTGCTGTTCTGGCCTGACCTGGCATCTTGCCACTATGGAAAACTGACTAAGGATTGATACATTGCTAATGGTGTAAATATTGTCCCAAATTATTGCAATCCGCCAAATTCGCCAGAACTCCGTCCGATCGAAAAGTATTTGGCTCTGGTCAAGAGGAATCTTCGAAAAACGAATAGCGTAGCAATTGATGAGAAAAGCTTCAGGCGTAACTGGCAGAAAGCTGCAAAATTGGTGACGGATGACACTGTGCAAAAACTGATGGAAGGTGTCAAACGAAAGGTGCGGGCATTTGGATATAACAGGTCAAATTGACTTAACTGTATATGTTTTATATTTGTATTTTTATGAAGTCTTAAATAAATGATTTACTTTTGATTTTCTCATATTTTCCATTTAATACCACTAATTTCCCGTTGACTACTTTTTGGTGTGCACATTCTTTAGGAGTCAAATGAAAATTTGAATTTAAACGCAAATGACTTTTTCATTTTTCGTCAAATTTAAGAGATTGTAGCTTCACTCGCACAGTTAAAATTATTTTGTAATTTTAAGCTTATTTTCATGCACATAAAAAGAGCATGCAAATGACCTCAAAATTATATGTGTTTTTAAATTTACACGACTCTAAAATCAAAGCATGTATTATTTGCTCAGTTTAATTTTACATGACCTGCTTAAATGACCGCTGCGTTTATTATTACATCCAAGTTCATTTTTCGTGTTACAAAGGGGGAGACCAGAGGAGAGAGGCGAGAGAATTTATTACCTTATTGTTAAATTCAACTTATATCATGAAAATGAAAATTGCGAGATAGGTGCTTCAAGTGATTGCAAAAATCGTAAATAATAACATATGACAAATTGACAATTATCTTGTTTTCACCAAAACAGCTTTATTAATACCTTGGTTTGCTTAATCAAACATATTTTTTTAATCCAGATCATTATTGGTTCGAGGATTTTTTTTTCTTTCATTAGTTTACGTCGGCCTATTTCCTCACATGGTGACAATCACCGACGCCAGGAAGACGACTGCACCACCTGGACCCTACCTAACGACTCATGAATATGAGGCGGGACCAACGGCTTTACTTCCCTTCCGAAGGAAGACGTGACCAGATTTTTCGCCTAAGAAAACCCATCGACGTCGACTGGGATTGAACCCAGACCCACTGGGGAGCCAAGTAGCAGTCACGCTTACCACTACACCACCGACGCCGGCTGGTTCGAGGATTGGGCTGATGAACTGCTTTCCTGAACAAATCAAGTTTTCCTACGTGTTGCTGTGGAAACCAAATAGTCGTCGATGTTCACCGCCTTGAGTAAATTGAACTCTACGCACATCACTATTTTTAATCTCCGTTGTATACGGAAAACGGTTCAATGCGGTGTTTTATGGAGGGCGGAAATTACCTATTTCTTTTATAAGCAAGAAATTAGGTTTATACACCGCCTACCCTCAAATTCACAATCCAGTCCTCTTTACTTACGGATGACGAATGGCAGCTGAACGAGAAATCGCCTTGGATAAACTTGTAAATGAAAGAAGATTTATCTTTACACGATTATGTAAACACGCATGGTCATGCATTTAAAAGCTAGTGAAATAAGATTCATTATTCTTGCAACGTGTACTAATGTACTTTTCAATGGATAAACTCATATTTTTAAATGTATTTTAATGCTCTAGTTTTGTGCATAGTTTTTTAATTTAAAATTAAGCAAAGGAATTGAAGGCATTAATGTATTTTTGATATTTAAGCATTTTACACCACATGTAATATTCATAATTTTGAGCTGTGCAGCAGGATTTTTTCTAAACTGTCAAATCAATTTTTAAAAATGTTATTAATAATTGGCTTTAAAATTCCCAAACAGACCCTCAACCATATTCAACGCGATAAGGATAATAGTCTCAAGCTGTTGATATGATCGGCCAGCTTGAGACCATTATCATCACTGCCAGCACAACTATTACCCTTTCATTAAACCAACATTCAAGCCAAATGTCCCTTTCTAGGGACACCAAATGAATTCTAAGGAACAAATCATAGAATTTTTTAATATAGTTAGTCCAGTCCTGAGCTCCATCACGGTACTGACAGCGTTAGAATTGACAAATGAGATTCTTGCAAATAACAATCAAAGCAACAGAAGAGCCTCTCTCTATCTCGAACTTCTGATCATCACGAAATACCAACCGAGAGATATTTTTCTCTCGCGATTCTCACCCATTTATTATATCTTGTACAAGTGTTGTGTGTGACGATCATATCGCCAAGAATAAATAAACCGGCATGGAAATTGACCATCATTTTACTTCTCTAGTACACAGACGGTCATGATGGTCATCGCTAGTATCGATGTTTCAACCGTCAAACCGGCAGACATCACCTCGTCAGTGGCGATGTGTCCTCAGCTTGAGCTTCACGATTTAGTTAATTGAATGTTCAGTTCTTATGTTAAACTTTTTTGAATATCAATACTGTAATGATAATAATGTTTATTAACCTTCTTAAGATAAGAGGGTCAATTCTCACCCATGGCGCAATTTCAATGTACACGATCTTTTTTTTATTTTTAAACCAATCCGGCTGAAATTTTCTGACTTTTAATATTTTAGGGAATTGTTAATTTTGCATAAACATATATTTTTTTTAATCAGGTTAACCCTTATGTGTTCGACAAAAAAAAAATCACCTTTAAGTGATCGACAGGGTACCCGGGTAGTCCACCATATTCAAATGATAACACTGACTCATTCGCTTCAGGGACATTATCAGCAATGACCATTTGAATTCATCTGGTTCCTGTAAATCCGGATTTCCGGGGACGGGTCCGCTACGGAGACACTATTTGGAAACATATATTGAATTTCCGGAAATGGATGTCAAAATCTTTGGAATAATTCTTAGAAACTAGTTCTATTCCATTGTGGGCCATATGCCGACTTGTTTCTGCAACGGCCATTCTGTAACAGGTTCCCGTAGGGCCTCGAGTGGCCATGAACATTGTAAGTAAAAACCCCTGGCAATATGAGTATCAAAATTCATGAAATTGATCGCTGGTTGTGCGATAACTGTCATGTAAATGTTCACCAATAAAAAGCATAACACATAACCTGAAAATTTTTGTTTGTTTTTCTCTGCACTTGCTTCTTATACTGGATGCCCATATTAACTTTTACACACGTTTTTCAAGAAAAGGTATATAGACATCAATGTCTGTTCTTTGTGGCTACTCTGTAGAGTTTAATTTGACAAAAATAAACTGCAGCGCCCTCTCTGTGGCAAAATCTGATAACATGATAATGATAAAAGACGACATATTACATACCGAAAAACTATGCCTGAGGCGGTAACTCTCTCAAGCTTCATTTGACAAACATACACTACAGTTCCATCTCTGTTGAAAGATCTGGAACTAATATGGTGTTATCAAAAGACGACAAATGACATTCTAAGAAACTTTGCAGAAAACAGAAACTCTATAGAGCGTCATTCAAATGTTAGATGGACTGGGGTGCCATCTCTGCGGCAAGATCATGAACTAATATGATAATCTCACAAGACGACAAGTGGCATACTGAGAAATTTTACCCAAGACGACAACTTCATTTGTCAAATATATATATACTGCAGCGCCATCTCTGTGGCAATATCTGGAACTAATATGATAATGTCAAAAGACGATAAATGACATGCTGAAAAACTTTGCCCAAGACGGCAACTCTCTAGCACTTCATATGGAAAAGGTAGACTGCAGCGTCAACTCTGCGGCATTATCTGTAACTAATCTGATAATGTCAAAAGACGAAAAATGGCATACTGAGAAACTTTGCTCAAGACGTCAACGCTCTAGAG
Organism: Aedes koreicus; assembly: GCA_024533555.2. Taxonomy (NCBI): domain Eukaryota; kingdom Metazoa; phylum Arthropoda; class Insecta; order Diptera; family Culicidae; genus Aedes; species Aedes koreicus. The sequence continues at coordinate 103,306 of JAHHFK020000731.1, read as the reverse complement.
CTTAATTTGACAAAGATAGACTGCAGCGCCATCTCTGTGTCATGATCTGGAACTAATACGATAATTTCAAAAGACGAAAAATGACATACTGAGAAACTTTGCCCAAGATGGCAACTCTCTACAACTAGTCTGGAATGTTTTGTATGCAATTTGGTTCACACATCAAAATCAAAACCTCCTTTCCTTTGTAGCAGATTCTTGGTGGCCAATGTTACTGGAACGAGGACTTTTTACCACCAATGCATTTTTTAGACCATAACTTTTCAAATGGGATGCAAGCATTGTGTCTAGATTGAAGTTTCATAATTTTAGAAAGTTTTGAAATCCGAGTCAATATTGATGCTTAAGTCTTAGGTGTCAGTTTTTTTAATACCCGAGGAAGGTTAATAAAATGAAAATAATGGATAAGGTTAGTAAAATGACAACATAAAATAAAGTGTTTTTTAATATACACAGCAGTTAACACCTATTACGCTGAAAATAATTTGTGTTGCATATCGTTCTCACAGATAATTAGTGAGTGATTGATTTTCTTTACTCCCTTCATATCACATTCTCGGGCCGTCATGAAGGCTTTTGCCACAAATGGTCGAATGAGATCAACCTGTTTTTGAGTGACATAGTATTTGACCATCATTCGTGAGTAGTTATGATCACCAGAAGATGATGGTCATAGTTTTATAACCGTCATGAAAATGTACAGCACTATTAGTTACTTATTTATGCCGATCCAACGTTATGTATCAAACGGTTCGCACTACAACCTATATTACGTGATATAGAGTATCTTGATATCAAATGGCATGCACATTATTTCCAGTGAAAACTAGATGTACAGATGCTGAATTCAAGATACTTTATATGCGAACGTGGTGTATGGTGTACGTCAACCGGTCGTGTGTTTTGCACAACCCCACTGATTTTTGGCAAGGCTTTGACAAATAATCGCTTGCCCCAATCGATCAATGTAGTCTCTTTTCTAATACAGGCTTTTAAAAAACAACAACATTCATTACACATTGCTACGTAGTTCTACGTCACCTTTGCACACTTCTATTGGGCTGTCCCTTGTAGTTTTTCAAATGAAGATTTGGTTTGATTGATTTATTTTGCTGCTATCCCACTTTGTTTTAGTGACACCCATTGTTATGCACCCAGTACAGAAATATTTGAAATTTGCTAACAAATTCCAAGTTCACTTCACGTTTGAGTGAGCGCGTAAACAATCATTGGGAATTCGAACTAAATTCCGATTTCAGTTACCCTAGTTTGCGAAAAAAAAAATACACGGGGGGGAATTCTCGCACCTCCAACAACTCAATCCCACACTTTTATAGTAACATACACAGATACGAAATACTTTCGGTTTTGCAGCCGTCTCGAGACGGCGAAGAAGCAACCAGTAATTAAGCCCACGTAGAGAAATAGTTTGGAGTTTATACCTTCCCTACCTCGAGCCTCGAGTGGCTTGTCGATGCTTTCTGTTCCGAGACAGCACCGTCGTCGTCTCGTTGCATGGTGGAAGGAACCAGGTTGTGCCCTGAGGTATAAATTAGCGAGATAATATCTGCGCCATGCAGCACCGACGCCGACTCCAACCACTTGCTGTCGTAAAGCCATTATTGGTGCGATCCAACTTGGAGGTGAAAACCTAGCTCCTGCGCGGGAAGTTGGTAGTAGTTATTTACGGCGAACACGAAATGAGGATAATTATGACTCATTACCGGGAAATCTGATGCTAATCGACGACGACGATGAATGGTGAAAATTGGTCAAACTGGGGGAACCAGGTCAGGTCAGGATCGTTCTAGCAGGTACCGATAGGCAATCTGAGACTCGCTCAGAGGAGAAATGGTGTTTGGGTTAGCAAGTGTTGCCTCGATTGGCTACTAATTGATGTTTCATAAGATTGCTTTCAGTGCTGCTTATATTTATTCTCGATACGGAATTCAGAGAAATGCTTTCTGATAAGGTTCCTAAGGGCCTAATTTAATACCCATAAAATATTCTCCGAAGGAAGGAAAGGTTGTGGCTTGAAGATATTTAATGTACAGTAAATTATCTTAAAACTATTTCAATTCTATGGGTGCTTATATTATCAATTCAATTGAATTACAGTTTCACACTCCTGCATCAAGCATTCATCATTCCATTTCATTAACAACTATACTCTTCCGATGATACAAGTTTGATTGCAGCTCAACACTTGAGGTGGAACCCGAATGAAAACAAAAAATCCGACGAGCACTCATTGGTTAGATGTTCACCAAATTGCAAAAGCTCTCGATAAGCACCAAAGCGTGCGGCCTGTGTTCTTTTCCATAACTATATGTAGGCACACAAACAACCAATACAGCACACGACACCACCAAAAAAGAATACCTACCTGCGGGAAAAAAGCTCGTCGCAATCGCGTTGGCATTTCACCAAGTGGAGTGTTTTTTTGAATGCATTTGCTGCCAAACAGCAATTCGTATCGTTCACATTGGATGGAGGTTGTTTTTGCTTTGGGTGAATTTTTTTAGCCTGAAATTGTATCACTGAATGTTGGAGTGCATACTCGGCAGCAGTTTTGACGAGCCTTTGAAATTCTAATCTCGTTCCAAGAAATTTGGGAATCGAATAAATTTTAGTTGACAACTGTACCAAGTGTACTATAACGGGTGCAGTTCTATGGTAAACTGAAGATTAATTTGAAGACAATTCATTGAAGAACTTCTCGAAACCCTATCAGCAATGTGCTTCAAATTAATTATTCTGCCATTTAATTCGCATACTCTTTTCTATTTTTGAGGAAGCATACAACACAATGAGTGTGACTTTGGGAGTGAATAAAGTGTAACGAGCAACCAACTTCTTCATCAAGTTTTTTGCAAATCTAAGTTGCGATAGGCTTCAAAGGAAGTGAAGATGTTTTGAGTGAAGAACAAATTTGTATTTTCGTTAGATTAATCATTTGCAAACAAGAAAACTGCCAAACGACGATTGTGATTTGTTTCCTCTCTGCTATGCTTCACTAATTTACAAGATGCAACTTCATGCGTACTATCACCGGAACATGGTGCCCGCTATTGCAGATTTCAAATGTAGGTTAGGAAGGTCTCATATGCAGTAGTGAACACCAAAGCGTAATGCTTCATTCGTTCGGCGGTCTTGGAGATATTTGGAGCGGCAATGAGCAGGTATTAGATTGGCAGCTGCTGGTGCTATGTACCCCGTACGGTTCACTATCGAGCAACCATCAGCTTGCTGTTGCTAGCAAGTGGCTGGCTAAGCAACCTTCTGCCTAGCAACGGTTGCCTAGACAGCCGCTTGACCATGTCAGTGGCGAATTAATAGCCAGCCGGTTGGCGCAACTATGACGACCGAAATATATGTGATCTAGTTGACAGCCATTTCTAGATATGACGCAACGTTGAGTGATAAGGCTTGTTCGCGACAAAATCTGGACACCCCTAAATACGTATATCTCTGGAAATGCTTCATCAACGCGTGAAATATTTCGCAGACTGATAAACGTATGTCTGTTCATTGTGTAAAATCAATTTTCGGTGATACTTCAAGCTTTTAGATCGAAGATGGCGTCGAAAGAAAAGCAAGTACGAAAAGCAATTGTGTGCGGTCGAGGACTTTGGATTGGCTTTGGATTGGATTTAGATTTACTTTGGAATGAATTTAAATAAGATTTAAATTGGTTTTGTATTTGATAAACTTCACAGATAAAATGAAACATTTAATTTTCTGCATCATCTAATGCACATAAAGGGAATGCTAGATTTGGTTGAAAAATAACGGTATATTTCATGTAAATTAAAGCCAGATAACGCCTGAATCTAGTTTCTTGTATGAAAGATTGCAAACATTGTTGTATGACGCATGAAAGATTGCAAACAATTTCGTTGTTTATGCCTTCTTTGGCTTGGAACTAAGCGAGGGGGAATTTTACGCGTCTATTAAAATACAAAAAATTGTTTTCTATGTGGCTTTGGATTGGACTTAAATTGGTTTTGAGCTGGTTTTTGATTGGCGTTGTATTGGCTCTGTTTGGGCTTGAGATTGGCCTTGAACTAGTTTTGGATCGGCAATCGAATGGAATTGAGTTCAATTTGGAGTGGATTTGGATTGGCTTCGAATGGACATTGGATAAGGTCTGGATTAACTTATTAATTGTCTTTGGATTGCTATTCGTGTGGAATTGGATTGGATGTGGATTGGCTTTGGATTGGCTTTACATTGGCTTTGGATTGCTATTCGTGTGGAATTGGATTGGATTTGGATTGGCTTTGGATTGGCTTTGGATTGGCTTTGGATTGGCTTTGGATTGGCTTTGGATTGGCTTTGGATTGGCTTTGGATTGGCTTTGGATTGGCTTTTGATTGGCTTTGGATTGGCTTTGGATTGGCTTTGGATTGGCTTTGGATTGGCTTTGGATTGGCTTCTAAAAGACATTGTATTATGTTTCGATTCGTTTTGGATTGGCTTTAGAATGGATTTGGATTGGATTTGGTTTGTATTTCAATTGGCCTTGGCTTGGCTTTAGATTGGCTTCAGATTGGCTTTAGATTGGCATTGGATTGATTGTAAATAGACTTTGAACTGGATTTGAACAGGATTTAAATTGGCTTTGAGTTGGCTCTGGATTGGCCTTGAATGGCTTTGGGCTGGCTCTCGATTAACTTTGGATTGGCTTTGGATCCATATTCGATTGGTATTCTATTGATTTGAATGGGCTTATACAGGATTATGATAGATTTTGGATTAGCTTTGATTGGGCTTGAGGTTGGCTTAATATTGAATTGAGTTTCAATTGATTTTGGATTGGTTTTATATTGGCTATTAATGGACTTTAAATTGATATTGATATGGCTTTGAACTGACTTTGAACTGACCTTGAATTGACTTTGAATTGACTTTGAATTGACTTTGAATTGAATTTGAATTGACTTTGATTTTATGTGGAATTGGATTGGTTCGGAATAGTTTTTGGTTAAATTTGGTCCGGCTTCGAATCGGATTTGGATTATCTTTAGATTGTTTTTGGATTGACTTTGGATTGGGTTTATATAGGCTTTGGATTAGCTTTTGATTAGATTTTAATTGTGTTTGGATTAGCTTTGGATTGGATTGAACTGAGTTTGGAAAGGCTGTCGCTTATTTTTAAATTGGCTCTGGATTTGATTAGAATTGGCTTAAGATTTGTTTTGGTTTGACTTTAAATTGGCTCTGGATTCAATTTGAATTGACGGTGGATTGACTTTGTATTGCCTTTTTATTGGCTTCCGAGAGACATTGAGTTGAATTTGAATAAAATTTAAATTGGTTTTGTGTTGGCTTTGGTTTGGATTCACATTGCTTTGGATTCGCTTCGCATTGACTTTGAATTGGTTCGGAATTGGGTTTGAATTGGCTTTGTATTGGATCTGAAACGGTGTTGGATTGACTTTGGCCTGGATTTGGATTGGATTTTGATTGGCATTTGATTGGATTTGGATGGGCTTTAGATCGGCTTTTGCTTGGTATTCTATTGGGTTTGAAGTGGATTTGAATTGGATTTGAATAGACTTTGAATTGACTTAAGATTGTATTTGGATAGGTTTTGGGTTAGCTTTGAGCTGTGTGCTCTGGGTTGGCTCTGGGTTAGCTTAAGATTGGCTCTAGATTGGTTTAAGATTTGCTTTTGAATGGATTAGAATTAGATTTAGATCAGATTTGAATAGTTTTGGATTGGTTTTGACGTGGCCTTAGATTGGCTTTGGATTGGCTTTATATTGGCTTTTTATTGGCTTTATATTGGCTTTGAATTGGCTTCGGATTGACATTGGATTGACGTTAAATTAAATGTGAATTGACTTTGGACTGGATTCAGATTGGCTATTAATTGACTTGGGATTGGTTTTAAACTGACTTTGGGTTGACTTTGGATTGTCTTTGGGTTGGGTTGGGATTGTCTTTGGATTTGCTTTGAATTGTTTTTGGATTTGCTTTGCAATGGCATTGGATTGGCTTTAGATTGGTTTCGGATTTCCTTTGGATTAGCATTGGATTGACTTTCGATTGGCTTTGGATTGGCTTTGGATTTGCTTTGAAGTGGTATTTCATTGAAATTCGATTGATTTGAATTTGATTTATATATTGAACTAGGATAGGTTTTGAATAAGGGGCGACCCTGAGGTAGTGGTTTACATCCCTGCCTCTTGTGCCAAACTCACGAATTCGAATCTCACCCCCAGACAAGTTATAAAAATACCCAAAGAGGTGTTTGAGTGACTATGACGGGAGATGAACCAGCCCGAGGCTAAAAATCTGGATAATCAAGCAATAAAAAAAATCTTTGGATTGGTTTTAGATTAGCTTTGGATTGGCTTTGGAACTGTATTTAAATTGGCTTTGAGTTCGCTCTAATGTAAAGGCTTTGGATTTACTTTGGATTGCCTCTCGATTGGATTTGAATTGTGTTTGGATTAGTTTCGCATTGGATTTGGATTGGATATGCATTGGATTTCAATTAGCTTTGGGTTACACTTATTTTTTTTCTTGGACTGCATTTGGATTGTCTTAAGATTGGTTTTTTATTGGTTTTGGATAGGTTTTGACTTTGAATTGTTTATGCATTGGATTTGGATAGGCATTTGATTGACTTTGGATTGACTTTAGATTGGCGTTTACTTGTTAATGATTGGATTTCAGTTGAATTTAAATTGGTTTTTCCTTAGTAGTGTTTTTTTTTTATTCTGGATTGGATTAGAATTGTTTTCGAATTGTCTATTTGTTGGCTCCAGGTTGGCTTGAGGTTGACTTTAGATTAGCTTTGAATAAGCTCTGGATGGACCTAAGATTGGCTTTGGATGAGTTTTAGATTGACTTTTGAGATTTGAATTAGATGTGGACCGGATTTGAATAGGTTTTGGATTGTTTATGATTTGGTTTAAGATTGGCTTTAGATTGGCTTTGAATAGGCTTCGATTGGCTTTTGAATGGCTTTTGGCTTGTTTTGGCTCCAAACAGGATTGACTTTGGATAAGATTTGAACTGTCTTTAGATTAGATTTTGAACGGTTTTGGATTGGAGTTAAATTGGCTAATGGTTTGCCCTTAGATTGGCTTTCGTTGGCTCTGGTTTGGCCTCGGTTGGTTCGAGAATGGCTTGGGACTGGCTTTGGGATGGTTTCCGATCGGTATTTGATGGGACATCACAGGGATTTAAAGTGAATTGTGGATGGGTTTGCATTGATTTTGAATTTACTTTGGATTGGTATATGATTCATTTTTAACTGGCTTTAGATTGGCTTAAGAATGACTTGGATTGGTTTGAAATTGGCTTTTGATTGGATTTTATTGGGTTCGACATGGAGTCAAATTGGCTTTTAGTTGGTTTTGGAATCTCTTTAGATTTACTCTGGACTTGCTTTGTATTGGCTTTTGAATGGTTTTCTATTGGCATTAAATTGGCTTTGAAATTGTTTTGCATTGGACTTAAATTGTTTTTTGATTGGCCTTAGATTGGCTTCTGGTTGAATCTGGATTGGCTTTAAATTGGCTTTGGTTCTAGATCGGAATTTGATTGCAATTCACAGGGATCTCGAATGGTTTTCAGTTGGCATTGATTTTGCTTCCAATGGACATTGGATTGGCTTTGAATTGACTTTGAATTTACTTGGAATTGATTTTGGATTGGTTTTTGTTTGCATTTTCATTGGCTTAAGGTGGGCTTTAGATTGGCTTTGAATGGGTTTTGGATTGACTCTCAATTGCATTTCTATAGGAATTAGATTATATTTGAACAGAACTTGGATTGGCTTTGATTTGGCATAAGGTTTGTAATTTCCATTTAATTCCAACAACCTTTATTGCTTATCTTGGCAGATACACTTATTTTGTTTACAATGTGCAGACTTCGAGTATTAGTGCACGACACTGAAGAAGTCTGCTCATTGTAGACGAGATACGCGTATCTGACAAGATAAGCAATAAAGGTAGTTGGAATTAAATGAAAATTACTCATCTTTCTTCTCATTTTCTAGTTACAGGTATTCCACTAAAATGCTCACGCTCTCCAGAACTCATTAGATTTAATTTGGATTGACTTCAAATTGAGTTTGAATTGGTTCAAAATTGGTTCTTAATGACTTTTTATTGGCTATGGATTGACTTTGGATTAATTTTGTCTTAGATTTTAATTGGCTTCTGGTTGACTTTGAATTGCCTTTTATTGACTTTTGAATGGCGCTTGATTGACTCTGGTTTTGGATTGTATTTGAATTGGGCTTAAATTGGCTTTTGGTTGGCCTACAATTATTGGAAAGAGAATAAAACAGGAACAACATACTCTATTGCAAGCATTGAAAATTTATTTCGCCAGACACATAACCCGTTGTCTTATTGGTTTAGCAATAACTAAAATATCCTTAATAATTTTCGTCTAATCCAAACTAAGAAAAAAATTATTTGCTTCACCAGTAAAAGTTTATTTCAGCCATCTCTAGAACCAAAATCAAGTGTCTTGAAGAGTAAAATGGTTGCTATTCCAATGAATGGATCGTCTCTCCGACTTGCCAGACTGATCCTTCTGAAACAAACTTCAGCAAATCCTTTCCAGGAAGAACGATAAATATACAAAAGGAAAATTTTCCACAAAACTTGATAGCAGATTCTTCCTCCAATGAACAATAAACGTTGAAAATCTACCGGTAGCAAACAAATAACCAACTTCCCGCTGGGAAAACTGCGAGTGAAAGTATAAGCTTTTATTTATATTTAAAGCTTGACCTTCCTCTGATCCAGCAGAGGGCTTTTCCACTTGCTGCCACATCCAAATTCCTACCGGACATTTCTACGAAAGGGAAATTAATAGCTCACAGTTGGCTCCCGCCATTTGCCATAACCCAAGCACGCATCCATCCAACAACGCCCACGCTCCACGCCATTGATGAAGCTATGTAGAGAAAGGATTACGTTGATTGATTTCTCCAGCCGGAGGGATTTTATCAGGAGTGCATTTGATAGCCCGGATTTGGTGAAGCCTTTGCTCTGCTAAGGTCAAGATGTGGGTTTTCCTCGAAACCACTCATGGGTTCGACTGCAAAGAGCTGTTAACCCATCTGCGTACAGCTGGGGGGGTTTGAGAACCTCGGGAAACATGCCTAAAGGTTTCCTCTTTTAGTGGAAAAAGGTACGACTCTTCTGGGATTACCAGGTTAGGTGAAGACACGTGAGCTGAAAGCATGATTTTTTATTTGGCAATCCACGGATCTTTTCTTTCGGCAGGTGCTGTTCACCTTACGGTTCAGTCAACACCGGCTGTTGGTCCAAGTGAAAATCCCTGTCCCGCTGGGGAGTTGTGAATTGTCGCTGATGATGAATGATGCTTCGTGACTGGGGCTGGTTGACGGAATGAGTTTTTAAGTATGTGAGTTGTGTCAGTGCCATGTGAGTAAGTTGGTGCTGATTTTTTATAATTAGAAAATCAGTCTTCAGATCTGTTTGATAGCCCAGCATTTTCAAATTTATGATAATCAAAATTTATCTTTTCATGGGGATTCCAGAATTTATTATTCTTTTGGGTTGGTTCCATGAACATCAACCCATAAAAGACGGTCTAATAAATCCCACAGAATTTTATGGTGCGTTAACCTAATTAACGCTTATATTAATGGCATTATCCTTTACTAATTCCATATTCAATAGCAACATTCGGGCTGCCAAATCACTACCACGAAAGCATGTTGCCGTCATCATTTATACACCTTGCATACCAAGCCTCAATAGTACATATATTAAAGGACCCTCCAAAATGCCGTCACTACAGTACAAAAACAACATTGTACATACACATAGCAACTCCCTCGTCCATTAGGCCGAAGTTACTTCTGTACACAATTCATTAGTTGCTGACCCTTGGCCAGTCGGTTGGAGCGAGGGTGATGGTGGGCATAACCAAGAAGGGTCGAAAAATATAAAACCGGAACCCCACCGCAAAAGGTCAACGCCAAATGTCCTCCCTGTAACCCGCCTTAAAAGCTCACACACATAAACTCACATTCAGCCTGTCCAAACAGGCTTTAGTTTAATAAATTCTCTCCTAATTTACATGCTGGCACGCTGACGGGCCACAGAGTAAGCACAAGCTAGCCCCTGCCAGGAGCGTTCGGCAAATGGAACTTGGAAAATGAAAATGTTCCAAAAATGTTACCTACCCCATCGTCGACGTCTTGTCCCTCCAGGCCCGCCCGGTTGGTGCCCGAGCAGTGTTGCGATTTCTCACCATTCGACCAGCCAGACTGACTGTGTGCCATCCAATCTACGTGTTGTCCGACCCCGGCTAGAAACCACATAGATCATCCAAACTGTAGTAGCAGGTTGGAAGTAGAGAGCGTTTAGCTACATCTATTTTGAACACACAACCACACTCCGACTTCTTTCCAATCTTCCTAGACTCAAGGGTGGTTGACTCGGAATTAATTTGTTCGGTTTTAGCAATGCAAAGCGAAGGAAAGAGATAGATAGAAATGGTTCATTTTATGATCAGTTGGACCGGTCCCTTCTCGTCGTGTCTCGTGTCTCAAAAATGCCCATTCACCCTTCATATCCGGGAAAGTCTACACTGATGGAATTTTCCAGCATCGCGCACAGTCCTTCCTACAAACTCCTAGCAAATCCAGCTAGCAAAAGGCTGAAAGTCGGTAAAGTGCTAGATTCTTTGGGGAATTGTTTGCGATATTGCCGACCGAGATAATTTAAATTAAGTTGGAATAGGTGTTTTGAAATTAATTATTCCATTATAGTTGAGTCAGTTTTGATTGGGCATGGTGCTCTCACTTTTAGTTTGCCGAATTGTTCGGCAGAATCATAGAATGGTTTTTTTTCCTGACTGTACTGGCGAGTCTACTTCAATCATATGACCTGGTGGAAAATCTATTACGAATGTGTGACAACATTCAGCTGGAATTAAAAACCTTAATTTAGGCAGCCTATGCACAACAGGAACTTTTACTTTACTTTTACTTTACTTTTACTTTACTTTTACTTTACTTTTACTTTACTTTTACTTTACTTTTACTTTACTTTTACTTTACTTTTACTTTACTTTTACTTTACTTTTACTTTACTTTTACTTTACTTTTACTTTACTTTTACTTTACTTTTACTTTACTTTTACTTTACTTTTACTTTACTTTTACTTTACTTTTACTTTACTTTTACTTTACTTTTACTTTACTTTTACTTTACTTTTACTTTACTTTTACTTTACTTTTACTTTACTTTTACTTTACTTTTACTTTACTTTTACTTTACTTTTACTTTACTTTTACTTTACTTTTACTTTACTTTTACTTTACTTTTACTTTACTTTTACTTTACTTTTACTTTACTTTTACTTTACTTTTACTTTACTTTTACTTTACTTTTACTTTACTTTTACTTTACTTTTACTTTACTTTTACTTTACTTTTACTTTACTTTTACTTTACTTTTACTTTACTTTTACTTTACTTTTACTTTACTTTTACTTTACTTTTACTTTACTTTTACTTTACTTTTACTTTACTTTTACTTTACTTTTACTTTACTTTTACTTTACTTTTACTTTACTTTTACTTTGCTTTTACTTTATTTCTAATTAATTTTTTTTGCCAATTTCAGCACCTTAAAAATTGCATAAGACCTTCACATTCCAGAGTAACATGCATCTGCAACTGATTGAGGTGTAAAGATGCACCAAGCTGCATATGATTATCATTTGCCTATTATTACTGATTTAACTATTTCATCATATTATTTTATTTATAACCATATTTTAATTAAAAGATGATGAACTCCAACCATGGCATATTTTAATTAGATATTATAGTATATTTCATTGCTCTATTACATACTTCATATATTGCATATTATGACATATTATGTACATTATATATAATAAATACTGGGTTGGGAGGGAGCATCAGGGTATCATTCAAGCTGAAACAGAGCGATTCCACGAACAAGTGGGAAATTTTTCCAGTTTTTATTTTTTGTATTTTTTTATTTGCATGAAACCTTGCATACAAGTTTTTGGGGAAGAAAAACGCCGTTTGGCATACATGGTTCGCCATTTTGAATCTAGCCTTACTTATGAGAAGGGCCTATGAAAAATGCACATGATATCTTCAAAAATTGTATCTCGGAAACGGTTTGTCCGATTGGTTTGGTGTCTTCGGCGAAGTTTTAGACAATTGTTGTTGCTATATGGAAAAAATATGCACGGTAAAAAAAAGTTTGGTTGTTGTGTTTTGAACTAAAATATAGACTTTCCCTTAAAAGTTACATGTCAATAATTTTTTTATTATCCTTATGTTATAGCTGACTGAAAATGCTATCTAGTGCACAGTGGGTTGTTCTGGAGAAAAATAGGTTACAATGAAAAAATTTTTTTACAATTTTACAATTACAATTTTCAAAAAAGCTATTAAGAAAAGTCAAAAAAGTTTGACACCCTAATTTAATAAAAGTTTATCAAATTTGCAAGCAAAAAGTACTTTGGTAACATTTTTCTAAGATTCACCGTTTAGAAGATATTACTGATTTAATATTGATTTTTTTGATAACTTAATAAGTTTTGGCCCTTTTCGGATGTACTCCGTGTTTTTTTCAGTTTCAAAAGTATTTTTTTCGGAAAGATTGGAAAATTTTGAGTTAAAATGACACTGACAGCTTAAAGATTCGAGTGAAATTCTCTGCCTTAAAAGTATTTTGAAAAACAAGTTACAAAATCCCACTATCAGGAACAATGATTTCTTCAAGTGATTTTTGGTGCGTTGTGCTGAAGATGTGCATTCAACTCTTGCATATCGTCTAACAGTTTGATTGACTACCTGAGTCTAGGAGGGAACGAGCATTTTAATTTTCTTCATCCTACCGATTCGATTGTAATGCTGCGAATTATACTCCAACAGTTTCAGTGAGAGTTACGCGCCCTTTTTAAGAAGCCATCCTGTAGAAAACTTAATAAGTATTGCGAATTGGGTTATTCGAATTGTTCGATCGTATCGTTGGAAGGAGATTCTTAATTTCCCGTGGATTTCACGTGAGTGTCTCTGCTTACGGGTCTCCGTTTTTGGCCCATCATACAGCGATATTGTGAATTCAGATCGGTGGATCAATTTGATCTTGCTATTAAGTGGAGCTGCATCCAAGCCAAGGGCATGAAGGGATAGTGGCTACCATCATACATACATAAAATTTCAGCATATTAAAACTTGCCATTTTTTCCTGAAAAATTTACCATTTTTTACGAGACAGCATTCAACGGTAAAATAACTTTAACTTAGCCTAGCTCTCTGGAACTAGGCGACGATCTTTACTGAGCCGAATGTCTTTAGGGCGAATGTCATTAGGCTGAATGTCACAATCATTCAATTCTTGTTCTTGTTCTTGTCTAGACGCGCATTCTGCTGGTATCTCAAAGCTCCTATAACTTTCTGCGTAATGACCCATTATGTCCAATTCGAAGAAGTTTGAACCCCTTCTTAGTCAAGTAAAAAAATCATTCCGAAAAACATTCCTTATTCGCCGTTTGCCTTTGTCCCTCGGAATCACGGTGAAGCGAATACTTCAGAGAGCGGCTGTGCTCGTGCACTTCTCTTATTCTATCAACTCTTGCTAGAAGCTATTTCATGTACCCATTGAGACTTGCACCGATGTGGAGTAGCTGACCGTCATAACGTGCTCTCCTTTACTGTCATCCCCGTGGGACACTCGCTTCTTGGTGCATTGGCGTTGCTGGACCTCTGCTCTACTCTCCCTTTGCTCCTTCCTTGCGCCGTTTAGATTCCACCTATTTATTTTGGTCGAGCCATTTATCTCCCACATCTTGACGCGATCGACTCGAGTAGCTCCCGACGGTTGAAATGAAAAAAAAAAAAGAAATCAATTTTAAGGAACTGTGAAATTGAGAATAAGTGCAATGCCTAATCGTGTTGATGCCAACCGTAGGCACTAATTTCCGAAGCGCGTTAAGATCGAACATCTGGAAAATCCTCCGAAACGACCATGTACTAACACCAAGCGAGCTCCTGGCTAACTGGCGAATCTGGACGCAGCCAGAGGTAATGCTTTGCAACTACTGGTTGGGACGCTGGAGAAAGGCCTTCAACTCGAGATGGTAAATAAAATCAAGTGGTTAACCAACTTGACAAAGTGCAAATACTTTTCAAGTGTACAATATAATTTTCTAACATACTTACTATCTAATGCTGGTCTAACGATCTTTTAGAACCATTTGCAATTGTTTAAGCACAGGGGAGCAAAATTTTCAAAATTTGCATCGCTCTACTGTCCACGCTCCTGTAACAGTCCACCACTCAAGGATAGCTCAATTGGGGGAAGATACCATTCCGTTGTTACACAGTCCATTTGCCTGGCTCCGACTGCTTCCGATGACAGCAAGAAAAGGGAAAATAGCCAGCCTCACGAAAACGCACCCAACCCGAACACGGTCGCTGACATGTTGGATTATGAATGAGTGGAATGTTGGAAGTCGATTCGTTTGAAACCAAAACCCAACTCTGCTGTGGGTTTCAGCTCAGATCTACTAAACTCTATGTGCCAGTACCAAGAAACGAATGCCAAGCTGTTTGTCATACAGGCCATGAGAAGGGGGAAGGGATTGCTCTTTCCCATCATCGGTGGCCACTGCTAGCATGCGATAATAATGCGATAGCTTTCCGTTATTACATTACTGGAATACTCGGCATGGTCCGGTTTCAACCTTTGTTCGTAGCTGAACAACCGCAAGCAAAAGGAACCGATGGAGAGAGAATAGTCCCAAGCACTGGCTATTCAGAAAGATAGCCGTGCTCTAAAATGGTTCCTAAGTGCTCGTTTGGCCGGATTTCTTTATGAACGTCCTGTCGATAGTAAGAATTCAATGTTTCCTCATCGAAATTCCAAAATGCCACTCCAGTGCGGTGACACGTTCCAGCATTTTTACATTTTTAATCACCTCGGAGAATTACTCCCAGCTGATGCCGGAAAACCGCATTTACTAAATGTTTGCCCCGGTGACGGACGATGCATCCTACCAGTCCCTGTTCGCAAGCCAAGTGACACTACTGCGGTAAAACGAGCGCATATTTTTTCGACTCACAAACCATTCCCTAAACTGAAGTGTTCCGAAAGCCGAATTTCGTTGGCATCCGTTTTGGACGTGAAGGGGAATAAGGACTTAGCAAACTCACATGGTAAACCTTCTCAGTCGAAATGAGAGACGCCGGTAAAACAACATTTAAACCCATCCCATACTCCTGACAGTGTGCGGCACATTGTGCCAAACAGAAAATACCTACCAGATAAAGAGAAAAAAAAAGAAACGAAAAAAAGTTAATTAAATTTCCCAGTCCCCGAAAACTGACTATTGGTACCGAGCCAAAAGTGCTAATCCGGATAATTGAAATTAAAAATTAACAGGAAAGTCTCTTTAGCTGCATGGATTTTTCCCCATCCCACAGCCCGCCTGCTGTCAAAAAGGTACAATGGCTTGTGAAGTGCATCAATGCCATTCCGCACACATGTTCTAGGTGGTGGAAGGAGGGGGAGGGGGGGGGGGGGTGTGAGTCAAAGTTCATCCGGAGTGCCAATCGCATTACGAGCTGGCTGAAGTCTGGGGACTTCGCACTCTTCCCGAAAAAGTTTCCAGACGTCGAAAAGTCGATGAACTGTCTACGGATGATGCAGACTGTGATGTTTAATTAAACTTATGGAAAAAGTGATTTGTGAAATTGAATTCTTTCCGAAGCCATCTGCTGGTTGAGCTATGGAAGATATGCAAGCTTAGTGTGTGAGTTATCTGGTGGAGAGATGTAAATTAGTTATTTTGTGGTGGGGAAGGCGGGAAATTGGGGGGGGGGGGGGAAGAAAAAAAAAAAAAAAAAAAAATATCCAAAACCGAGATGAGATTATATAATAAAAAAAAATATTTTTTTTGGAAAAAAAAAAAAAGAATTTTTTTTTATAAATAAAGAAAAAAAAAAAAAATTTTTTTTTTTTTTTTTTTTTTTTTTTTTTTTTTTTTTTTTTTAATAAAAAAGTAAAAAAAGGAAAAAGGGGTATTTTTGCCCCCTTTTCCCACACACACCCACCACCCCCAAAAAAGAAGCCGAACCCCCGGGGAATTAAACCGATTTTTTTCATTACTATTCTGCTTTCATTCTATTCATAGAAAAAAGAATTGAACAAAACTGGCAGCCAGTGCTTTAAATAGTAATTTCGTTCATTTGGATAATTTTACCGACAACTTGTTTCAGTAGCTGAATTTATGAATATGATGCATGATAAAATTGTAGCTCTTGACTAATTCTACAACTTTGTCTAACAGTGCATTGCCCTAACTGGTATATAGAAAGAGTTATATTCACTGTTATATTCAAATGATATTCAATGATGAATATCATTTCAATATTCCAATATTGCGCTCTCACGTCTAAGGTTTCATAGTTAGAGCAATACATTGTGAGAAAAATTTATGAAAATAAATAAGCACAACAATTTCATCATACGTGATAATTTGAAAATCTGCTTCTGGAATAATTTATCGACAACATTAATCGCATTGGGTTGAAATGACTATTTACAGCACTGCTGACCAGACATAAACAAAAAAAATAGCACTAAAGCAGTGGGGCCGTTTTCCCCCTCCCTTTTTTTTCCCCCCCGAATAATTAACAATTGCATTCAGTTTGATTCAGCTGAGCGAGATTGATTAAATCACACTCATTTCTTCAAATCATACCTTAAATATGATTTAACATTTCAAATCATGATCTAACATGATGCTAAGTAATCAAAGGCAACATAAACCAGTAGCGGTCATATTAAGCCGTATCTCTGCTATGAACATTCCAGCTGATTGCATTCAATGAGTCAACTTATTCTCGTTCAGTGTATTCAAATCGCTTGCGTTCAGTGGCGACGCATTCATTCAGGTGTAACGAGAAGATGGAAATTTGTTTCGCATGATTCTGTTTTCCTCGTTTATTCCTTCTACAGTTTTCGTTTTCGAGGATTCGTGTAGAACCGTTTGATAGGAAACATCACACTCGTTCACTATTCTGTTAGCAACCGAGGGTTGCTATTTTATACCGGTGGTGCTCATACCAGTGAATGAATGCTCCCATGTTTGGAAGTTTCCTAGTTTTTCAATATTTTATATTCTGAGGACTCAAGTGTAATGAAAATACTGTTGATAGAGAACAACTACAGCATATGATTGGAATCAAGACCGGATTGAATGTCCTCACCATCTTTAATTGTTTTACGAACGCGTCACAAGCGGCATGCACGGGCTTCTTGGGGAATTCGTCCCAGATTTTGAGGATGATTTTCTTGAACTGGTCCAAACTACTGATTTTGTAAGCATTCAGACTTCTCATAATGTAGACTCAAACAAAAAAGTCCAATGGATTCTAATCAAGGGGGGCTGGGAGGCCACATATTTTTGTCAATCCTAATTGTCAAATCCGCCAAATTGTCCCAACACTAGGCTTGTACCACATTCTCTGTGAGGGATAGCGCAACGTCCTCCTGGAATACATAGGGGCCATCTCCGTAGAGTTGTCGTAGACTTGTGGCAACAACTTTAAGCTCCATTTTGTAGTATGCTGCGTTGACGTTTTTCTCCATAAATACAAAGAAAAGCTCACCTCCCTTGTAAACTTCACTCCAAACCTTCACTAACGATTCGTTTTAAAATCGAGGAATATTGATTTGAGATGTAAGAATGCTTGCGCTTGTTATCGCTACTCCAGCACAGTTTCTCGTCCGAAAAAATTGAGTCGTCACCAAGAGAGTATCAATTTGGCTCTATCCAACCTTTTTTTGGTGGTAGTTTCCGAGACGCCATGGAGTGGAGACGCCTTAAGTTTTTTTTAGCCTTACATCTGAGGTCTTTGCGGAGAATGGTGTGGATGGTTCCCGTGGAAACCGTTTGAGCGGTTCTTTTTGCGCCAGATTGGCTCCCGCCCGGTCTTGATAGTTCGTCGCTTCCTTGCCGAAAGTGGCCGACCGGATCTCACAAAGTCTGTGATTGAAGAGATTTCTTGATGGTCGTATACACAAAGAACCGCTTAGCCACAAGAGATTTCAGACGATTGAATTTGTTGCCGGGTCGGTCGCCGTTCAAAAAACAGCCCATGACTGCCTATGTAGACGCAGATTGGGCAGGATACCATCGGGATGCAAATTGAATACTGAATAGCATTCTTCGCAGGATGAACACCCAAGTAACAAGTTTGGTTTTATTCCAGCCGGATAGCACTTGTCCCGCCCAAGCAACACAAAGCTGTCAAAATTGGTTACATAAACTTGATTGTGACTTAATTGAGACAAATTGAAGTAAAATTAACTGGTTCGAAACATGTGTGCTGCTTAGGCGGCTATGCTGAAAAAACTACATTCAAAACTGTTCTATCTACCAACACCTCCTCTATGCTTCTTTGATGATGATGATGATGATGTGAACTATCATCTAATGTAGCAAGGCAACTGCCTATAGCACTGGACTGTTTTAATTAAACGATTTGATCAAGGTTATGCTGTGGTAAATCTTTCATCATGTTCCTGTATGAAGGTCCAAAAACGAATTGTGGGCCCGTAAGCAGATACACTTACGCGCAACCCAAAGTTACAGGGGTCTAAAGAGAATCTCCTTCCAGAAAAAAGTTCTCAGAAACCACACCAGAACCGAGCCTTCGCCTAGTAAAAAGTCCCACTAGATGGGGAGAAGTGCCCGCCCTCTACTCACGAAATTTTAACAACAGGAAGCTGGCAGTCCCACTCTTCCTATCCAAATCGCTCCAATCAGGTGCTCTGATGGTCCCTCCCTGTATCCCAACATATGTTATATAAATTTATGAAAAAAGCAGCGAAATTAATTATCATTTTCTTATCTTGATTTTGAATTCATCTTACCTTGAAGCTAGAGGTTATAATACTAATATGTTTGTTACTAAGCATATGGAGTACCTTTATTAATTCCAAACTACCACCATCGACAGTGACATAAGAGGATCATATAATTTCATATATATCTGTTTTTATAAACATGCTTCAATAACCTGCCGTAATGTTCGTGCTTCATTAATTCATTCTCACGTTTTTTGTTTGTTTTTGTTTTCAAACAAAATTTTAGTGTTTGTCAACAGGTATAACCTATTTTCTTCAAAAATTATTCAATAATGTTTTACTTAATTTATGAACAGAAGACGTTTTGCAACTAAACTGTTTTCCTATGGTTGATTCGATTTTAAAGACTGCTAATGTGGGGAGTCGATTTTTTTTTATTAAGCCTTCTATTCTGCAAGGTATTCACTTGATAATCCTTCACTTATAACTTAAAATAATACTTAAAATAATACTAATAATTATTATAATTTTACTATCACCAGTTATCCTTTTGTGGTTGCACCTTCATGATTACTTGAAAGTTTTGTTTTGTTTGTATTTCCAAAATTTGAATTTGTTCGTACCTTCATTATCATCTTCGGAAGACTCCCCATCAGAGATTTCACTACATTCTTCTTTATATAATTCTTCAACTTTTATTTTAAGTTGATTTTTATCTCTAGCTAACTGCATCCAATTTTCTTCATTCATTTGATTATATCTATTGAGATCCTGAAGCAATGAGTCCTTCCATGTCATACTAGGTCTACCCTCTTTCTTTTTCTTTAAATTTAGTTTTTATGCCAACTTTATAGGATGCCTATTTTCTTTTCTTAAAATATGACCTTGATAGTAAGCTTATTCCTACCCTAGCTCTCTATTTATTGTTATTACTTCTAGAAGTTTCCTAGTATTAAATTTTAAATTTGAAGGTTTCCTGCAGTGAATAAAAATGGTTTTTAAAATGTTTCTCAGAATTTGCCATTGATACTCTGTTTTTTTTCGTTAGTACGCCTACTTTTGTTCCATACAAAATGGCAGGTGCTAGCACTGTTTTGTAAATATGTTTTCTTATGGCCAACAAGGTTTAAATTGTTAACAAAAATTAACCACTGTTCTACTTGTCTTAAATTTGTATCTACATCTTAACCTGTTTATAGATTTTCTATCAAATTTTGATGTATTACAAACTCCTAGATATTTTATATTATCATGAACCTTGAAACATTTTCCATTTAAGACTAGTTCTGCGTGATGCTGTGCCTTATTATTTGGATATCTTAATAATAACTGACATTTGTCATAATTTTGTTCTATCCCAACATCTGCTAATTGCTCTATCAATTCCCTAAGAATACATTCCAACTCTTCCTTAGATGTCGCAATAATTAAAAGATGATCTGCAAAAGCTAGTAACAATGGTAATTTAAGACAACCTCGATCCATTAGCTCCAGTTTTGTAATTTTACCTGCAACTTTTCATATTACATCTTGCATAATCAAATTAAATAACATCGGCGATAAGAGGCCTGCCAATTTAATTCCTTTACCTCTTTTAACTTCACTTGACCGTTGATTATTCCATATAATTCTAGTTATTTCATCCTTCATGCAGGCTATTACCCTATCCACTAATCTCGATGAAACATTAAGATTTAATAGGATATCTTTAAGACTCTGGACCTTAACGGTATGAAAGTCTTTTTTTTAATCTAACGCTAATACATATACATCTTTTCCAGCATTCCAATATTCTTCTAATATTCTTTAAGTTACAAAAATATGACCAAACGTAGATCTATTTTTTTTTTAATGCTGCTTGGTACAAATCTGGTTCTCCTGTGTATTTTGTAATTTGTCTGGCTATCCATTTTGCATAAATTTTATACACCACACTGCACATAGAAATACGCCTAAAATGATCTGCTTCTGAAGCATTTTTTTTTTGGTATTGGAATCTGAGTTGTTTTTAGCCAGTCACTTGGAAGTGTATTGTCAACGTAACCTTTCTGAATAATTTCAATAAGAACATCTAATGTTTTGCCATCTGCATTTTTCAGGTACTCGATGAATATGCCGTCTGGTCCTGCTGACTTGCCATTACATGAGCTTCATATAATATTTAATATTTCATCTGCTTCTGGTGGATTTGGTAGAGGAATAAAATCGTTATTTTCACAACACCTCCTCTATGCTTCTTTAAGGCCAAAGTTGGTGCAAACTGACTCACTCTATAAACGGTTGTGAAAACAAGTTAATGAAACCTTTTTAAGACCAAAAAGATTTTGAAAATGTTTTAGTGAAAGATGTAATGACCAGTTGAGAACCTTCGTAAAACCGTTTGGCCGCCATGAAAACCAGCTGACTGCCAAATGGCCACAACTGTCAAATTTCACTGAGATATCGTGGTTAATTTTTGTTGTTCCGCTTTGTTCGATTCTCTGCTCTTCTGATTTATTAAGATAATAATAAATGAGAAAAAAGAAATATTGTTGCGGGAAGTGTAGTATGTCAGAAAATAACACAAAAAAAATAAATTTTTTTTTTTCCTACCGCCCTTCAAATAAAATACAAATAAATTGAAAGGTATAATGAACACCGGCACAAAAGAAAACAAAAACCCCCCCGGAATAAATTAATTTTTACAACAATAAAAAAAAATGAAAACAAATAGGGGAACTGCCCCCATATTAATCTCATTGTTCCTATATTCATCCTACGATGAATCAAACAATTGGGCAGTTGAAGGATTAGTTAGTAATGTTTGTTGTAGTTATTAAACGTAAGCAAACATTATTAGAAAACGAAACCGATCCTTCAACTGCCCAATTGTTTGATTCATCGTAGAATGAATATAGGAACAATGAGATTAATATGGGGGCAGTTTCCCTATTAAATTTTTTTTGATTTTCTAATATTTATTGAATTAAAATGTATTTTCATAAATCCTTAATTTTTTTTTTGATTTCAGTTTATTTTCTTTTCATTTTTATTTTTTGGTTTTTTTTTTTTTCTATGGGTGGGATGTATTGTAGCCCTGCCCCTTTTTTGGCCCGCGTCCCAAAATCCCTTTATTCCGCTTTTATCCCCCAATTTTTTTTCCCCTTTTTTTTCCCCGTTTTATTTCAGGCATTTCCGGATTTTTTTACTAATTTTCTGTTTTTCCCCTCCTTTTAATTTTCGATTTTTGTAACTTTTTAGACATCATGATTTCACTGGTTAAACGGGCTGCAAAATGGTGAGTAGACACCTGGGATGGAGCGTGCGTCCCCGCAACATTGCTATGGTCCTCACAAGTTCCTACCTCATGCTTCCACGGGTCAAGAGATGACAAAGACCGCCAGCTAAGGGTTGCGTACTTAGCTGGTAGTGCAGCCTGGGCACTGTTGTCCTTCTGACTTCAGCTAGATTGAGGAGGTGCGTGCCGAGCGTCTGTCCACCAAGGAGGTGCGGCTCAAACAGCGTCTGTCCTGACATCCAGCGGTTGTGTAAAAAACGCTGTATCACGTCAACTATACATTAGGTGGCAGCCGCACCAAAGCAATGTAGGCAGCGTGACCCCGGTAAAGTAGCATGCTGAAATCTTACCCTACCACGAAAAATGGAAGTATTCTGTATACGGTATATAATTTCAGATCATCCATGGAATTCCCAAGTATTGTATAATAATTTTGAATTGTTTTCTTCCCCTGTGGCTAGGATAATGCAAGTCCTTCTACAATTGCAGCAGGATCAGCAGACATGCAGAAATTACAAATATAATTGTTACTATCATTTTATATATTATAACATCCCTTCACAATATTTTTTAATGCTATTTTCAGCTTCGCATTTGCATCGTTGTAAGTTTTGGCCCACCTAACTCACGTTATGTATTTGAAAAGATAGGATGGTTTTTTAATTTTTTTTTAGAGAGAGGATTATATACGACAAATTCTACAAAAAAAAATTCTTCGTCCAAAATAGTTAATTCAAAAACTAACATTGTTTATGATCCTACATTTTCTATTTTACAGACATAAAGAATCATTTATGGGCCCAGTAGGAAAAAAAGAGTTATCGGAGAATTTTCTGTCATTCATTTTTATTTTTAGTTTGTTGTGTATTTATTGAGTTTCCGTTTTTGGGCAGTAATCATACTCATATGAAATTTATTTGCCTAAATTTTCTTTGCTATTTTGCTAGGATGCCATATGATCAACTTTATTTCATTATATCACGTTGGAATTTCCGCTATTTTAGAGTTTCAATCATCTAACATCGCAGCGGAAAAGGCAAATAGCGGCATTCAATTATTATATGTACATTATGTAGTATTTCCTTACAACATCGTATTATTTCCATCATATCATGACCTTCACATTTTCATACAACAAACGTGATTTAGGCGGTATCTGGCTTAAACACGAAACAAACCTTCAATTTATGACATCTAGCATTCCTTATATGTCCAGTATATCACGCAGAAAATTACAGCTGTGGTAGGTTTTTGAAAATTACGGAATCTGTGGTAGGCTTTTGCACTTATTGCTGAATGTATTTTTCATTTCCGGTTTACAAATGGACTTTTTACCAATTCTGAGCTGATCTGATTCATGCAGCGCTGTGTGCCATTTGGCTAGTGTTTGATTTTACATTTCAATCTTTGTCATTACTTGATCATAACTCACAACATCATTATATTTGGTAATATTGTTTTATTGATTTTACTTCAAAGATGATTAAAACAATATTGTTTTTTTTACCCATTTATCTTTAACTCCCTTCCACTTGAATCGTCCCATTCCTTACTCGGTAGCAATAACTATTAGGTCAGCCAAAATAAAAGCGGATTGCTGTTATAAAATCAGCATCAAGTAGCAAATAGTGACCATGGCAACAGTAAATTAAAATGTATAAATGTTAGTTTTGTAAAATTTCAATAGATTTAATAAACTTTTTCAGGATACCTCAAATGAAGATTTTGGTGAAATGCTGCTATCGCTGAAAACGAACGAAAACGTGCTTATGCGCGAAACCACAGAACTCTACACTTTAACATTTCTTGCATTGCAGGATCAACCGAGCGAAGATCATATATTATAGATACGAATGCTTGTAGTATTTTTCATTTACATAAATATATACACCACTATATAAATATTTCATGAGAATGGGAGGGACCATCAGTGCACCCGATTGAAGCACTCTGGATGGGGAGAGTGGGAATGCCAACTCCCCATTGCTAACAGTTTGTGAATAGAGGGCGGGCTCTTCTCCCCGCCCATTGGGGCATCCTCATGTTAGATAGCTTGCTCTTTTGACCAATTGTTCAATTTTGTTGTTGGAAGGAGATTCTTCATATCCCTGTGGATACGTATAAGTGATGTTGCATATCGATCCACCCAACCCCTTTTTGGCCCTTCATACAACGGCATGATTAGGATAATCAGTGGTTATTAAAGCTTGATCAAGTCTAACAGAGGGGAGAGCCCATTGCTGTCGGACTTAGTTTCCGTGCTACAATGGGTGGTAGTACATATCATACATCATACATCATGATTTCACTGGTTAAACTGAACAAATTATATCCATGATCTTCGAATGATCTAAATTTTGCTAAATTGACCCAATAAACCGAATAATGCATCATAGAGAAAATAGTCACACGTTATAAACTAACTGTTCACACAGCTAAAATAACAATGAATTACCCAGTCAACACAGAATTGCATATGATAGCGCATATGAGTATACTTATATCCATTATTATATGCGATCTTGTGTATACTGGGTAACAAGAAAACCGTGGACCCAATACAAGGGGCATATAATTTTCTTTGTTCCCAACTATGGCCTGTTATCTGGATAACTTAGTAAAAATGTTGTTATTGGTAAAATTTTCAGTGAAAATGTATAAGTTTCGGTTGTATATTTTCCAAATGGCTCATCTTAACACAAATCAAAGCAAAAAAACTTGTGCAGAGTGAATTATTATGTTTTCATTGTCGAAATATGTCGAAATACATATGAAATATCATATGTGAAAATATCTTAAGTGTTTCAAAGCAGTTTTAATTTGGGTTTGTTTTGTGAAATTTTATAGACCGACGTCATATTCATATTCCTCGAAAGTTTCTGACTTTATGAAATAAACTGCATAGCTTTTCGTGATACATATTACCAAACATCTTATTAAATGTATCTAAGCAAGTGTAAAACAAGCTAAATATCGCTTATAGCTTAAATATTTTATGAGTTATAATAAAAAATGTAATCGATCGTTGCATATTAGGCTGAGCCAAGGAACATATACCCTATTATAATAATTATATCTTATATTACAATATGGCAGTTGGAAAAAATCACAGTTTAGCCAGAAAGCCAATTTATCTTCGCAATAACTACTATAAAACTATTTGGTTTTGTTTTTCGCCGCTTAAAAACCCGCTATGCTAATTTTCCTTTTAAAGCAAATACTGGAATCAAAATGGTTTTAAAATGCATTTTCAACTGACCATAATAAGATAATATGAATGAGTCCTGAAACAGCATTTCAAAACAGCATTTTAAGAGTTCATAAAGTCCCAATAAAACCTTTAATAGGAGTAAAAGGAATTTGAGGTAACATGGTTTTAAGATATTTGTAAATAAGTTGTGAAGGTTCTCATAAACCTGACTAAAATATAAAACCTTTTTATTTTAGCATTTGAAGCTTATTGCTTTCACAATAAGCTTATTGTTTGCTCTCAATGTAGTGTTCTAGATGCACTTTCACAGTTATAAATTGAGAGCTTTCGATGCCAGGTACCATTTTTGCATTAGTATGATTGTGTGCCAAGGGAGTCGAGAAATTTTCCTCAACGAAAAATTTATAGACCAGACCGGGAATTGAACCCAGTCACCTCCAGCATGGATTTGCTTTGTAGCTGCGCCTTTACCGACTGAGCTAAGGAAGGACCCAAAATATGAAATCTATTGGTGCCAGAATACAACCAAATTAATTTCTAGTGGCCTTCATAAAACTTTAATAAAACTTAATAAAGCTGGATGGTTTTGAAAATGTAACTTGGACGTTTTTAGGGTGCAAACAAACAAAAGTGGTACTTTTATCTTGAGAATCAGAGTTTATCGCAGCTGTTGAAGCAAGTCAGGATCTAATGTGTATTCGCAAGATGATGTTAACGAAGTGTGATGGAATTATTTGGTACGGAGGAAATCAAAAAACGATTCAGCAGCTGAAGTTCGAGAGAGCAGAGAATAGATTGAAGCATATCACCAAATTCTCAATCGTTCAGGATCTCATCAGAAGAGAAGATCTCAATGTTGTCAACTGCCCAACAGGAACTATGATCGCCAAGATGCTGACCAAATCACTTCAAAAGGGAAAGGAGGGGTGAAATCTAGATCACTCGAGCTAGAAGATACCGAGTGTCAATTGACTATCCTTAGAAACAAGATTTGTTATTTTTCATAATACATTATTGCATGCCTTGAAACTAAACTTCCACGCGTATTTTAATTATGCTCTGCAACATGTAAGCATAACTAATGCTTATATATCCATCGTCCTATTCAAGAACACAATTAATGGTGCCGAACGGCCTTTTTAAGATATAATAAATAACTTTTAAAAGTTTTTAATAGCAATTTTATCAATACCACTGTACACTGATAGAATTTATTAAAAACACTATGTCCAATGTAACAGTTGATCGTCCACTGCAGAGCAAACAATAAATCATACATCCTTGTCTGTAATGTCTGTAATCATACCGTGTGGGGTAGTACGGATATCAACAGTCGAGGGGAGTGCTTATGCACATATGCCATATGCAATGAGAGAACCGTACCTTCATTTTCAAATGCTATTAGACAAGAAGTCTTAAATCTGACATTATGCAATAGTATCTATGAAAGAATTGCAAATTGGGAAGTCTCTGAGGAAACGTGATCGTCAGATCATAGACACATTGTGTTTGAATGGAGTGGGGGAAAATCGGTTAACTAATACATTTAGAAATCCTAGAAAAACTAACTGGGATCAATATGGATAGTATTTGAATTCGGAATGATTTACAGAAGGTGGAAAGATTGATTCAGTTCAGAAATTTCAATCATTTTCCCAAAAAATAAATGATAAGATCTTAAATTCGTTCAACATAAGTAGTCCTATCAAAGAATCGTCCTCTAACAGAAATTAGTAGAGCAAAATGAACCATAGATTGAACCCCCTTTAGGCGTGCACTTACTGAGTACAATAAAGAAATAAGAAAATTCAAACGAAGATCCTGGGTTCTAACGTTTGAAGACATAATCAATACTCCGGAAGTCACATGACGAAGAACGGCGCTCGTAAAGGATTATACAATAGCAATTGGAAATCTGAAAAATGAGAGACGAGTTGTTCCAAAAATTCCTTGTGAAACGTTAGAGTGGATTATGGAAACCCATTTTCCTGAATCAGTTTTGTGTATAGATCCAAACAGTGATGCATAACTTGAAAAAAAAATTTTACAAAAAAAAACCCAAATTCCCGCCCAAAAAAAAACCCCCCCAAAAAACATGAAAAAAAAAAAACCAAAAAAAACAAAGAAAAAAAAAAAAAAAAAAATTTTCCCCCCCCAAACCAACCGGACGGAACATTCCCACCAGGCCTCCAAACCGGCAAACCATTTTTATTCCCCCCCTAAATTAAATTTTTAAAGGAAAGTTGAAAAACCACCAAATTCCCCCCCCAAGGAAAATAAAAAAAAAGATTTTGAAAACAAAAAAAGGAAAGCGAGATAAGGCGCTCCCTAATCATAAAGGCCTATTAACGGTGTATAACTAAAAAAATTCTCTAAGAGCCATAACAAAAAGACTTGTTTATAGAAAGGAAAACTGATTGATTTATTTTGAAGGCACGTCCGAATGAACATTTGAATACGGTCCGTCATCAGCTGTTCGACGAAGCTTTGTCCTGATGTTTGAACAGGAGCGTTGTACAGCTTCTTTATCAATTTGGCGAATGCATCTTTTGATTCTATTAATCAGTTGTTTACTGTCTTTGGCTCCCTAGTTGTTTTTGTACACCAGCAAACTCAAATATCCAAAGAAATCTTCAATCGGACGACACTGGGGCAAATTTGTTGGATTGCGGTTTTTTGGCGGGGATGTTTTGGCTTTCCACGAAGGCTTGTGTTTTTCTCGCATAATGCAACGACGCTTTATTTGGCCAAAACACGTAATTTCCATCTGCATGATATGTTTGAAGATATGGAATCAATATTTTCTTCAAACATTGATTTTGGTACACTTCTTAATTAATAGCCAAACTACTGGGCTTGAACCATGGTTTGGAAATTCCTCTCTCAGATATGGCAATATAAAGCATCACCTTCGGCTCAAACTTATGCTTAAACTCATATTTCAAGTTTGGGGAGGGAGAAAAAATATTATCAAAACAAAAACAACCGTTTCCGGGGTGGGGGGTTTTGAAAAGGGGAAGTAGCTTTCATCATCGAAAACGAAACATTTTCCGGCGTAATTTCGGGTCATCGAGCATTAGGATTTTACGGTTGATATCTGTTGCTCTGTGTATTCTGGTGCTCTTGATTTCATGTGGCAGACTATTGCTATCTTCGTCGACGTCTTGCAGCTGTAAGTTTGCGTAGTCTTGAAATTTATGGCTACATCAGATTGACTAATCGAACCATCGTTGTTAAAAGTACTATGGAGCAATTATTTTAGCCGGTCTCCCACTACCACTTTAACGAGCTGTTCCTGAGGATGCCAGGATACTATAGATGGTTGAAACTGGAGCACTCTCGGTTTTAAAATGGTTCACAGTGAACTTTTTCCCGTAATTTATGTTCGTTTGATAGAACTGTTCAACCCACTCGCTTAATGCTTCTTGCTTGGACGGCATTTTGAACACGACTGAACAAGTTGGAACAAAACGAAACATTCGATTTTGTTGGGGAGACATTGATTCACATAATCTCTCTTTTCTCTGTGCACGTTTGTGGTTTGGTATGAGAGAGTTAAAATCATTCTCATTTTTTAGTTATACCCCGTTAGTCTGTTAAAGCCCATGGAAAAAGTGTTGAATGAAAGAAAGTTTCATTCAAGTTATATCCCGTTAGATGAAAGACTAACGGGGTGTAACTTAATAGTGAGAGTGTTGAATGATTATATCAATACAAATTACATGAATAAGTATCCACTATCTCAGTTTCAGTTTGCTTACCAGTCAGGTAAGTCAACAGTAACGGTTCTCCATGCCCAAGCAAAGGAAAATAACAAACTGATATCATTTAAGTAACAAGTTCTGTTCTTCCAGATATCATTTTGATTTCAACTGTTATCGCTAAACAAATTTAGTTAAAGGGCGAACACGAAATTATTGCGACACCGAAAATGTCATGCCAATTTTCTTATAATGTTTAGAATCAAACCAAAATTTTAGGGTAGTTTTATACATATATTTACTTCAAAAATCAAAAGAAAAGTTAATCGATGGAGCCTTGATCGTAAAATTGGACGCATTTTCGCTTGATGCCCTCCATCAAAGTCTTTACAGTGTCATCCGGTACCAGTTTCTCAGTTTTTTTTTTTCCATTTTCTTAACATGTCCTTCTCGTCTTTGACTGTCTTCTTGCTCTTCCGAAGTTCCCGCTTCATCATTGCCCAGTACTGCTCCACCGGGCGCAGCTCCGGACAGTTTGGCGGATTCATGTCCTTTGGAACAAAATGGACAGAATTGGCCTCATACCACTCCAGGAAACTTTTAGAATAGTGGCATGATGCCAAATCTGGCCAAAATAGCGGAGCTTCGTCGTGCTGCTGCAAGAACGGCAAAAGGCGCTTCTCGAGGCACTCAGATTTGTAGATCTCCCCATTTACTGTGCCCTTTGTCACGAAAGGCTCACTCCTCAGTCCGCAAGAGCAGATGGCCTGCCAAATGAGATATTTGGAGGCGAACTTCGACATTTTCTTCTTCTTAAATTTGTCGTCCACATAGAACTTACTCTTGCCGGTTAAAAACTCCATCCCCGGAATTTGCTTGAAATCGGCTTTTATATACGTTTCGTCGTCCATCACACAACAGCCGTATTTTGTCAGCATCTTCTCGTAGAGCTTCCGTGCCCGAGTTTTAGCCGTCGATTGTTGCCGTTCATCGCGGTTTGGGAAGTTCTGTACCTTGTATGTATGTAGTCCAGCTCTCTTCTTTGCATTCTGGACGTAGCTCTGCGACATGCCGATCTTTTTAGCCAAATCACGGCTTGAGACGTTGGGATTTGCTTTAATCATCCGCTTCACCTTTCCCTCCGTCTTTTTGTTCTCCAGTCCCGCTTTTCTTCCAGCTCCTTTGCCGTGGTCCAACGTCAACCGCTCCTGGAACACTCTGGAGATGGTTGAATGGTGAATGTTCAACATTTTTCCCAACTGCCGGTGCGACAGGTCAGGAAATTCCAGGTGTTTGGAAAGAATTTGTTCTCTTGACTCGCGTTGGTTCACCTCCATTTTCGTTGAATCGAAAAACACGACTTCGAGTTTGACAGCATGTAAACAATATACATCAATGAGAAAGTGTGCTAAATTTGGTTGATTTTTACCCAATGTTAAAAAAGTTATGCCCTGTTGAATGTGTCGCAATAATTTAGTGTTCGCCCTTTATCACCGTTCGGTAATTTTGTTATCATATGTTATCACTTTTATAATACTATTGGTGGCAAATGTTGCTAGTTCAATGATAAACTATAAATATTATCCGCATATTCGATATCAACTTGATAACCTAAATGATTCGAGAGAATTCGATATCAACTTGATAACCTAATTTGAAACTATTGCAAACATTTTGCTCACATTACATGATTTGTTATCAAGATCATTTCATTGAAAACAAAGTCAGTTATTGTTATGATATCTAAAGAGAATTTCTTTTTTTTTTGTCATCTCTTCTGTTATTTAGCTGTTAATTTAGCCTCAATGATAACACATTCAGTGATCATTCTATGATAACCTGGTATTAGAATTTGTTATCAATTTGGTATAATTGCTCGGGTACTGTGGTATCCAATGGAGTAAAAGCTCTATCGGTAAAAGAAATAGCACTTTGTTCTTTCTTAGACATTGAGAGAGCTTTCGACAACGCTTCCTATTCGTCTATGGCTCGTGCCATGCTGAAAAGAAACTTTGACATAAACATAATTAATTGGGTTCACACAATGCTTGCAAAAAGATAAATCACTTACGAGCTGGGCAGTTTGTCTATTACAGTAAGGGCAACGAAGGGTTGATCCCAAGGAAGAGTCATCTCACCACAAATGTGGTCCGTAGTTGTAGACTATCTTCTAAAAAGCTTGGAGAAAAAGGTCTTGAGGTTGTAGGATTTGGAGACAATATAGTCATTATAGTGAAGGGAAAGTTTGACAGTAACATTTTAGAGAGAATGCAATGGGTCGGAAAATGTACCCAATCTTGGTGTATCCAGGAGGGCCTTAGCATAAATCCATCAAACATAGTAATTGTTCCTTTCACCAGGAAAAGGAAGTTGAATCTAAAAGCTTTCCAAGGATTAGAAATTCATCTTACTGAACAGGTTCAACACCTTGGAGTGATACTGGATACCAAACTGAACTGCAATGCTCATGTTGAGTGTATGATCGGTAAGGCAACCAGTGCTTTCTGGATATGCTCAAAAATATTTGAAGGGGGCTTAAGACCAAAAATGATAATGCAGATTCATACAGCAATTCCAAAGAAAAAAGATATACGATCTCTCAGATTTTCATAATAGTTGGTAGATTTGTTCTTCATAAAAAAATATTCAGAGCGTTTTTTTCATAAGGGTGGCCGTTTTTGCGTTAGGGTGGTCCAAAAAATATATTTTTTTTTCAAAAATGCTTTTCTTTAAATCATAACTTTTGAATCAATGGGCCGATTTTAGCAATTTAAATTTCAAATGAAAGGTTATTAACAGACTTCTTGGAAAAAATTGATTTAGAAATTAGAAATTAAAAATACCTCAATTACTGCAACATTGATTATGAAAACCTGGATTCTTCAAGCTTTTAAGATTTTTATGGTCTCAGGACAAAAGAGCTCCCTTGTATTTATATTCTTTCAAAAAACCAAAAAATTGCACATTATTTTGAGAAATAAATAATGATATGAGTTTATATCACGTGAAAGTAATTTTTTGTCTGATAAAATATAAATCAATTTTACATTTTGGTGGTAGCTGGTAGGTGGTACATAAACAGTATGCGTACCTCTCGTACCAGCCAGGATGCAATGTTCAGGCCGGTTCCTCGTGAACTTGGAAAATCTTATTTTTATTTCGAGAAACTGCTCTTTAAATATGGCAAAAGCCTCTTGAGGATTGCACAATACTAATCTGCGATGCTCGAAAACTTTACTCTCTTAATTAGTACTAATAACATAATTTCTTTTTCCTATTATTGATTTTCTTATAGTTACCAAAAAGTTGCAGCCTGATAACATGAATAACATATTTCGGTTAACAAAGATTGAATACACCCCGAAGCCAGAAAAAAAGGCTTTAAAAAAATATTACACTAGGAAGCAGTGCTGTACATTTTCATGACGGTTATAAAAAAACCCGGAAAACTATGACCATCATCCTCTCGTGATCATAACTACTCACGAATGATGGTCAAATACTATGTCACTCAAAAACAGGTTGATCTCATTCGACCATTTGTGGCAAAAGCCTTCATGACGGCCCGAGAATGTGATATGAAGGGAGTAAAGAAAATCAATCACTCACTAATTATCTGTGAGAACGATATGCAACACAAATTATTTTCAGCGTAATAGGTGTTAACTGCTGTGTATATTAAAAAACACTTTATTTTATGTTGTCATTTTACTAACCTTATCCATTATTTTCATTTTATTAACCTTCCTCGGGTATTAAAAAAACTGACACCTAAGACTTTAGCATCATTATTGACCCGGTATGTAATATGTCGTCTTTTATCATTATCATGTTATCAGATTTTGAAACAGAGAGGGCGCTGCTGTTTATTTTTGTCACATTAAACTCTTCAGAGTAGCCACAAAGAACAGACATTGATGTCTATATACCTTTTCTTGAAAAACGTGTGTAAAAGTTAATATGGGCAGCCAGTAAAAATTTCAGGTTATGTGTTATGCTTTTTATTGGTGAACATTTACATGACAGTTATCGCACAACCAGCGATCAATTTCATGAATTTTGATACTCATATTGCCAGGGGTTTTTACTTAAAATGTTAATGGCCACTCGAGGCCCTACGGGAACCTGTTACAGAATGGCCGTTGCAGAAACAAGTCGGCATATGGCCCACAATGGAATAGAACTAGTTTCTAAGAATTATTCCAAAGATTTTGACATCCATTTCCGGAAATTCAATATATGTTTCCAAATAGTGTCTCGGTAGTGGACCACAGCCCCGGAAATCCGGATTTACATGAACCAGATGAATTCAAATGGTCATTGCTGATAATGTCCCTGAAGCGAATGAGTCAGTGTTATCATTTGAATATGGTGGGGACCCGGGTACCCTGTCGATCACTTAAAGGTGATTTTTTTTGTCGAACACATAAGGTTTAAACTGATTAAAAAAATATGTTTATGCAAAATGAACAATTCCCTAAAATATTAAAAGTCAGAAAATTTCAGCCGGATTGGTTTAAAAATAAAAAAGATCGTGTACATTGAAATTGCGCCATCGGTCAGAATTGACCCTCTTATCTTAAGAAGGTTAATAAACATTATTATCATTACAGTATTGATATTCAAAAAAGTTAAACATAAGAACTGAAAATTCAATTAACTAAATCGTGAAGCTCAAGCTGAGGACACATCGCCACTGACGAGGTGATGTCTGCCGGTTTGACGGTTGAAACATCGATACTAGCGATGACCATCATGACCGTCTGTGTACTAGAGAAGTAAAATGATGGTCAATTTCCATGCCGTTTTATTTATTCTTGGCGATATGATCGTCACACACAACACTTGTACAAGATATAATAAATGGGTGAGAATCGCGAGAGAAAAATATCTCTCGGTTGGTATTTCGTGATGATCAGAAGTTCGAGATAGAGAGAGGCTCTTCTGTTGCTTTGATTGTTATTTGCAAGAATCTCATTTGTCAATTCTAACGCTGTCAGTACCGTGATGGAGCTCAGCACTGCTAGGAAGTTGACCAGAACACGTGCACCATGTATATTTAAAAAAATGTATGGATGGAGAACCACTAAAGAGGGAGAAAGTCAAGTATTCCCAAAAATGAGAACACGTGGTTTATGGACCATCACTTAGCTCTCAAAAAGCTAAATAAATTTATAAACATATCTTCGGATTGATAAGGACGCATGGTTGGCAAGTTGCTTCAAGTAATCAAAACGCGTACTAGGATAGCCAGCAAAACCTAAAAACATAGCATTTTTGTAAAAACTTATCTCAAAAACTAAAATACAAACATCGCCAATCTTTTGATATGTTATGTAAAAATGTCCAATCTTTTCAAAATAAAAATACAAAAACGAGGAAGCTCTTTGACCACGAAGCCCTTAAAAAACTAAGAGAATGAATGTTTTCATTATCACAATTGCATTAAAGGAGGTAGTTCTCTATTTTTCTTAAGAATTCTGTATAATAAACTTTCATTTGCATTTTTATTTTATAAAATCAACCCAGTGGTTAAAAAGTTATGATTTTTTTTTAAAGCATTTTTGAAAAAAGTCAATTTTTTGGACCACCCTAGCAAAGAAACGGCCGCCTTTATGAAAAAATAAAAAAATACGGGTCGAATATTTTTCGAGGGTGAACAAAACTACCAATTGTTTTTAAATTCTGAGAGATCGTATATCTTTTTTCTATAGAATTGCTGTATACATCCATAATTCGTCCAAAACTAACGTATGCTTCACTTGTGTGGTGGCCAAAAACAAAAGAGGATACTGCACAGAAAAATTGACGAAACTTCAACGATTCCATAAACACACCACAATTCATATCAATTATTAAATTTTTTCCCTTCCCCCTACTACCACATACAAGAAGAAGAAAAAAAAAAAAATAAGAAAAAAAAAAAATAAAAAAAAATAAAAATTTATAACAAATAGATCGACTCAATTGTTTTTTTTTATCTGAAGAAAACCAACACACGGACCCCGCCGCGGCCGCCCCCCCCCGAACACCCCCCCCAGGTGGGACCCCCCCAGCAAAACGAAAAAAAAAAAAAAAAAAAATACCCCCCCCACAAAATTTGAAACGCAACGTATATTTTGGAAGGAGGAGGCCCCCCCTCTTCTTCGTGGTTCCATAAAATTCTTTACAGATGGTTCAAAATTGGAACAAAAACAGGTGCAGGAATCTTCGGCCCTGGAGTAGAAATCTCAATGGTGATGGGAAACGGCAGCAGGGTAAATGCACCCTTCTTTTTGGGGAAATGCTCCTTAAACTTTGGAAAAATGCTCCTTAGTTGCGTTTGCCCGGTATAATGGAATCGGAGGTATTAACCTTCTGGTTAGCGCTTGCCGGGTGTTTTGACGGGTCTTAAGTTTCTTCAAGATTGTATAGCGGAGCTTCGCTCCGCAATCTTCTGGGTAGTTTTGACGGGTTTAAATTTCATCTTGACGAGTCTTAATTTGATTTTGAAGAGTCTTAATTTCGTTTTAACGACTCTTAAATTCAGCAACTTAAAACCCGTCAAAACTATACAATCTTGAAGAAACTTAAGACCCGTCAAAACACCCGGCAAGCGCTAACCAGAAGGTTAATACCTCCGCTTGCATTATACCGGGCAACGCATCTAAGGAGCATTTTTCCAAAGTTTAAGGAGCATTTCCCCAAAAAGAAGGGTACATTTACCCTTTGCCGGGGAAAAAACCCACCGGGGTTCCAAACGGGGGTTTTTTTTTTTGGTTGGGTGGGAGAAAATAAAAAATGCACACCCAAACTTGCCTGGGAATGCATTTTTTCATTGCGAAAGGTGTCCTAATAGAACTCCGTAACCGGAACACTGTGGCATTGAAGGCAATGTAAAGGCAGACGAGCTTACTAACCAAGATTCAAATTCATGGTTTATTGGCCCAGAACCATTCTGTGGTATATCATACTGTGCCATAAAAATGGATAAAATCTTGAGAGGAACAAAGGGTGATGACCAACTGGCTAGTCTCCACAAAGTTTGTTCAATCGAAGAGGTTTATAATTACAAGTGTCACAATCACTCAAAAGTTCTTGGAGCTAAACAAAGGAGATCTTTGTACCTATACTGGCATAAGGCCTGTACTCGAAAAAAATGCACCATTTTTATCCGTGTGTAACTTTTTCCGTGGGTAAAAATTGATGAAAATCTGGTTATAACTAGTATAGAGTGAATTGTTTACATGTGCAAAATTACATAATAATCGGTTCAGTGGTTATTGAGATGTCATCGAAACAAGACGAAAATCCCCGTCATATAAAATCCGACTGCGACCATGAGATGGATCGGAAGACAACTGGGAATCACCCATACAACTGTGTCTCGGGTGGTAAAATCGTTTAAGGAGTCCCAGACGACCGAGCGGCGGGCTGGAAGTGGAAGAAAATCGAAGACAGCTGACCCTGTGAAGGCCCGGAAGGTGTTGGATTATTTCAAGAGTAATCCGAACCTTTCGATTCGCGACCCGGCACTGAAGGCAAAGTGTTCCGCCTGATTTGTTCAGCAAACCATGAAACGATCTGGGCTTCGGGTATTCAAGGTCCGCAAGGCACCGAACAGGCGTGATCAACAAAACACGGCGGCCAAATCCCGCACAAGGAAGCTGTATCCAGAGTGTTTAACGAAACCGATGTGTGTGGTTATGGATGACGAAACCTACATCAAGGCAGACGCAAAGCAGATACCGGGGCTGGAGTTCTACGTTACCAAATCACGGTTTGATGTTTCGGAAGACATAAGGATGAAGAAAGTGAAATGCCGGGTACCATCAACAGCGAAATTTACCGCACCGAGTGTTTCCAGAAGGGTCTGATGCCCTTCCTGCGGTCCCACGGAGGCGAGACATTGTTTTGGTCGGACCTGGCATCATGCCAATACGTGCGGTCGACGTTGGATTGGTACAGAGACAATAACGTTGTTTTTGTACCAAAAACCGCAAACTTCCAAATTCACCAGAGATTCGTCCGGTGGAAAGATTTTGGACCATAATGAAGGCCAAAGTTCGAAAATCGTCCAAGGTGTTTAAGAACGAGCTGGAGTTGAATAAAAAATGGATTAAAGTGACCAACAAGGTCGGCTCCACCATTGCACAGAATGTAATTATGCCGAAACATAATGTATATGTATTAGTTCATTTTCTGAAAGTTTCAAGAAAGTCCGACTTAAAATAAATTTTTGGTAAACACTTTTGTCTGATGCATTTTTTTTTTCGAGTTCAGGCCTTAGTAGCCGGACACTG
Source organism: Aedes koreicus (assembly GCA_024533555.2). NCBI lineage: Eukaryota > Metazoa > Arthropoda > Insecta > Diptera > Culicidae > Aedes > Aedes koreicus. The sequence goes on along the minus strand of JAHHFK020000731.1, from coordinate 65,960 downwards.
CCCGAGTAGATATTTTTGAAAAACATTGGCCAGGTTCAGAATGATATCTGCCGTTTCTGTTACATGGAACGTGAAACCTCGGAACTTTTGCTCTGCACTTGTAATGCTTTATACAAGCGCAGATTTTAATGTCTGTATAGACACATAGTGGCTATTTGCATCCTAGAGAAATGTCGACTGCAAATCTAGAAAAAGTGATGGGTTTTATAAATTCATTTTTTCCTGACTGGAAGAAGACACGTCAGCTTTACTTGACAAATGGTAATCAACTTTTTTTTTCTTTTCTTAGCGTTTCAAGCTTTTTACTTTCGCAGTTAGCTTATTGCTTGCTCTCAACTTATAAGTGTCCTATAGTGTCCAAAATGCACTTCCACAGTTATTAATTAAGAGCTTTCGATGCCTGGTACCATTTTTGCATTAGTATGATTGTGTGGCAGGTACAATCATACACTGTGCCCAGGAAGTCGAGGAATTTCCCTTGACGAAAAATTCCTAGACCAGACCGGGAATCGAACCCAGCCACCTCCAGCATTGTGTTGCTTTGTAGCCGAGCCTTAACTGACTGAGCCAAGGGAGGACCCGATCAATTAAAAGATGCAAAAATTAAACAGGGGAGTACCACATAAGTTCAACTCAATGGACGCAGTAACCAACAAAACAAAATGCACAAGATAGATCAATTTATATAAACTCAAACAGGTGAATAAAATTGTGTTATTATTAAATCAAACAATTAGACAAAAAAGTATATGGTAATATCACTTTGCATCAGTAGATTGAAAAAAGGCTTACATAAACTATAACTTGATTATTTAAACAACTTGAATCGTAAAACAGCTATCTTAAAACAAAACTAATTTAATTCAAATATTTTCACCTTCAACCGCTCAAGGCTACAATCCTTCCCAAAGCATCTTGCTCGACTTTATCAACCTGCCCTAAATCAACTAACCCTGAGAAATCAAAGTCTACATCACAAACAGGCATCCCACACCCCAAACCCGAACCCTTATCGAACGCCAAAGGTAACTATCCGGCATCGGTCATGACAGGAAAATCAGTGATTTGAAAAATATCGAACCTTTTCACCAGCATCCAGCAACTTCAGCATTGCACCACATCGGAGTTGTCCTGGGCTGGCCGGGGCAAAAACTTATTTATTTTTCTTCAATCCGAAGGAAGAAGGCGCACAAACTAAGATCCTGTTCCGTTCCAGTGCGGGCTTTAAAGTGTAATCAGAAACTTTCTCACCCCGTTTTTCGTTTTCTTCTTTTACTGAGCAACCGGACCGGCTTTCATCTGTGGGATGCCCTATGGGCATCTAGCAACTTTCTTCGTCAACAAACACTAGTAACAATACACACCGTGAAAAAAAAAAAAAAGATCGATAACATCACGCTATTATCGTCTTCATCACCATCACCACCACCATCATCATCATCATCATTAGGATTTTCTTCTTAGTAAACTTGATTTCCAGCTTTCAGCCTCTTTCAGCCCAGAGGGGGCATCGATATCACTTTCTTCGTAATCAACAACTCAATTTATCATTTCTCTCTCTGCTCGCGTCACGATGTGTATGCAAGCTTCGTGACGTTGAAAGTTATGCTCTATTTCCTGTGAAATGCTTCTAATGGGACATGGTTCACCGTTTTCTGACCTTCCACTGCCGCGCTTTCTGTGAAGCTTCATTCGTGACGTTTCCTACATTGATGAAGACAGAGCACGGGTCGCACTTTTAATTCCATGCCAAAACTTTGTAGAACGTTATCTCACTCCGAAGGATGCTATCACGAAAAGATCTCAATAGCGAGAGGTAGGTGCGGTGGTTTTGCTTTCCGCTTCGACCCGAATCACATATTCCCACGGATTTCCCTTGGTTTGAAGTCGTAGATTTCAGGACGTACCACCGGACTTGTTTTTCTTTTTTTGCTTTGCCTTCCCAGAGGGAAAATACCGAATCCAGATGAAAGCGTACCGAGGAAACGGTTTTCAATTTCGTTCTAACAACCCCTCTGGCACGCTCAATAGGACGGGTAGGAGACGAAAAACTCCGAGTACACTCTGCCCTGTTTATGCTGATGATATTAACATTTTTATTTCATTTCACTTATTCATACCAACAGCATGTAAATTATCTCGGAAAACTTCGACGGTTTGCTTCGGTTGGTAGCGACCAAAAGGTTTCTTCTGATTTTCATCCACAGCACATTCCCGGGAAGGCTTGGAAGTCGGCACCACGGAAATTACCTCGCTTCAGCCAAAATTTTACCTCTCAGATATGGTTTGCTTAAAACAATACACCCCAATCAAACTTTGAATATACACGCAACTCAGGCTAAAAAGGGGTCCTTTTCATCCGCTTTTCGCCTCGCGCCAGAAGTCAATGGAATAGCCCTTATTCATTAAATTCATACGCATGAAAGGCGCCCAGCCACTTCACCTTGAACACCGCAAAGCATCACGTCGAAAAGCATATCGCTAACGAGTACACGATAAAGGAACCCCTCCGTTTATCACCCACCATAAGAGCAGTGACTACATTCGCACACCTGGTACCGAGTTTTATTCCAAGTCGAAATCACGCAAATGAATATTTTTGCCACTACATACATTCATTCGCACAGCACTGTCTAGGTTAATATATCCACACGCGTGATAAGTTCGCGTTTATCCGGCAGGCAAATTCACCCTCTTCTACCTGATTCGAGCAACGCCGAAAAATTCTCGAATTCGCACGACGGACGCCACTGGCGCGAAACAATTCCGTGACACGACGCGACCGAAGTTAAAGTTGTACTAAATCCTTGAGCTCCGAGACTTCGAGCGGCAGCACGCACGGCCAAGGATTGCAGGAAATATCCTTCCCTCCCCCATTCGCTTCTTCCAATCGTGCCCAACGTCAATTCACGATGGAACGTCAAAGGAAAACCAACAACACTGAGATTAGACGAACAGAGCGTTCGCGTTTTTCCAATCTCGGAGATGGAGTAGTTGAGAGAAATGTGGGAGCACTGGGAAAATGAGCGATTCATTCTCCGTGGTGGGAAAACTTTGACAGATACGAGAGAGGCACCCAGATGACAGACACACTCAGCGGAATGGGGTCCAACATGTGATGGTCGTTACTGATGCCGGAGACATGAGAATTTCTCTGTGAGAAAAAAATGAGTATGAGAGAGAGGGCAGAGAAAACAAGGAGAACGGCTCCAGGGAGAAAAAGGTGAGCATACGTTTTGGGTAACGAATATCCGGACACAACGGACATGTTGGCGCTGCTATCGTGAAGAGGTAATCTGTTACTGAATGATTGAATACGATTGGAACTGATTTGATTGTAATTGTTTAGATTACTAATATTATGAATCCAGCAGTATTAAGGAGCAGGTAACTGGAATACATTAATAACCGTTAGTAAAATTGGTTTGTCATTTTGAAGATTGATATCTCATAAACCACATTGCTTTCGTGTTGGTTGGGCTTCAAATGGTGATTTGACAGCGTCGAAGGAGTGTTCAATCGACTTAAAAAAAACCTGTAAAAAAGACCTTAGTAGTATTGCAATCCACTATTAGCACTCATTCATCTCACAATCAAATAATCATACACATCGATTAAGGCAATAAAACAGTAGATGGATCTGATTTGGGCCTGTTCATAAACCACGTAGACTCATTTTTGAAAATCTCAGACCCGACCCCCTCCCCCTCGTAGACTTTTCGCCATGATTATTTTTGAAATTTTGTATAGAGCATAGGCGTTGATCAGACCCCCCTCCCCTTCAAATAAAGTCTACGTGGTTTATGAATAGCCCCTTACATACAAAGTGATTCACCATCGCGCACTCGGTATCCCAGTTAGGGTAATTTTATTAGATCCTTCGATACAAAATAACAGTTGTGCTAGGATCAGCAAGTCTGTTATGCTGTGATATCGATATGAACTCAACCAATTATGAATGACAAATTGATTCAACAATAAGAGAAACTAACAGAGTCCCCAGTTAAGAACAAAAATCATTTACCATTCGCCTCTCGGCCAGCAGTAAAAACGATGAACCGAATCGAATCCTTTAACCTCTGAACACTCGCGTTGTTGGACTCTGTAGAACAGATGTAGATTTTCCCTTAGGACCCATCCATTAATAGTCACGCAAAAAAGTGACTTCCTCGAAGAAAATGGTACATTGAAAACCCTCAAACCGTGCGACGAGCGTTGAGAGTTCGAACAGAGAATGGCTGGTGTTGGGTTGCTGGAAGCGACAAACGTTACCGGAAGGAAGGAGTTCTCATTGCATGCATACTTGCCTGTTAAAACTAGTTGGAAAACCCCTTCTCCAAACTCATACACAGGCCCGGGATGGCTGTAGAACGCTGGCGGGAGTGGCTCGACTGTGACGAGAGGATAAGGGGCTTCCATAAGGCTTCCAGGCGTGCATCCCGGTGTTGAAATAAAAACTGGCAATGGAGCATCCAAAAAATTAAAGTTGTTGCGAACTGGAGTGGACCACTTCAGCACAGGTCCATGATGGGAGTGACGGATGATTGAGTTTGATGAAGAGGTGAGGGTGTTGCTTGCAAGTTCTTCATCAGCGGGTGCCGAAATTTTGAGGATCCGTAGTCTTCAAATTCTCGAAATAGAAGTCCTTCAGGCCATGTTTCGGGATCCAGTGCTCACGTTTAAGTGAAGGATCAAGGCCAATTTTGAAGGAGACGAAGGAAAGCGATTCAATAGTTTTGCCCTTCGGTACCAGCTTCACCACGGTTGGATCGATGTCGATATTAAGGTTGGCTTTCGTCATCGCACATACTGCTTCGTTTGTGACCTCCGGACAAATTTTTGAAATGTAGAGCCAAAACCGATGATCAATTGCAAATCGGAACCGATACAATATTGTCTTCAGTTTTCTTTTTGCTACCCACGCAGCAACTTTCTGAAGCGCGCTCATTTGACTCGATCACACGGGGGCGTTTTATACCTCTTCGCTGATCGATAACAGGCCAACGTGTGTTTGTTATTGGTGAGGAACTGATAGTTGGCTTTGAGTGTAGTTGCTTGATGGATGATTTGTATGGATTGTTACGTTTTCCAAATCTCCTGCGTTACTGAAGCATCTATCGATATGAAACCAACGTGTATTCCTCTAAAAACTTGTTGAAAATTAAACAACGTATTCCAGGATTACAGAAATTCCTCAAATATCGCGGTTGAATGTGATACTGCGAGACTTTTCCGCGTAAATTAAATACGTAGTGTATCAAGTTTGACATAACTCGTTCCAACTTGATATATCTCGCAATACTGACCATATAGACGGCTTATGTCTTCGAGAAAGCCTTTATGGTGACAATTAACTAAGAATGTTATCACTACGCGGCGCTAGTCTGGAAGTACATTTCTTAAAAATGCTTTTTTTTATCCTGGCCAAAAGATTGGTTTTAGTGTTCGACTAAGTTGTTTTGATTGATCAGCATTAGCATTAGCATTAGCAGTGACGTTTGCACACCTTGTGGATGGAGCTACAATGTGGAATAATTCGTTGAAGACATTGCATGTCACCAGAAATTGGATCCAGTTACGGATACGTTTCGTCACGCAATAATCTCTATGAAGAAACTCCTCAATCGCTCACCTGGCCACGTCCATGCAACCGTTGGAGATAGGGAGGATTTGGTATCCACCTTAAGAAGACACGGGAACCCACGTTCGGTAGATATCAAAGGGAAATGAATAGTTAAACAGAATACCCTGTTTGGTGAACAGGATAATATTTTTTTTTTAAATGGTCGTTGAGAGAACCTAGTCCAAGAAGCTCTATTTTTCTCCAAACGGTTGTGACGGTTGTAACTATAGAGCGATTGCAGATGAAATCAGCCGGAAAAAGTCAAAATCATGCACGACCCTCTCCGATTTGGATGAAACTTTGCACATGTCTTCGGAATAGGTGATGATGGATTTTCCGCGGGTTAAGGGAATTTTTTGACTCAAGACATTTTTTTCAAAAGGGCGTATGTGTTTTGTCATGCGTATTTTTCAAAAAATTAGAACTCGAAAACCGTTGGTTGTAATAAAATTGCGTTTGAGAAAAAGTTGTAGTTAATTAATTTGACTTTATGAAAAAATATGTACAGTTTAAAAAAAAAAAATTTCTTCAAAAAAATCAAAAATTAAACTTAAAAATCAATTAGCAAATCCGTCCAACGTACGATTTTTATATTATTTTTTTTCAAAAAGACTTTAAGTCATAAAAAGAAAAATGAAAGTTGTTCTACCATAGAACAACTTGAGATAAAAAAGTTCCTAGTAGTAAGAAAAATTCAAAATTTTTCCAATTTGTTGTTTTTATATAAATAACCATATTTTATTAATATAATACGATTTTTCTAGTGATTTTAACACGTACGTCCCCAACCCCTCTGAAATCGAAAAATTCAAATTTAAAATTAATGATACTCTATCGTTAGCCATCGGATTTTGATGCAGTTTTTTGCAATAGATGACAAAATTATCCTAGTTTGTGAATCTGCCCTGATATTTCCGAAAATATCCGTAGTTTTGGATTCCAAGGTGGGAGTACTGGTGTAAGTACCTGTCCAGGAATGGTGGACAACATATTTTTGGTTGCGAAACATAGCATGCGGCATATCAAACTCCATGATTTTGCAAAACTAGGTCATCAGAAGACATTTTGACGATTTCTGACCATACTGGCCACTGAAAGAGGTCCTGCGGGATACGAGTTCCTCCGGAAAAGTGGCCATAACAAATCTTTTCCAAAAACTTGCTTGCGACATATCAAACATCATGATTTTGCGAAACTTTGTCTTCGGAGGACATTCTGAGGGTGTCTGGCCGTACTGGCTACTTAGGGAGGCCCTGCGGGATCTGAGTTCCCTCGGGAAAGCGGCCGTAATCAAATCTTTTTCAAACCCTAGCTTGCGACATATCACACATCATGATTTTGCGAAACTTTGTCTTCGGAGGACATTCTGAGGGTGTCTGACCATACTGGCTACCTAGGGAGGCCCTGCGGGATCTAAGTTTCACCGGGAAAGTGGCCATATTCAAATCTTTACCAAAAACCACTTGATTTTGCGAAACTGGGTCCTCGGAGGATATTCTGAGGATTCCTGACCGTACTGGCCACTTAGTAAGGCCCTACAGGATACGAGTTCCTCCGATAAAGTAGCCATATTCAAATTGTTACCAAAACCTGGCTTGCGACATATCAAACCTCATGATTTTGCAAAACTTTGTCTTCGGAGGACATTCTGAGGGTATCTGACCATACTGGCTACTTAGGGAAGCCCTGTGGGATCTGAGTTCCTCCGGGAAAGTGGCCATAATCAAATTTTTACCAAAACCTGGCTTCCAAAATATCAAATTTTATAATTTTGCAGCAATAAAAAAATCTTCGGAGGACATTCTGAGGATTGCTTACCATTCTAGCCACTTACGGTGACCGTTCGGAGTCTGAGTTCATCCGGAAAAGTGGCCATATTTATTTAGCAAAAAGACACCTGAGGAACGAATATTTTAATGCATCACGATAATTGATGAATAATAATAATAATAATAATAATAATAATAATGATAATAATATTTAAATACTTTTTAATGTTTGATCAGTTTTGAATCAGGGCTTAGCTAAGTCCTTGATGTGAATGAAAATAAAAATGTGTCCTGCACACAAATCACAAAAGAAACATGGTGCGTGTATTGCTTTTGAGCTACGCCGAGCGAAATTTCAAATATACATCGGCAAAAATACAAACTCGAAATGTTGCTCTTGACTACACCTGGAAGTTCTAGGAGCGTGCACGCAAGCCGATGCTGCTGACTTGTGCCGTGAAATGCGATAATCGGGTAAAGCACTTACTTCGGAGACTCACCAATTCTCGTCTTCCATCGCTATCACTCAGCCATATTCAAATCAAATTGCTGCATACCAGTGGGCCTAGAGGACAACCCCAAATGGCCAGTATGGTCGAAAATTCTGAAAATATCCGATGACCTTATTTTGCAAAATCAGGATGACTTATATGTCGCATACCATGTTTTGGTAAAGATTTCAATATGGCCAATTTTTAGGAGAAACTCGGATCCCGGAGGACCTCCCTAAGTAGCCATTATGGTTAGATACCCTCAGAATGTCCTCCGAAGATCTATTTTTGCAAAATCATAATGTTTGATATGTCGCAAGCAAAGTTTTGGTTAACATTTGATTCCGGAGGTACTCAAAAACCCAAGTGACCAGGATGGTAAGAAATTCAAAGATTGTCCTCCGAGGACCTAGTTTCGCAAAATGATGAAGTTTGATATGTCGCAAGCCAGATTTTGGTAAAGATTTGAATATGGCCACTTTCCCGGTGAAACTCAGATCCCGCAGGGCCTCCCTAAGTAGCCAGTATAGTCAGACACCCTCAGAATGTCCTCCGAAGACAAAGTTTTGCAAATTCATGAAGTTTGATATGTCGCAAGCCAGATTTTGGTAAAGATTTGAATATGGCCTCTTTCCCGGAGGAACTCAGATCCCGCAGGGCCTCCCTAAGTAGCCAGTATGGCCAGACACCCTCAGAATGTCCTCCGAAGACAAAGTTTCGCAAAATCATGATGTTTGATATGTCGCAAGCAAATCGTCCCCAATTTCAGAGGGGTTGGGGACGTACGTGTTAAACAAAAATGCTCTTGTTGAGCAACATTCTATATGTACCCGTTTTCGAGATAATTTGAAAGTAATGTCGAAAAAATGGCTTTTTCCATGAAAATATCCCTTTTTCAAAAGTTCGTCGTGATTGTCCATCTTCAAAAGTATTTTTTTTTCAAATTGTACATAAAATTTTCAACAACTATCCTTTCGACACCAAGAAGATTGAACATCTTCTTAATTAACGAAATTAACGAATCTTAATTACCAAATAAAAATTTTGAGTTTTTTTTTTTGTTCATACATGATTTATTTATTTTTTCTACTATTTAAAAAAAATTGTATTTACATTTTTACAAACACTTTTTCCTAACATTCCTATAAATATTATGAAAACTCAGTATTTCGTCAGTTGAAAATATTTTCGCAGCGATTTTGTTATCTGCAACTGGAATGAAGGAGTGATATTTCTGTGTACCAGGAATCATTTTTGTTTGCTGATAACTACCACCCCATTCTGCAGTTCCTTCTTCATATTCTTCTTGTAAAACATAGCAAAATGATATTTTTGTGCAAATTTTCTTGATTTCTCTTAATAGCCCAATCATACAAAGTTTTCGCACTTGTTATTGGATGTTCATGTTGTTTGGCCAAGCTTGCTCTTGTTGCCATTCGTTTTAATGTGCCGCCAATTGCATCACATGGTCCCTTACCATGTGAAGTTGCGAAAAAATGCCACTCAGAATCAATGTTGTATTTCTCTTTAAACTTGCAGAGGCTTGCAAATTTGTTTCTTTTTTTGTATTGGGAAGCAGCCCCATCAGACATAAAAATGGCCTTTTTTATATTCATTAGTTGATTTAAATACGTTAGTAATTTAGAAATAAATACTTGAACCGCAATTGTATCATGCCTTAGAACTTCTGATATAACAACAAAACTTAGATTTTTAAGCATTCCTGACTCCATATAATAAATAACAAACGGATGAATTGTAGCCTGATCATTGTTCCAATGATGACTTTGAACAGCATCCTGAAGTACAAATGAATAATTCTCTGCAAAATCGCAAATAATAACTACTTCTCCTTCTTTTAATGAAGACTTTGTATCTTTTAAAAATTTAGATTGCTTTGTTTTTATATAATCATGAGTTAATAGTTTTTCTAATTTCTCGCTAAAATATTCAACAAATTCATCGACAGGTTTTAATAGCGTTTCTAAATTACATCTATCAGTTTTAATCAATTGTTCGAACGATATCTCAGACAAGTTATGTTTCTCAAGTTCTTTTAAAAATCTTGTCTCAAATTCTGACAGCGTGGGACACTTTTCGCATTCACGGAGGTAACAATATTTTGATCTTGAAGATAAATTACGCAATAACTTCTCAAAATGTTGATTACAGTCAGTGTTGAATGAATATTTTTTAAACTGTGAAGCATTAAATCAATATTTTCGTGAATTGCGCAAACACAAACGTTGTGAGAACCTGAAGCATGTAGCAATTTACAATGTTTTGGTTGTAATGCTGCAAAAGTACTAAATCCAATTTTATGTTCACTGACTTCTTTAAATCGAGTGAAAGTTTCTCTAAGTGATGAAAGTAATAACCGTTTTTGAATTTGTTGACGCTTACCATTAGTGTTTACAGAGACATAATCTCTTTGTCATGGCTCTGCTGATGTCGTCCTCGTCAAAAAATTGTATCACTTGATTCTTTATATCCGGATTCAAACGATTCCCCGATCTGTCGTTGGGGGTAGCCAATACTCCATTTTCGGCTGCCAATTCTTTTGCTTGTAATGCAAGATATTTGTTTATTTCAAATTAGCTCGTTATCTGCTGAATCGTCCACGAACTAGGCAAAACTGTTAATATACGTATTTTATCTATTCTCGAACAATCTGGTTCTATGAATTTTTCTTTTAATTTGGAAATAATTTCATCATATTCCACAACCTTTGTTTTCAATGTAGCTAACTCTTCGACTTCTTCTTGTGGTGGTAAGCTGAATAGATATTTTCTAATACTTTATTCCTGCAATTCCATTATTGAATAACTCAATGTTGTGTATCCTGGAATAATCCGGTAGGTCACTGTCCTGAGAAGATGCCGAGGTAATTGAAGCTGCCTCCAAATCGTTCCGTGATGTGGTTGGTGCTTCGTCATGTCCACCGTTTTCTGGTTGCTCCACTCTTTCGACAGGATGACGACGATACGAATATAACCGACATGAATCACAAATTCTTAATGACGTGTCCAAATGGACCGTACACTGCATAAAAGTTTTTCAATTAACTTGTCAGTTAAATTTCTAAGTTTAGGCGAACACCGTCTCCCGATTTCACGAAAAAGTTTACAACAATGCTTTGTTTCGAGTTCCATTTCAAATCGTTTTACACTTTACGCTACTTATGAAAGACACTGTTAAACTGATGTCATGACTTTGTAACGTAATCCTTTTTATACGTACTAGGTACGAACTTTAGGTACTTTTTTGAAATATTGGTATGTGCAGGGGTATGCATGTAAATTATATTTTCTGTCAACACCAAAGGGAATGCATGAATAGGTATAAATGGGCGTAACAATTGTATTCTTACTGGTATAAACAGTTTAACTAATTAAATACATTATGTTTCTACCTGAACAACATACGCTTGTACACTAACATGAATACTAATTATTTTTGTTTCGGGTTAGGTTTTCATAATATACTGTAAGTAAAAGCAGCAAATTTTGTCCTGTTACCTACAGTAAATATCAGGAATCAGTTTGTCTAGTATTCTCGGTAATAAAAATTATATTGTAGAAAATTTTATGTTCGACTTGAAAGAAAAAAATACTTTTGCAGATGGACAATCATGACTAACATTTGAAAAAGGGATATTTTCATGGAAAAAGCCATTTTTTCGACATTAATTTCAAATTATCTCGAAAACGGATACATTTCGAATGTTGCTCATCAAGAGCATTTTTGTTTAAAATCACTAGAAGAATCGTATTATATTGATAAAATATGATTATTTATGCAAAAACAATAAATTAGAAAAAAAATTGAATTTTTCTTACTTATAAGAACTTTTTTATCTTAAGTTGCTTCATCGTAAAACAACTTTTATTCTTCTTCTCATGACTCAAAGCCTTTTTGAAATTTTTTTTATAAAAATCGTACGTTGGACAGATTTGCTAATTGATTTTTAAGTCTAATGTTTGATTTTTTTTGAAGAAAAAAATTTTTTCTGCAGTGTACATATTTTTTTCATAAAGTCAAATTAATTAACTACAATTTCTTCTCAGACGCAATTTTATTACAACCAACAGTTTTCGAGTTATGATTTTTTGAAAAATACGCATGACAAAACACATACGCCCTTTTGAAAAATTTGTCTTGAGTCAAAAAATTCCCTTAACCGTCGGAAAATCCATCGTCACCAATTCCGAAGACATGTGCAAAGTTTCATCCAAATCGGAGAGGGTCGAGTTCAGTCATTTGCTCATTTGGCAGAGAAATGCTCTATAGTCCTAGCCCTTATTGGCTTATGGTTATAAAGATTGGACTCGGAAAAAATGCGACACTTTGTTTTGGGTGTAACTTTTTATCGCGTGGGTAAAAATTAATGAAGTTAATAGTAAGTAATACTAATTTAAAATGTTATGTTCATGTGAGCAAAATTATCGCGATCTGTCAAGTAGTTTTCAAGATGCATTCGAAACAAGCAGAGCTACGCCAGCAAATCTTGGGCGCGGTGATCGATAATCCTGGTCAGTCGCACAGATGGATCGGCAAAAGGCTTGGAATCCACCATTCTACCGTGTCCCGCGTTGTGAAGATGTTCCAGGAAACGAAGACCATCGAGCGGCGTTACTTATTTGTTCCATTGACCATGTGAATGACAAAACATATCTCTTACAAGCATGTTTTGTCATTTGCTCAAACGACTGCGGGAATTTAATTTTTAGCTTGGACATTGATTTCAACTCCTCGATACTTATGAAAATGGTTTCCATAGCATGAAAAATATTAAAAGTAGATGCCTCGGAAATCGTGTCACAATTGGTAAATTTCGGAAACCCTTTTAGATTTTCGGTGAAGTTTTGTGTTGTACTTCTTAAAAAATAACGCGCTTCAGTAAATCTTGAAAAACAAAGCATTATTTTAAAAATTGGGGGAAAAAATTGTAATTGGCAGTATGGTTCGGGTCGTTGTCCTGCTGAAATACGAACTTCTCTTCAAGGCCCGTCTGGATCAGCGAAACCTCCAGATTTTCTGGCAGGATCATGCGCGAAGTCAAGAAGAACCCGAAGGTAACTGTCCGCGAGATCCAGGAAACCCTTCAGTTATCAGTTTCCGGTCGAACTGTTCGTCGCCGTCTCGTAGCACAGGGGTTGAATAGCAAACTTGCCCGGAAGTGCCCATTTATCAGCAAGGCAAACAAATCCAAACGGCTTAAGTTTGCTAAGGAGCATGCTGATAAGCCCCTAGAGTTCTGGAAAACGGTTCTCTGGACGGACGAATCAAAATTCGAGCTGTTTAACCGAAAGCGGCGGGTTCGTGTTTGGTGCAGATCAGGAGAGGAGCTTCAGGAGCGCCACATCCAAGACACGATGAAGCATGGAGGAGGAAATGTGATGGTCTGGGGGTGTTTTTCGTGGGGTGGAGTGGGAAGCATTGTGAAAATCAACGGGATAATGACGGCAGATTCTTACATCAACATCCTGCGAGAAAATCTGGAGGTTTTGCTGATCCAGAAAGGCCTTGAAGAGAAGTTCGTATTCCAGCAGGATAACGACCCGAAGCATACTGCCAAGAAGACCAAGTCTTTCTTCCGGTCTTGTCGGATCAAACCGCCGGAATGGCCTCCACAAAGCCCGGACCTCAATCCCATCGAGAATTTGTGGGAGATTCTCAATGCCAGGGTTGACAAAACTGGTGTTACCAATAAAAATAACTATTTTGAAGCCCTGGAGCGCGCCTGGGAAGAGCTAGATCCACAGCACCTAAAGAACCTAGTCGAGAGCATGTCGAAGCGCCTGCCTGAGGTCCTGAAGGCCAAAGGAGGACACATCAATTATTGAAATGCTTTTATTTTACTTTAATTTATGTTTTCTGTAGCCTAAATAAAGTGGGCACTTTATTTTTTGACTGTTTTTTTTTTTTCAACACAAATTGTTTTTTTTTTAAGTAAAACTTCTTTTTTTTCAGTATTCCATAAGTGAAACTTAAAAAAATATATAAAATAAGATAATAAAAAAAAATACAGTGTGTTTACTTTAATTTGAACCAAGTAAATGAGAGAAATTGAAAAAACGATGAGGTGGGCACTTTATTTTGCCTATCAGTGTATTCCGACAATCGGCATACCACAGAGGTAAAGAGTTCAATTTTCCATTTTTTTTTTTTACTTACTTGCTCGATAAAAAGCAGGCAATTTCTATAAATGGTGTTCTAGTGCATGGGCTTAAGTAAAATATTCAATAATTTTTCAAAATATGGTCTTCAAAAATATGTGCAAAGTCGTTAAAAGTAGATTATTTTTTTCAAATATGGCAAAGGTATCCTACCATTTAAATCCTACCATTCTATGAGCATTTCTACAATTGTGTTTGTATCATGTGTCAAGTTTTTATGAGTATTTTATTTTTTATATGATCAAATAAGGTTTAAAAACAAATCCCAGCTAAATTGGAAAAAGTGCTTTACTATTTTACTGGGTCCTATTTTCTAATAAATCCCACATGTGTGTAACAACATGTAATTATCGTGTACAAAAAAATCCTACATTTGACGGTAAACTATGTATTGCATAATAAATTCTTGAGATCTAGCGCATTTCTATACTGTTTAACTAGCCAATACTAAAATACTCATCAACTGAGTGTTAAATAAATCAATGAGAACCAACCCTCGAAGAATGTTATGTTCGTTATATAAATAAAAAATAAATGGAGAAAATATGAAGATAAATTAAAACATATTTAATAACAGTGTTCTCACAGCTTAATTCATTTCAACTAGTTATAAAAATAATATGAATTACACAAAACAAACATTGATGAAACTTCTTAAGAAAAAACTATAAATTTTCTTAAAAAAAGATTTATCTTTGTAACTATCATAAGATTATCTCATTCAAATTTTATTTCAAATCCGTATAACTCTCACGTTTGCTGATATTGATTTAAGGAAGGATTATCTTTTCTATGAGGATGAAGAATCAATAGCATTGAGATATATATACACATTGTATACAAAATTGACGATAAAGAAGTAAAGGCGTGTACAATTATTAAGAAAATTGTATCGAACCTTATTAAGGCCAAATAAAAAAAAATAATAAAGAGGGTATTCTGAACATTCATTCTTAAGTTCCGATCAATCATCAGAATATTATTTTTTTTGTTTAAGGATATTTAATCTGGGTCTATGCGCATTAAGCACAACTTTTTTTTTTGTATCTTTATTAGAGTGGCTTTCAGCCTCCTGGGCATTAAGCACAACTAGCAATTCGTCACAAGGCGCATCTTAAAAAAAAACTGATACAGATTAATTACAGTAATAAATTGTTGACATTCTGTTAAAAGTTCAACACCTTATCTTATTGGCAACCTTGGCCCAGTGATTTCATTTGGCCAAAAATTCATTGAAGGTGGCCGCACATTGGCCTGTCAAAGCAAAGAAAAACCGGGTTCAGTAAGGAGTGTATCGAAAATAAGCTATCCACAAACATGCGTTTTCTTTCAAATTATGTTGAAAACCGATATTTTATTCATACAAAAAATTGATCCTTTATTGTACGAGGGTAAACTTGAACATAATGAAGACCGGATGAAATTTAAGTTACTCCTTCACGAATTTTCGAACTTTGGATCGAATGCTCTTCATCAAGTGCCGGACAAGTGTTGCATCGCATTTTTTGGACGCTTGAGCCCAAATTTTGTTGAACTCCTGCATGTTCCCAGCTGCCTTACCAGTCTTCTTGAAGAGCCTCTTCACGATTGCCCAGTAACGTTCGATGGGTCGAAGCTGAGGGCAATTTGGTGGATTGATATTTTTCTCAACGAAATCTATACCCTTTTCCGCAAGCCAATTGAGAGTGGTTTTGGCATAGTGAGCCGACGCTAAATCCGGCCAAAACAGTGGAGGTGTACTATGCTTCTTATATAAAGGCAACAATCTCTTCTGGAGACACTCAGATCGATAGGTTTCCGCATTTATAGTTCCGGTAACATAAAAAATGGTTGACTTCAAACCACAGGAACATATTGCTTGCCATACCAGTACCTTTCGACCGAATTTCTCCACTTGAATCGACCTGTCCGCATCGCTCACATCCTTCCCAACGACGGCAGTAAAGTATTGTGGACCTGGAAGGGTTTTTGAGTCCTCCTTTACATAGGTCTCATCGTCCATCAAAACGCATGCATCCGGACGCTGCAAAAGACGCGAATACAATTTCCGGGCCCTTGTTGCTGCTCGCTTCTTCTGTTCTGCACTTTGTTTCGAGATTTTCTGCTTCTTGTAGGTCTTCAGGTGGTTTCGCCTCTTGATACGCTGGATCATTCCGACACTCGTTCCTGCTTTTTTGGCCAAATCACGTATTGACATTGATTTGTTCTTCATGATTAGAGACACCACTTTCTGCTCCAGTTTCGGGTTGGAAGATCCGGGTTTTCTGCCTCTTCCTGGTAGCTCATCTAAAGAATAGTGTTCCCCAAACTTATTAATGATGGTTTTAACACTCGCATGATGAATTCCAAACCGCCACGCCAATTTTCGCATAGTAATACCCTTCTCACTTAGCCATGTGTCCAGAACCTTAATTATCACTTCCTTTTCAATACGCGACATTTTGAAAACGCAGAATTTGAACCGCACAAACAAGTAAACAAAAGAAAGCTGACAGTCAAACGCACAGCATGCAGTGTTCAGAGCATAAAAAACCATCACAAATACATGCGTACAACGCAAATGTATGTGGATAGCTTATATTCGATACACTCCTTAAAATGGTAAACATTCATCAATTTTAAGCTTTAGGATATCATATTGTAGCTCTTGACCTGAGGTATAATATCAAATGTTAAGTTATTTAAATTGATAACGTTGAGATTGAAGATGAATACAGCCTCTTTGGTACTATGGGTTTAATGATTGGCGATTAGGCCAATATAGTGCTCCATCTTATCTTGCAAACGCAGTTTAATGGTTAAATAAAATATTTACATCTTCTCCTTCCTTAGCATTTCCAGCATATTGTATTCACAATTAGCTTATTACTTGTTTTCAACTTAGTGTTCTAAATGCACTTCCACATTAATTGTGGAACC
Source organism: Aedes koreicus (assembly GCA_024533555.2). Classification (NCBI taxonomy): domain Eukaryota; kingdom Metazoa; phylum Arthropoda; class Insecta; order Diptera; family Culicidae; genus Aedes; species Aedes koreicus. The sequence goes on along the minus strand of JAHHFK020000731.1, from coordinate 48,979 downwards.
ATTTTCGCATTAGTGCGGTTTACTTACGAAAAATTACTAGACCAGATCGGGAATAGAGCCCCATAACCTCCAGGATGGTGTTGCTGCTTAGCTGTGTCTTTACCGACTGAGCTAAGGGATAGCCCAAGTAGTTACATAAATGTGTTTAAAAAATATTAATTAAAAAAAAAGGCTTATTTGGAATATCGCATTAAGAATTTGCTAAGTAATGATATAAGTTTTGGAAATGAATAAGCCTTTGGCCTAAAATCGCCTTGATAAAGATTTATTTCACTCATATACATATGATTCAACATACTTAGAAATTTATGAAAAAAAAGTTGTCTTGTTGATCAATGTTAACATAAATTTGATCGGCAGTGTAAGATTAATTCGGGTAAAAGTAATCTTACTATACTGTTGCAATGATGTTAAATTGAACGTGGCAATGATAAAAAAAAAACTTCGCATTTCTTTTTAAAGTGGAAAACAAGCATATTTTATGCTGCAAATATGCGTACAGTGACAATATTTATTCTCATTAATGTGTGACGCGATCGAATTCTGTCATTAACATATTAACTTGTATATGTATAACTGATGCGTTTTGTGTTTCATTAATGTTAAAAATAAGTATCAAAATCACGACACTGACTTGCAAGTTGCGTTACGACAGTCTCCTCAACGCTTGGAGTTGATTATTCTTTTGTGTTGATCTGTGCTGCAAAAAGTTCACCAAAATGCTGCTGCTCTACACATTGGATACTCCCTAATACAGAATATACGTATTCATATTATATTGTAGTGGAACGTGAATGTACCCATGATGATGATTGTTTATTATGCAGCAGAAAAAAGCCGATGCCATCAATCAGGATCAAATGATTCTGCACCGGCGAAAAATAAAATGTCAATTAATTGGGGCAAGATCGCGTTTAAGGGATTGAACTAGCCCAAAGGGTGCGACATTAAATGGAGAACTTTGATTTGCTTGCTAAAATCAAATTTATTCTAGTTTTTAGAAGAAATTGATATTGTTTTTTTTTTTAAATGATCAAGCACGGTGCTCGTGTTGTATAATCTCGTTTGCTATACGTCGTATGCTGGGGGAAAATAATGTAAAAATATTTAAAATTACGCAATGTTTAAACCGTTATTCCAATAAAAGTATGTATTTCACAAAATGCGAAGCGTATTTTGTTATTGCATCAGGAAGAGGCTATTCCAGGCATTAATTCTTGTTTATTCTTGTCTTCAAAATTTTATGATTCCAGTAAATTAAAATGAATAAAATTGAAGGCGAAAGTTCAAACGCTGCTACATAATAAGCAGACATTTTGGACATTTAAAAATGAAGCATGAAACATATAAATGAAATCAAAACAAAATTATTTTACTCAGACTATTAGTTACCAAACCATGGCTGCATAAACGCTTTTAATGAATATTAATATCAATTTGGTGTAAAAAAAAAAAACAACAAACAATACACTTTACTCTAATCCTCCAAAATATCCTCTGCCTATAGTCATGTCAAAATTGCTTTAATGGCGTCTTGATGTGCTGGGCCGGGATAGAAAATTTTGTCGCGTTAAATTTAAAATAAGATTTAAATTCATATTTATTAAAAACACTTCATTGAAAAGAGATCTTGAGACTGCCAATGTTGCACTGAAGCTCTCGGTTACTAGAAAAATAGCTTCCCTACATGTAAACTATTTTGAAGCACACGGGCTTTATTTTACTTTGACACAAGCTTCATTCATGTATGAAAAACAAACTATTTAGAGATCAACATTGTCATGCATACTCAAGTTGCAAGATAGCTGCAAGAAAAAATACATACACCTTTACAGCAACAGCGTGTGCTAGCAGGTTACAATAGAGTATTTTCAATACGTATTAGCTTTTAAAACCTTTATGAAACAATGTTGCATCTTCATAACTTAGTTGCATTATAATTCCAGACAACAAAAAGATACAATTGATATGGGTGTTCTATTTGAGCAACAAATTGACTCCGCCTTAGTTTAACACATGTTCCAAAGTTTATGTTCCTGTCAAATGCAACATTCAGGTAAGTTGAAGTAATGTATGCGACATAAAGTAAACTCTGGTGGAACGGTTTATGTGCTCGGCGACTGTGAAGAGCCTTGTTTGCAACACATGAAAAAGCAGATTTGGTTGAAGATGTTTCATGTGTTGCTTGGGATGCGTTGTTCGTTGTCAGGTACAGCAAAAAAATAAAAATTTTAACTATCAACACATTGGCGCATTACGGGAACACCCATGCAACATTGAAACGCTCGTAGACACATTAACCTAAAATAGCACAGGAGAAAAGTGTGCTGAGCGCTCCACCTCTTGAAATTTTCCTAGTTTTTCAATATTACATTCGCTCTACTAATATGCTCCCTTGCGCTGAACTGGCCGGCTTGATGTGCCGCAAGGTCTCAGTAAGGATTCTCTGTCAAGACCCGAAGCTAAGAGTCAATTCCATTGCGGTTATAGCACATGAATTATTTTTTCTGCTGTAGTTATCTACACATTTTTTCAGCATTTCAGCATGGAGAAGCAATGTTGTCACCTTTTCAACAGGGATGTGAGTGGCTGCGACTGAAGATCATGTTCAAGCAGGGTATATTTTCCATTCTAATTTAATCAATAATTTCGCATCTTTGCATTTCAAATTATTTTTGCATTTCAAAGCACGGAGCAGCATGAAAATTTAATGCTTGTAATGTTCAGTTTGTTTTTCAGTACAACATTTTCATGATAAGAAATTCCATTTAATTCAGAAATCATCGAACCAGGCTCTTAGATCACTAAAACTGCTTTCTTCAACCTATTGTCTTTTGATTCTCCAAAAAATAAAACAAATCAAATATCATTGAAATTTCATCTTTGTTGAAAAGACTGATCTACTCTGCTTTTCAAACATGCTTCATATATTAATACATATCAAATTTTTATTTTGCAGTAACAATCAGGTGGCTGTCAGTTATATTTTGTAAATACATATATTGTATTCTATTACGTACATTACATACATACATTCAAAAACAAAGGGCAAGGGGGGAATACAGGTTGCCAGACGAAGTGTAGGCTGGATGGGGGATTCGTGTTTATCTGGCCCAAGTCATGGATGACAAGTATGCCTTTTTTGATGGAAATCGTCAGATCGAGATTAGCGAAGATCTAATTATCTTCCGACAGTATACAGTGGGATTGCTAACCCTATTTTTAATAAACCACCAGACGGAAATCCTAATATGTATTGCTTACGGTTCATTTCCTGTAATAAGAGCGTTGGAAGGAGACTCTCTATCCTTTCCGTGGGTTTCGTGTAAGTGCTTCTGGTTACGGGTCCACACCCCCGTTTTTGGCCCTTCATACAACGGAATAGTGAGGATTACAGGTATGTACAGTTTGATCTTGCCATTAGGAGGAACTGTATGCCGTGACAAGTCCTGCACTGGTGGTGGCTTCCTATCACATCGCATCACAACAATCGCTCTAATAATAGGCTCGTAAATTTTTTTTTTGAAAAAAAATGTGAAATAAAAAAGTGGTCCAAATCAGAATAAAAAGCCATCATTCTGAATACATTCTATATTTGAATCGAAAATCGAACCTGGTGTAACCAGCTTTATTTTTAGTTTTAGACAACAACAAAAAATTCGAAAACTAAACTTGAATCGTTAACAAAGAATCCGAATTTTCCCTGAAAACATCAAGCTCGATTCACCCTCAATAGATAATTGCCACCCAATTTCCGAGGAACAGGCACGCGTCCGTCCACGTTATAAACTTTCCCGGAAATTAACAGTGAACATTTCAGCAAGAAAATCGTTCCTTAATTAAAAACTATTTGTCCTAGCCATAACGATAGAGAAAAGGTGGCAACCTCCCACCAATGGGATTGTGCGAAATGAACACACAGAACAACACCCAACCGTTTGTGCCAATTGTAGGGAGAATGATTCAAGAAAGAAGCAAAAAATGGAACAAACTTTCCACCGAAACGAGCATTACGAATTGCCAATTATTGCTTGGTACTGTCTGATTTACACCGGTTCCGTGCCAACACCGAGCATGGCAAGGACGACGATGACGACGACGACGACGACGCCGACTGGGATAAATTGGTAGCAAAAAGCATCCTCTCATAACTAGAATTGCTACTCGAATAAAGCACAAAACGGAGAAGCAGGCCAGCAGATCACCTCCGATGGGATTAATTTACCGACCCAAACTCTTCCGCCGTCGCCTCGCCCGCTCGTTCGGTCTACATGCTTTCTGGCACAAACACGATTCAACCATTTGAAAAAGTTTCCGATTTGAAATAAACTATTAATACCAACCATCCCCCCCACAACAACACAGAAGCGGAGCTGCAGGAAAAACCTCATACGTTTTCATTATGATGATGAGCGTCTCACACTGCCGTTCGAATCTTGGCCAGGCGAAAGCGTCGTCAGGTGAGCCGGCGGAAGTGTTTCACTTTTTCCCGTCGCTGTCCGGTTTGTTGCACAGTGCGAGAAAGCATGGTCGTCTGACTGGGACGTGCTTCCGCTCGCTGGTTGCTAGCCTATAAAGAAACACTAGTCTGGGGGATTTTCCGGACATGGGAAAGAACGAACAACCAGCATCGTATTATAAATAGAACATTGAGAAGCTGACGGTGAATACAAAAGAAAGAAAAAAACACAACCGGTAGATAGCGAGACGATTAGAGGCAGTGAAAATCTAGTTTAGTGGTGTTTTGGTTGTTAAAATTTTGAGGTTTTTCGCCCAATATCGGGGGTTAAAACTCATCTAGTAGTCTAGTTTGAGTTTTCCTTGTCCTAACTGACATGATTGGATTTTTGCTAATTATCCAAAGATCAAGGTGTTGATTGGGTCCGAATTTGAAACCCATCAGTTAGCGGAAACTGAATACGTAAATCGTTCCGTAATCCAATTACAGCCAAATCTATCGTTGAGTGATGGCGCTTCTTCTCCCCCATTAGTTTCCAACAGTAAGTAGATTGCATCAATTAATCATCACGATGACACCTGTGTGCATCTGGAGCCTGCAGAGAGCAGCCTTCAGTCGTCAGCATCATCAGCAGCGCCATCTAGATGAAACCGAAACGGGACGCAACGCCAGCAGAGGGAGTAATCAAATAACTGGAACCTCGTGCCTGTGCCTCTTTTTGCAGCAACGTGCTATCACAGATGAAGAAGAAAAATGAAAATGTGCCCAAGGAAACGAGCGACGAATGAGTGATGGTGATGATATCTTGTTACACGCGACCACCATCATGTGCACTGGTAAGTGTTGACAACGATTCCGTACAAATTTCCTCCTTTTCTATGGTAAATGCCAGATATATGCATGGACAGATCGTTTTCAGTTTGCTTATCGGAAAAAGTCGAATACATGAGATGAATAGAACGGTAATTTAATTGCATGGTGTAGGGTAATTATGAGGAAGTTATGTTAGAAATTTCCTCGAGAATGGGATCAATATTCGAGTTTAAAGTGCATTTTGGAGGATCATTGATAGATTGAATCTTTAAGGTGTGAACAACCGTCACTAATTTTCAAAGGAGAGTCATCATCATTATGCAAATTAAAAAATTGTTTTTATTCTTTGTTGTGATAAATGGGCCGATGATTTACAAAAGAAACATATAATGATATTAATTTACTCCTTATAAAATTACAAATTAAAACGCGGCGTGATGTCACTCTTGGTGGGATGATACAGTCTAAAAAGAACCCGCTCACCGTCTCGGAAGACGTTCAGGGGATTTTTTTTACTATCGTACAGATTGGGCCGAAGGGTCTCAGATTACTACGAAACTTTGTCCACGAATAGGGTTCATGAATATATGAACAGAAAGAACTATTTAAAAAAATCAGGATTGCCAGTTTTCCTGGAAAACGCCAATTGAAGTTTTCCGATTTTCCCAAACATCACTAACTCCAAAAATACATAACTCAAGAACGATTCATCGTAGAACTTTTTTTCTCCAAATTATAATGAAATTTTCTGAATAATTTGGAAAAAATATAACCTGAACATATTCAAAATGGCAGCAACGACAACAGCTGCTAAATGAGATCCGGCAGTGTTCCCGAAAATGCGGTGAGATCTTTCTAATTTTTGGACTGCTTAGTTTTTGTTTATTTCTCGAGTAATTCATGTTAGGGGCCTGGAGCCATTTGTGGACGGTGGCTTTAGATGTCGATTTCTCTTGAGTCTTAAATCACTCTCGTTAAATGAAAGCAGCATATTGTTGAATAGTGTTAGTTCTACTAAATGACTTGCTGGATATAGTGGGATTCTCGTGATTCGTGAGAGATCGGCGTTTGGAGTCATTGTTCGCAGATGGCTTTTGGGCCCTAATCATGAATTACTCGAGATTTCTTATATCTTAATATTAGTTGAAAGCCCCGTAATCTGTTTTTCTATATTTTTTATATTCTTAATTGTATTTCAGAGTTGATAATTTTGAATACCAATCATTAACATATATGTTCCAAATTTTTAGTATAATGAATGCTTGAAATTGGTACCTTCTTCATAAAAAAAAAAAAATAATTCAAAATTCAAAAACAAACATTGCTTATGATCCTACATTTTCTATTTGACAGGCATAAAGAATAATGTATGGGCCCAGTAGGAAACATAAGTTGGCGGAGAATTCAAATTTCCTTTTATTTTATTTTTTTAAATTTTGGATCTATTAGGTTTCCATTTTTGAGCAACAATCATACTCATAGGAAATTTATTTCGCCTTATTGTTTGCTTAAATTTTCTTTGCTATTTTGCTAGGCTGCCAGGTGATCAACTTTCTTTCATTAAATCACGCGGAAAATTTTCGATATTTCAGAGTTTCAATCAACTAACACTGCTGCGGAAGAGACAAATAGCTGCATTTAATTATTGTAGTACATTATTTAGTATTTCATTACATCATCGTATTATTTTCATCATATCATTATTGTTTGTTATTATAATCACATTAAGATTTTTATAGAAATAAATAAATAATAATAATTAAATTTTATCTGCTTCAAGGTTACAAGGAAGTTTATTCCAGATAGTATAGCAATTGTTGCACTGTAGCTGAAAGCTCTCTGATTAATTCAGATCATTGGATATTATTATAATTAATAAATGCTTCTCAATTCTGCTGATTATGTACATCCATATGACATAAATAAATATATATTTTTTATTGTTAAGTGTATAATTAAATGTTTTATGGATATTTATACTTCATTAATTGCGAAATAACCTTCACATTCCGGAGTTACATTCATCTACCAATGATGGAGCTGTTAAGAGGTACCAAGCAAGCAGCACATAATCATTATATGCCTATTATCACTATTTTAATTATTTCATCATATTATTTTATTTATAACCATATTAAAATTACAGGATGACGAATTTCAACTATGACATATTTTTATTAAATATTCTTGTATATTTCATTGCTGTAATACATACTACATTTATTGCATATTATGACATATTATTTACATTATATATAATAAATACTGGGTTGGGAGGGAGCATCAGGGTATCATTCAAGCTGAAACTGGACGATGGTTTGATTGACTGCCTGAGTCTAGGAGGGAACGAGCATTATCATTTTCTTTATCCTACCGATTCGTTTGTGATGCTGCGAATTCTACTCCAACAGTTTCAGTGAGAGTGACGCGCCCTTCTTAACAAGCCATCCTGTAGAAAGCTTAATAAGTATTGCGAATTGGGTTATTCGAATTGTTGGATCGTATCGTTGGAAGGAGATTCTTAATTTCCCGTGGATTTCGCGTGAGTGTCTCTGCTTACGGGTCCACCCCACTGTTTTTGGCCCTTCATACAGCGATACAGTGAATTCAGATCGGTGGCTCAATTTGATCTTGCTATTAAGTGGAGCTGCAACCAAGCCAAGGACATGAAGGGATGGTGGCTACCATACATACATACATACACCAACCCAACCCCACCAACAAATCCCCACCCAAACCAAATTAAAAAAAAATTTAAACACGAATTTACACACACCAACACCCCCAACCACCAACCAAACCACAAAATAAAAAAAAAAAAAATAATATATTTTATTATATTCACCTTTTTAATTTTTCGGCATCTTTTTTTTTTTTCCACAACACCACCCCCCCCCTCCACCCAACAAAAAAAAAACACTTCCCCTCTTTTTTCCCCCCCCTTTTCTATTTTTATTTTCTTTTTTTCCCCATAGTTTTAAACACACACACACACCTCCCCCCCCCCCAACCTGGTACCCCCCCCCCCCCTTCCTCCCGCCCACCGCCGTCCTCCACCCACATATATTCCCCCCCTTTTCTCAATAAATTCCTTATCATCATTACTCCCACACCCTTATTCCATATTTTTATTACTTCTGTTCAGCCTAAATAACACCAACTTTCCCCCCTACACACCACCTTCGCTGAAATCGGCCTAGCGACGATTTGAAGCATGTCCGGGCAGTCCCCATGAATGTTTCCGTTTTGGGTTACTGTAATGAATCCATTTTTCGTCAACCGTCACAATGCGATGTAGAAAACGCTTCCTTTTTTGCCGCTGGAGCAGTTGTTCACAGACGAAAAAACGACGCTCAACATCTCTTGGCTTCAAATCGTAAGGAATCCAAGTTCCTTGCTTTTGAAACAGTCCCAACGCATGCAATCGCTTAGAAACAGCTTGGCGGGAAACTCCTAATCCTGAACCAAGCTCTTCTTGCGTTTGACACGGATCCTCATCGAGCAATGCCTCCAATTCAGAGTCTTCGAAGTTTTTCGGCCTTCCTTCACGCGGAAGATCATCAACACTGAAATCATCGTTTTTGAAGCGACGAAACCAATCACGACACGTTGTTTCACTCAGAGCAGCATCACCGTAAACTTTTTGGAGCTCTCGATGTGCTTCGGCCGCCGTTTTCTTCGAATGAAAGAAGAAAATCAACACTTCCCGCAAATGACGATTATTTGGCACGAAATCAGACATCTTCAAACAACCAAAATATATATCACTAAACCAACGGTTTGTTTACCATATGTCTGAGCTTGGTTTATGACGCTTGAGATGTACAACATTCGACCAGCACTTACTACTGGCGCCATCTATTGCTAAACAGCGGGAACTTAGTTGCACACCTAATAAAAGGCACGGGCAAAAACAAAACGAGCAGAAAAAAAAAGGACCCAAAAAAACAAAAAAAAAAAAAAATATGAATTCCAACAAAAAAAAAACAAGAAAAAGTCAGCAGGATGTGATAAGAGAGGGGGTTTGTATAGTCTATAGATAAACATCCCCCCCCCACACACTCCCAAATAAAAAAAAACAAACCCCCCCAAATCCAACCCACCAGGGGGCCAAAAAAAAACACAAATTCCTATATAAGGGCGTTTGGGAATAAATTCATAGTTCACCTCGAACATCAGCAAAAGTGGTACATTATTAATACGTGCGTGAAACGATTTCGAAGAACAGGTTTCATCATACTTCAAGAGTGCAGTGCATTCCTACATCGAAAAGTTTTCCAAGGACACTACATCATCGATGGTGAAGGAGAAGGTAAAATACTACGAATCTCAACCATTAGACTGCAATCCCTTTGATCTAGAAGGTCACAATGCGGTAAAAACTCATTTGCGTTCAATTACTCAGAGTATAATTATACATAAGAGGGCTTAAACATGATCCCTGGGTGAGACCCATATAGCTAAATCTGGAAGCTGAGAAAAGCTCTCCATGATACTTGATGATCCATATTAAGTATCTGAAAACAGGTTGTTCGTCACAGCCCATTTTTCTAGACGGAAAAGGATAATTTTCTAATCTAATCTAATTTAATCTCACACTAACGCAGTCGATTCTTGAAAGCATCCTGGAAAATGATGGTTTCTTGAGTACACCATTTTTCTTGTCATCGGACAGGCCAACTGCGTACTGTGTGCCGCAGAGAGGATTCCAAGAAATAGAGCGATTCCAGAAAGATCTAAAATCGCTCTGCTACTTTGAATCAAGGGAAGGAAGAAAGCGTGGACCTCCCGTACCTAACGCTTCCATGTAGAGTTAAACAGTGTGATAATTTATACTATATCGTTGGGAGGATAGATGCTCGAAAGTTTAGTTTATGCTCCTTTTGCCTATGGGTGAACTTTTGGCATTTGAAACAAAAGCCCGGCAATAATTGCCACGGTTATAGCTCCTTATCTCGCTCACATCGACGTCTGACTGAGTGCCATTATTTGGATAGACGCTTACTTTTGGTGCTCCCAATAGTGTCGTCTGCCGCCCAGAACGGAAGAGTAGTTTCACTGATTGAAGCACGGCGACTAAATTGTTGTTGTGGAAATTACTATCGGAAACGGGTAATTATAAATGCTGCGTTTCCGGATTAGTAGCTTCCGACACCATGAAATCCCGACAGGAAAGACTTTTAGCTAACTGAACGGAACTACTATGAACAGTACCGAGGGAGAATGGAACGATGCGAGACGAAAAATGGAAAATATTCACACAAGAGATTTTTTCACTTCGTAATAACTTCTCCGTAGTCAGCGAATGTAAGGATCAAAACGCGTGTGCTTCTAGCGACTTAAGGCAGCGCAATGTGCCAAACTATTTCGACTCTGCCCAGAGACTCTCGACGCAAGAAGACGGAACTTTTTCGCAGGATTCGGATGATATTCAACCCCAGGAGGGGAATGGGTTGCGCTAGAGCACAGTGAAAAAGCGAAACCAATTTTTTACGACACGACACTTTTCCTTATATACGTTTCGAACTGTTCTGGCACCTTCGTTTAGCGCTGACCGCAACTGGTGCAATAATAATATATTGTATCATATATTCAAGGAATAAAACTTTCAAATGCATCTTTCACTGCTTGTATATATAGGACTCATATGCTTTTATAAACTGATCCAATATAAAAGGAATCAAATTTGAAATACATATACTTTGCTCGTTCTTTACAAGGTCTTACTTTCCTCACATAAAAAATTAAAATATCATAGAAGACAAAAATGCTATTAATACAAATTTCCAACTTGAATGCTGTACATGGCGGCTACAGTAAGTCAATACGAGAACAAACATATCTGACATCCACTGGATTGCGACTGAAAAACTATAAGGGACAGCCCAATGGGGTTGTACGCAAAGTTGACGTAGGACTACGTAGCCATGTGTAATGAATTTTATTATCATTATTTTTCATTGCTAGAATAGAGGCTGCATTGATCGATTGGATCAAGAAGCCTTGCTGAAAATCAGTGTATAACACACGACCGGTTTATGTAGACAAAGTTAAACCGTTTGATGCATTGTCTGGTTCAACATGATAGATTAGTTTCGTACGTTTCGTAGAGCAACATTGAAACGTAGGTGCTGTTCTAGTGGGACGTTGGATCGGCATAGATAAGAAAGCATGTTAGAAAATTCTATGATTTGCTCTTTACAAATCTTTTGGCGGTGCTAGACTGCATTTAAATGTTGGTGCGATGAAAGGCCAACAGCTGTGCTGGCAGTGGTGATTGTGTTGATATGATCGACTAGCTGGAGACCATTATCCTTATCGCGTTATAGATGGTTGAAAGTCTGTTTGGGAATTCAAAGTCAATTATTAATGATATTTTTGAACATTGACTTGACAAGTCCAACTGATTGAAGTAACAATCTCAAAAATCTATCGAGAAATGATAAAGTTATTATCGTTCAAAATGTTTCAAATATTCGTGATGGTCGCTATTTTTCAAATTTTCTACCCTAGCCGATGGACGTAGTTTAGGTCAAAATAGCGTGGGTGTTCGTAGACCAGCATTAGAATTTAATATGTGAGAAAGTTCTATTGTACACAGAAAGCATTTGGTTGCTCTGAAAAGGGCCGAGTGGTTTGAATGATGATACGGACACGGTCGTATTTGCTAGGATGGTGGAGAGGGCCCTGATCTTTATGGCATGAAAGATAGTTGAGGACCTGTTCGAAATATGAATTTTATATGCAAGTTCATACAAGGTTTGTTTAAAGAATATGTAACTGTATATAAATCATTATGTTAATTGGTCATCAATTTAAACGATTATGTTTTTGCAGGAATTCAATAAACCCTTAATAACTTCTCCAAATGTTTGTTATTCGACTTTAAACTCATGCTATTATTTAAAATAGCTTAAAGATTTATTCGCTCCGATTGCTGCTCAAATACTTTTTGCGACATTCCACTTTCTCTTTCAAACACTTTCTAAAGAGTATTTGATTCCTATTGCAAGGTAGGGACTTTATCCAACGCACTAAAACAAACAGAAACAGATTCAAGCACTGGTTGGATTTTGAAGAGAACATTACCAACATTGAAAGACTTGTTTTAATAAAATTATGCCTGCAATAGGGAAGTCATAACAAATGCTTCAATATCACATTCCATCGAAAATTGAACCCAATTGCATTTGATTACAACCAGCCTCTGCTAAAAGTTGATACTGTTCGTGACCACGCTTGACTCTGGTTTGACATTAAGGTGACCGTTTCAGCGGGACGAAATCATAAGTCTTTAAATTATTTGTTAAGGAAAATCTGGGAAAACCAAAATTTCACGCACGACAGTTTCTAGCTATTATCAATACCTTTCATTTGGTGTGAAATTTTTTTTGAAATATTTCGTAAATTTCGAGTCTTATCAAATTTGGTGATCGGACTTCAGGTTTTTCCTTCCTCCCCAGAATCATAGCAAAAATAATGTTAGCTCACTTTGTGAATTGCTTTCAAAGGCAGCGTGGTGTGCATCCAAACATTGAAAGTAAAAAGCAATTTTTGTTTGATCAACATTGAGAACCATGCTGGGAGTCATGTGGCACTCCAAAAGATCCGGAACATCCGTGAAAGTGGCCAGTTCTTAGAATTAGTCCCACAAAACGTTTTTTTTTTTTTCAATCAACAGTTAGTTTGATAAAGTAGTATCAACTTCAATTCGTGAACTGAAGATGTCCCTTCAGAGGTCGCATGGTGGCCACCCGGAAGATTCGGAACATCCGTGAAAGTCGCCAGTTCTTAGAATTAGTCCCACAAAACCCTTTTTTTTTTTTCAATCAACAGTTAGTTTGTGAAAGTAGACTGAACTTCAATTTGTGGTCTGAAGATATCCCTTCAGAGGTCACATGGTGGCCACCCGGAAGATTCGGAACATCCTTGAAAGTGGCCAGTTCTTGGAATTAGTCCCAAAAAGACGATTTTTTTGCAATCAACAGTTAGTTTGTGAAAGTAGTATGAACTTCAATTCGTGGACTGAAGATGTCCCTTCAGAGGTCGCATGGTGGCCACCCGGAAGATTCGAAACATCCGTGAAAGTGGCCAGTTCTTAGAATTAGTCCCACAAAACGTTTTTTTTTAATCAACAGTTAGTTTGTGAAATTAGACTGAACTTCAATTTGTGGTCTGAAGATATCCCTTCAGAGGTCGCATGGTGGCCACCCGGAAGATTCGAAACATCCGTGAAAGTGGCCAGTTCTTAGAATTAGTCCCACAAAACGTTTTTTTTTAATCAACAGTTAGTTTGTGAAATTAGACTGAACTTCAATTTGTGGTCTGAAGATATCCCTTCAGAGGTCGCATGGTGGCCACCCGGAAGATTCGGAACATCCTTGAAAGTGGCCAGTTCTTGGAATTAGTCCCAAAAAGACGATTTTTTTGCAATCAACAGTTAGTTTGTGAAAGTAGTATGAACTTCAATTCGTGGACTGAAGATGTCCCTTCAGAGGTCGCATGGTGGCCACCCGGAAGATTCGAAACATCCGTGAAAGTGGCCAGTTCTTAGAATTAGTCCCACAAAACGTTTTTTTTTAATCAACAGTTAGTTTGTGAAATTAGACTGAACTTCAATTTGTGGTCTGAAGATATCCCTTCAGAGGTCGCATGGTGGCCACCCGGAAGATTCGGAACATCCGTGAAAGTGGCCAGTTCTTGGAAATACAGCCATGACTTGATATAAATCAACTTTATTTTTTGACTTTTTTCGTCGATTTCTCGTAAACCGCAACCCGATCATGACAAATGATGAGATCACTGCATATATGAGACAATTTAGAAACTACTGGTATCATCGATATGTATGGTTGTGTTATACTGAGTGAAAAAACGATGACGAAAGCCAAAAATTAATGTTGCTTTATATCGAGGTATGCCTTTTTCTTGCAATCCACATTCATTTTGAAAAAGTAGAATGAATGATTTTGTTATTTGAACTTTTTCATTCAGGTGGGATCCCCAAAGCCCAAGATGTTGCATGTTGGAGATTGGATACTAGGTATTTTATTCGTTCCCAGCACCATAGCAAGGATAATTGCATTGAAAATCAACGTGGTGTACATCAGCACATTGATAAAATATAAATTATTTTTGTTTGATCAAGAAGTCAGAACCATGCTGGAAGTAGCCCCAAACGGACGATCTTATGTTTTTTTTTAATCAACATTTAGTTTCAGAAAAACGTTTTTTTTTCATACTTCGCCCATACCCAATTACGCAAAGCTTATGAATATGGGTCAATTGGACAATACTGATCCTCATTTTGATGATAGCAACTATTTAATTATCCACCCGCTATCAAGCCGGCTGAATCCGCCTTGATCACTAACTTCTCGGCCGCTAACATCGTGGCCTTATGGATTGCCACCATATGAGCTCTGAATAGAAATTATAAGAATAAATTGGGAGTTTTTTCACCTTCATAAACTGATATGTGATTACATGTTCCGGATCTTCCAGATAGCCACCACATGACCTGTGAAGGGACATCTTCAGTTCACGAATTGAAGTTGATACTACTTTCACAAACTAACTGTTGATTGAAAAAAAAAAAAACGTTATGTGGGACTAATTCTAAGAACTGGCCACTTTCACGGATGTTCCGAATCTTCCGGGTGGCCACCATCTGACCTCTGAAGGGACATCTTCAGTCCACGAATTGAAGTTGATACTACTTTCACAAACTAACTGTTGATTGCAATAAAATCGTCTTTTTGGGACTAATTCCAAGAACTGGCCACTTTCACGGATGTTTCGAATCTTCCGGGTGGCCACCATACGACCTCTGAAGGGACATCTTCAGTCCACGAATTGAAGTTGATACTACTTTCACAAACTAACTGTTGATTGCAAAAAAATCGTTTTTTTGGGACTAATTCCAAGGACTGGCCACTTTCACTGAGGTTCCGGATCTTCCGGATGGCCACCATAAGTCCTCTGAAGGAACATCCTCAGTTCACGAATTGAAGTTGATACTACTTTCACAAACTAGACGTTGATTGCAAAAAAAGTCTTCGGTTTGAGACTAATTCCAAGAACTGGCCACTTTTACGGAGGTTCCGGATCTTCCGGGTGGCCACCACATGACCTCTGAAGGAACATTTTCAGACCACGAATTGAAGTTCATTCTAGTATACTTTCATAAACTGAATGTTGGTTGCAAAAAGAAAATTTCATCCATATGGGACTAATTCCTAGAACTGGCCACTTTTACGGACGTTTCGGATCTTTTGGAGAGCCACATGATTCCCAGCATGGTTCTCAATGTTGATCAAACAAAAATTGCTTTTTACTTTCAATGTTTGGATGCCCACCAGGCTGACTTTGAAAGCAATTCACAAAGTGAGCTAACATTATTTTTGCTATGATTCTGGGGAGGAAGGAAAAACCTGAAGTCCGATCACCAAATTTGATAAGACTCGAAATTTACGAAATATTTCAAAAAAAATTTCACACCAAATGAAAGGTATTGATAATAGCTAGAAACTGTCGTGCGTGAAATTTTGGTTTTCCCAGATTTTCCTTAACAAATAATTTAAAGACTTATGATTTCGTCCCGCTGAAACGGTCACCTTAAGACAACACTACACAGATATGATTACCAAAGCCAACAGACAGCTCGGTTTCAAGTTTAAGATCTCCGACGAGTTTCGTGATCCTACCTGACACAAATTTCTTCCTCCCCCCTCCCCCCCCCCCCCCCCCTTCCCCTCTCACAACCCCCCAATTCCTACGCACCGAATCCACTCTCCTCCCCCCCCACCCCAACAAACCCCCCCCCCCCCCCCCCCCCCCCCCCCCCCCCCCCCCCCTTATTTCCCCCCCCCTCACCCCCCCCCCCTTTTTTTCCCTTTCTCTCCGACCCCCTCCCCCATCCCCGTAGTTGGAACCGCGTTTGGAAATCTACAAAACCACACACTAGATACCACACGACTGATTCCATCACAAAAGATTATTTTTAATTTTACTGACAAGTTTTGTGTGCGTACTAGAATTGGGGGGATGTAGCTTATCGAAACTTCCGGTCCGCCTCTAAGTATATTGCTATGAGGTACCAGGTGGTTATCCACCGATTGCCTGTCGATCTGCCAAATTTGGAAGACGTCTGAATTGAGTTATCTAAAATTATAATATTCCGCCCACTATATCACAAAAACATTGCGATTGGTTGATCGGATTGGAGATAATGAAATCATTGGGTATAGGACCAAGTATCCCCCGGGTGGTGCTAAAACGATAAGCTTGGAAATCAATAGAAGCATAAAGCTGCCAAAAGGCACGAATGGCTTCGAAGGATTCTAGTTTCACCAAATCCATCAGTCGTGGCTTTAGATGTATGAGCATAGATTGCTCAACTTGCTTGATGCAGTTATTGATTCCAGTAGTTAAATAGTTTATGCAATGTTGAGTTCTTACTTGGAAATGCAGGACGTCTGAATCTATTGGTCAATTTGTTTTCGTAATTTTTCGGTGTTAGATACGGAACTGACCAAAACAGGTGTTAAAGTGTGCCTGAATGTGTCCGCGAGTGTTAACGTAATGTTTAAGTGAAAAATTTGATTTCCTGCCGAAAAAACTGACACAACCGGAGTTTTTTTTTCTTCTTCTTTTTCATTCTATCGTTCAGTAGATTGGGCTTTTCCATGTAGTTATTCCTTTTTTTTTTTTTTTTTTTTTTTTTTTTTTTTTATTCTCAGCTTTATTTCATGTTAGTTAAGTGGAATATGTAAGTTACAAGTTCAAGTGCAAGTTCAAGCTGGAAGGGGGCGGCCCTGACATTTCCAAATGCTGCACGTAGTCAAATATATAGCATTTGGCTTCTATAATTAAATGTGATGGGATTGGGTTAACGCGTGGTGACTCGGGAATGATCATTTTGAACGGCCGCAGTGAGAATATCACCATGAATATCTTGCATGCGCGTCCCTTGTTCCCAATCATTAATGCCTTCTCTCTTTTCTATTTCATGTCCTCATACACTCTTCCCTATGCAATGAACGCGAGCAATGCCATATGGGAATCATTTAAATAAGCCGGATACCTTGGTGGAAGCGGAATGCTAATCAGTCAGACCCCGCAAAGGATTTTTCGACAATTGAGAGGTGGTAAGTGCTCTCAAAACGCGGAGCGAAACAGGTAATTGTTATCCATTTTGTCCCTATATCACTTTATTATGAACCTACATCAAACATAATTTAATCTTATTATGAATTATATATATATATATATATATATATATATATATATATATATATATATATATATATATATATATATATATATATATATATATATATATATATATATATATATATATATATATATATATATATATATATATATATATATATATATATATATATATATATATATATATATATATATATATATATATATATATATATATATATATATATATATATATATATATATATATATATATATATATATGATCACATCACTTATCAAGGTGAGTCCTGATCCATCGAGCCCTACCCTACTAACATAGAAAACCCTCCTGTGACCTTTGTGGGTGTGCAGAGGTAAGCACGGTCCCTAAACAGCAAAGGTCACACTAACTTTCCTTCCCTGTTCCCACCTGATTGCAAGGACGTGGCCGGCGCCGTTATTGAT
Organism: Aedes koreicus; assembly: GCA_024533555.2. NCBI lineage: Eukaryota > Metazoa > Arthropoda > Insecta > Diptera > Culicidae > Aedes > Aedes koreicus. Next base: position 31,029 of record JAHHFK020000731.1, on the reverse strand, counting down.
TATTAAAGAAATTGAGTCACTGAAACGTGTACAGTGAGAATGGTCGGTTAATCCCAGCCCCATTCAATTGATTCATTGTGCAATTTCACTGACTCTGCTCAATCACGGAATAGCAACCATTGATACGTGCAGTCAGTCAAGCTAAAGGGTCTGTTTAATAATATTTAGTTATATCAGCTATTAATGATATGACGGGCCACCAATCCGAGGAGTAGTCCGGTTTGTTTAGTCTCTATTTGCAGGATCACCACTTGTAAAGGAGCATGCCGTCGCTCAGGAAAATATTCACTGGAAAAAATATCACCTGTGCAGCCGAAGGAACCAGAAAGGGAATCGCCAGCCAACGAAACATGAAAGCATCCGATTCAGACCTTTTGCAGTTGTTTCGTAAATTTGTGTCTACATATTTTATTTTTATTATTATTCTTATGTCTTTCCAGGGAAGCATTTGGATGTGATGAAGTGTTGGGTTTGGATGTACATACATATAAGGGAAGGGTTGTACAGAAAATTTGTTGGTCAATACAGGGCACCTTCCACGCTGCCATCTGGTTGTTGAGAGAGACATTTAATGAGAAAAGTTCATGTAATGTTACTAATAATCCAAAATCTAAAAGGTACAAATATGGACATTAGTCCACTCTCAAAAGTTTGAAATATTTTCAAGAGGTCGGAATAAAATCTTCATTATAATGGCTAATTGAGCGCAATACCAATTACTATTAGTTAGTTGTTTTCACACGGGTTTTCTTATAACGTTTTAAGCATTTGTACTTCATTAAGGCATAAAAAATAGATAATTAATGTACCAGAAACTGGACGGACACTTGTGCCTACCCAGTGGAGGACCCGGATACGACCACCCATATGAGTCTAGAGTATCGCACGAGCTGACGAGTGCAACGGGAAGGACTATAGGTGTATAGACCTGGGGGTGAGTCCCCGGATACGCAATCTTAGCAGGAAAGCACGGACTATACACTGAACAATTACAAGTTTTGTGTGCGTACTAGAATTAATTCAGTTTACTTTCTTTTTTTTTCTTTTTTTTTTTTTTTTTTGTTTTTTTTCTCCACATCGCCTTTTCCTATTACATTTCAAAAAAATATTTAATTAAAAATAATTAAATAAAAAAAAAAAAAAAAAAAAAAAATACCACCCCCCGGCCGCCGCCGCTACAAGAACAAAAAACAATAAACAACCCGAACGAATTAAAAAAAAAATTTGTAATTTATGGAACAAAAAAAAAGCAAAAATCCCGGACCCCCCGGATTTACGAATTAGGGAAGGTGTCATGCGGATACGAGGAGCCAACCCCTTAAAAAAATCAGAAAAAACCCCTTTCCCAAACCGAAAAGGAGCCCTGAAGAGATCTTTTTGTGTGAAATACATCATAAAATAGTTATTGACATTCTGTCGAAATTTGGGAACCAGGGCGCTAAACACAGATGGTTCTACCCCGAAAAATGCCGTTCCTGTATAGACATAGTGATTTCGGATTCTCAACACTCAAAGTTGCGTCTTATCTACATTTTCTACATATATATCGATATCATCTTCAAACATATCAATATCATCATCAAATAAATTTATATCAGCTACATATATACCGATATAATCTACAAATATATCAATATCATAACCATATATCATCTACATATACTTCCAAATAATCTTCATATATGCCTATACATATACATGTAAATCATATTGTGATATCCAAATTCCTACGAGCTTGGCATAGCACACGATTGCAACAAAAATGGCTGTCCAGCCAGTCACTCGCTAGCGTCAGCCGCTGAGCCATCATTCTGGCTGGTTGCCACCCGCGTACCCTCCTGCAGGAGCCACCAGCGGCCAGAGCAGTACTGGCCCATTGCCGCTCTGCACCCCCCCCCCCCCCCAAAAAAAAAAAAAAAAAAGATTTTCCTTTTTATATTTTGTATTGTATAAATTTAAAATTTGTGATAGGAAAGAAATAGAAAATAAAAAAATTAACTCAGAAAAAACGACAATATAAAAAAACAACCTATATTTGCGTTAATTTCAATAATTGAATATTAAAAAATAAAAAATTTAAAAAACGAAACCCAAAGCAGGACCAGGGCCAGGACCAGGGCCAGATTGACCCCCCGAGGTTGCTACTCCGTTATTGCCAGATCAGCTGGTATTACACAGAGAACCGAAAGATGATGCTCGGGACCAGCATACATCCTCAATGTGTAAAAACTGGTGAACCCAAACCAAGGCAATACCAGCGCCGGCCTCGCCCGAATGCAGGTCAAGTAGGGAATGGGTAGGAATAAAGGGCAAACACGAAATTATTGCGACACCGAAAATGTCATGAAAATGTTCTTGTAATGTTTAGAATCAAACCAAAATTTTAGGGTAGTTTTATACATGTATTTACTTCAAAAATCAAAAGAAAAGTTCATCGATGGAGCCTTGAGTGTAAAATTGAACGCATTTTCGCTTGATGCCTTCCATCAAAGTCTTTACAGTGTCATCCGGTACCAGTTTCTCAGTTTTTTTCCATTTTCTTAACATGTCCTTCTCGTCTTTGACTATCTTCTTGCACTTCCGAAGTTCCCGCTTCATCATTGCCCAGTACTGCTCCACCGGGCGCAGCTCCGGACAGTTTGGCGGATTCATGTCCTTTGGAACAAAATGGACAGAATTGGCCTCATACCACTCCAGGACACTTTTAGAATAGTGGCATGATGCCAAATCTGGCCAAAATAGCGGAGCTTCGTCGTGCTGCTGCAAGAACGGCAAAAGGCGCTTCTCGAGGCACTCAGATTTGTAGATCTCGCCATTTACTGTGCCCTTTGTCACGAAAGGCTCACTCCTTAGTCCGCAAGAGCAGATGGCCTGCCAAATGAGATATTTGGAGGCGAACTTCGACATTTTCTTCTTCTTAAATTTGTCGTCCACATAGAACTTGCTCTTGCCGGTTAAAAACTCCATCCCCGGAATTTGCTTAAAATCGGCTTTTATATACGTTTCGTCGTCCATCACACAGCAGCCATATTTTGTCAGAATCTTCTCGTAGAGCTTCCGTGCCCGAGTTTTAGCCGTCGATTGTTGCCGCTCATCGCGGTTTGGGAAGTTCTATACCTTGTATGTATGTAGTCCAGCTCTCTTCTTTGCATTCTGGACGTAGCTCTGCGACATGCCGATCTTTTTAGCCAAATCACGGCTTGAGACGTTGGGATTTGCTTTAATCATCCGCTTCACCTTTCCCTCCGTCTTTTTGTTCTCCGGTTCCGGTTTTCTTCCAGCTCCTTTGCCGTGGTCCAACGTCAACCGCTCCTGGAACCGCTTCAACACTCTGGAGACGGTTGAATGGTGAATGTTCAACATTTTTCCCAACTGCCGGTGCGACAGGTCAGGAAATTCCAGGTGTTTGGAAAGAATTTGTTCTCTCGACTCGCGTTGGTTCACCTCCATTTTCGTTGAATCGAAAAACACGGCTTCGAGTTTGACAGCATGTAAACAATACACATCAATGAGAAAGTGTGCAAAATTTGGTTGATTTTTACCCAAAGTTGACCCAGATGTTGGATAAAATGGTTGGGTTTGCAGCGGGATCCGTTTTGGTAAACGGTGTGCTGAATTCAACTGACGTCAGCAGTGAATAAGAAATTAAACTATGTTCCCGATTTATTCTTTGTAAAAAGCACATTAAAGTTATTCAAATTTTGACACCGATCTAAACCAACAATAAGGATGCTGTTGGGGCCTCTCACAAGTGTGGGTGGTTTATTTCTATCGAATACAAGAATATGTTGAGATATCCTATTTGACGACCGATTTAAACCAACAGTAAGGATGATGTTGGGGCCACTCGCAAGTGTGGGTGGTTTATTTCAATGGAATACAAGAATATGTTGAATATCCAATTTGACGACCGATTTAAACCAACAACAAAGATGCTGTTGGGACGACTCACGAATGTGGGTGGTTTATAGAAAAAGATCTTATGTTACACAGCAATAACACATCTACACTACCTTGAATCACCCTCCCTAAAACCCTGAAGCAGATAAAAATTAAAAATTAAAATATCATAGAAGACAAAAATGCTATTAATACAAATTTCCAACTTGAGTGATGTATATGGCATTTTAAGACACAATTAAATTAGTTGACCATGTAAAAAGCGGCTACAGTAAGTCAATACGAGAACATAATATGCGTATGTACAAAATATATCTGACATCCACTGGTTTGTTACTGAAAAAATATAATTAGATATGTACTAATATCCTAATAGTCCTGAAAAAGCTGAAAACAGAAAATATCATTCCGAATATCAAAAATATAATTTCAATGAAAGATATGTTTTATAATACGTGTTGTTCAAACATGTCTTTATACTGTTCTAGTTACATTTCTATGATAGCAATTGGAGCGATCGAAGAGCCCAGTGTGATGGTTTCTGAAATAAATGGCTTAGTTAATTATTATACCACTAAACACAATATTGAAATATAATCCTATACTGCCTACTAGCCATTCTTTTAAGAATATAGTAGTTAATGTTCAAAAGTGTAAATTCAAAGTAAATGTTATGCTAAAATGCTGAAAAACAAATTCCGCCTTATATCCATGTCATGTTGCTCCAGGCTCCGGAGATAAATGGTTTTGGAATGCAAAGATGATTCCAAAGCCTGCTGAAATCATTAATTGATATGAGAATGGAAAATTATATGATATGATTTACAGGTCGCACCCCCTCTCTTCGCTATTGTCAAAATGACTACATTGCCCAGGCTACGCCAACCAGCGTCTCCATGTTTCAGCTGGCAGTCTTTTGTGATCATATGACTCGTGGAGGCGTGAGGTAGGAACTTGTGAGGACCAGAGGTCGGTTGCACCCTCCTTCGATGTTGTCAACTCACCATTTGAAGCCCAAGACGGAAAAGGATAATTTTCTCCAACAAACTTCGAATACAAGATAACTTCGCGATGGGTCGACAGGAGTTGTGGTCGAACGCAGGTTCACCAGGTTTTTGAATGGCTATAACTCTTACCCGTCTCCAATCATCCGGTACAATGTTGAGTTCCAGAAACTGATTAAGCAAGTGCAACATGCGCCCCTTAGCGACGTCTTAGAAATTTGTAACCAAGTCAACCTTGATCCAATCAGCCCCTGGAGCCATATTGCCACCAGAAAGAAGGGCGAGAGAGAGAGTTCTACCATTGGGTTGGCTAATCTCATTTATCAAATTCGTGGTTTCACGAGGAATCATCCGTGCCGGCAATGAATCTGGACACATTTTTCGCGTGATCTTGAAGGTTCATTGGTCCCAGTACTCCGTAATTGTTCGTAGTTCGGTTATGCAATCTTTGTGCCGTATTTCAAAGTGTGTTCACGCGAAGGCCCGTCTACAAATCGTCGCCAGTATTCGCGTTTCTTAGCCTTGATGCGGCCAAGTTCGCGTTCGAGAGCCGTGTATTCTTCGAAGTGCTTAGGTGTTCGACGTCTAGGGAAAACTTTAAACGAGTCGGACTTTTTTTCGGTAAAACTCGGTGCATTGCTGATCCCACCATGAAGAACCCAAGCAACACACAAGTTCTATAACGTTTGAAAATACTTCTATTTGACTAGATTTGGTTATATAGAAGCCTACTCAACATAAAAACATGAAGATGTGTTACTCGGGAAGGAGGTTCCCGGTGAAATGACGATCCTGCAACTGTTCAAGTTTGAGCTTGAAGCGTGCTATCCAAGATATGATTGGAGAGGAAATTATATTCTTCCAGCGGTAGAAACCCTTATATCGTCGTTACAGCGTCATACAAACTGTTGTCTGCTGTCCTAAACTTTGTCCAATCGATGTAACCGGTTAGATCATACGCGACGTTGATAAGTTCCGATGGATTGAACACGGTGGTAATCGAAATTTTTATGGGCATGAGATCATTACCGTGGGGACCCTCAGTCACATTCCGTGTACAATCTAACGATAGTGAATTCGAACAAAGTGTGAGGTCTAATCTACTGCCAACTGGATGGACCAGTGTTACTTTTTCATTATTTAGAACTGTCATATTGAAGTTGAGATATGACAGTTCTAGATCATATATCAAGGAAGACCGGTTGTCGTCGTACAGTTCTCCCCAGCCTGTACCGTGAGAGTTGAAATCTCCCATGAAAAACTGTGGAGCAAGAAGAACCGAACAAATATCTGAAAGTTGTTTGCTCTAGGAGGACTATACACAGAAGCAATGCAAAGGCTTTTATTTTTGATAACAGCCTGACATGCGCCAATTTCAATAACTGGAATTGGAAGAAAATTCACTCTATAGAAGGAGTGGTACTTTTTGCTCCCCAAAAGTACTCCTTCTCCTCGTGAATCCTCACGATCAAGACGAATAATATTGAAATCATGAAAAGGAAGATTTCGAAAGAGAGCCATGTTTCACAAAGAGCAAATGCATCACAATTTAGGAACAAGTCATCAACAATTCCACTGCAGATCAGTGATCAAATTCCCGACCTCATTTGGGAAATTACCCATCGAAGGAAATGATTGCTGCAAGGAGGGGCCGCGTTATTTTCAATTGCTTTAAAAATGTTTTCACTGTGGAAAGTATTGCCTGAACAATGCTTTTAAGAAGGTCATCAATTTTGAAATACTTGAAGATACCTTCGAAATTGTCATCAAATGAGAACAATCCAGTCAAAAGAGGGTCTTCTGTTCTTAAAATCGAGGCATCAGGGGTTTTGGATGTCTCTGGAAGAGGTGGAAGGTCATGTGTGTAGTTAGTGCTACGAAAACCAGCTGGAATTGGATTTTCTATTCGTCCACCATTCCTTGAAATAGCTGTACATTAATTATCGTTATGCTGCTTAAGCTAAACGTTTTCATCTTCAGAAATAAAAACTCGATAACCATTGCGGTGGAAATAATATCGAGGAAAAAATTACTAAAAATTTTAAAATAACGAGCTGCGAGAAACCGTCAATGCAACGGAGCATGATCGAACTTCACCGTTTGCGTGTGCACTGGGCTATGAACGACAATTGTTGTTCGTGAAAATTGATAATTAGGAACTGATGAGGAAAATGTACGATTTAAAAAGAAGGAAGTTGGCCGTTTATAATACAACTAAACATGACGGCAGGACGATTGAAGTCGATGAATGAAGGTAGATTAAATCATTTTAAGTAACTGATATGATGTAGGGTTTGTCATTTTGTTGATCACAGATGAAAACCTAAACCTTAAAATAACTACACATAAAATAAAGTTCTAACAGAACGAATATTGTTGCTGCAAATATACTGATTGCGTATGACCACGAAGTAATGTGAAGTGTGCGAGTTAAGGCGAATTTTACGAAACAAAGTAAAATGTGACCAAAACCAATGGTTTTTTTCTCAGCAATGTAAAGTTGTGATTTGTCTTAAAAATTGTTTATTGATATCTTTTTATGGAAATCAAGGTACACAATCCCAAGAAAAAAAAACAAGACCTATTTTATAAAAGTGGAACTGGAAATTTTATGTGGTCAACAAAAGTGGTCATCTTCTTAAGAAAGAGTCTTGTGTGATATTTCTTAATCTCTTCACTTCTTCTTGGAATAACGCTCTCCTGCCAGGACCCTCTCGTAGGTCAAATTTGTCACCTTGTCGACGGTGAGATGGCTTATCTCATGCTATAAACATGCATGTGAGACCAAGAATCTGACCAGTAGTGAAAGTATCACATTTTCTTATCATTTTTTAACTGCCACGTCGTAGGACGTTTATATAAAGGCTCTAACATCAGGTGTGGTACTGGCGGGCTATGCCGCAATTCACTCTTAGACTTCTTACTATCAATCTAAGGGAAACGATTAAAAGTATACTTTTCATTTTATTGACAACTTATGTTGTTATTCATCCATTTTTTTTATGGAATGAATAACCGAAATACCTGATTTGCTCATGGTATAATAACTAAATGTTATTGCAACATTTTCGAAAGGGGTGAATGTTTTGGTCAGGGTAATTATCTGACTGTTCGAAATGAAGCACATAGTCATAGAAAAGTGTTACTTGAGACTGACGATGGCAAGCATGTATATTAGAGATAGGACGCGGAGGGCCCGCTTAGGGAACACAATTGGAAACAATAGAATAAACCTTTTCATGTATGAACCCTGGAAAGTGTGAGCTTTTGAGTGGAATATCTGTAACTGGAAAATTAGAGGAGGAATTGGTAGTTTCCGTTTGATCCCAGCTACATGTGTTGCTTGTCTTGGCGGATACGCGTGTTTCGTCTACGGTGTGCGGACTTCTTCAGTGTCGTGTACTAATATGGACTCTCGAGTATTAGCGCACGACGCGTGTCTGCCGCGTGTCATGCGCGTGTCTGTCGGGATAGGCGATGGAGGTGGTTGGAGTTGGATGGGGGTTGCTAGTCCTTCTTCTTATTTTATCGTTACCTTTCCATGTAGTTTATAGCATGTACCAGACTCCATACCAGACAATAAATATATAGAAGAAAAAAACTAGATAGGAAATAGAATTGTTCTTTTCCAAGTGTCAGATTAGTTAGTCTAGTGATTTGAAATATTGTTAAATTTGGGATGGGGATGGTAACTAGTTTCAAAGCTAGAGAGTAGGCTAGAATTTATTTTTTTTTTAAATCCTTTTTGATTCAAACATCATTACTTCTGGTTCATGCTGTTCAAGTTTTGTTAGGTCAGGAATTCGGAATTCTTAGTCAGAGAAACGAAAATATCGTCGTGAAAATATCTCCAACAATCTCTCACCTACGCACTGCATACCATGAAATACTAACACCCTGTTCTCTCTTCCTTTCTTATTGACTTCATGATCGAGAACGGCTGTGAAATGGATCGATTGAAGTACGAAGAACCTGCTCAGCTCTAGGCTACATGCGGTTTTGACAAGGAAGTGATCATATCATTCATATCAATTTCAAGAAAAAGTACCTGTGGAGCATCCTCGAAAAAATCAAAGACAGCACACAAAGATAAGTATATGCGAAATCAAAACTGTCAAACTATCAAAACATTCATCTTACTTAAGATCAAAAAGGTATATCACAGTCACTACTAGTTTCAAATCACAAACAAATTAAACATTTCAGATCATTTTGTATCAACGCGGCCATCTCAATCCAAAAACACTACAAACCCCTTACCCCAACCAAATCCTTATCACCTCCCATGGCGTTCAAGTAGTCCGCATAGACCAGTTCGCCATTACCCCTCCCTATCCTTCGGCTTTGGATTGACTTGCGCTCTCATTGCCCCACCAAACGCTGCAAAATGAAAATGAAAAATGAAAGGAATAACGCTCTCCTGCCTGCAGATTTCTGGACGCTCTGGGCTATGACGTGTCAATTTGTTAGTAGATACATCGTTGCAAAAGTCAATATTGTATGCACTTCATATATTGTGCGATGCAGAACAAACATTGATAATCGTACAAGTTTTGATTGGTGTACATCTTAATTTCAGATCTCAAAACAGCACCTACAGCAACCTTTCAAAACTCCAATTGCTATTTCAATGGTACACCTTTCTGATGAGTGAGAAGTATTAAATGTCTCTTCGACTGATCCATCGTGTGTTGAGCGATATCGAACTAAAAACCATGGGGTGATTCCTTATCCGCTGTCACCTTAAATCAAGTGTATTCATAAAGCAATTAGACATCATTTGTAAGATTTTGAAAATTACACAGTAGCTGGAACGAACAGATTCCATTTCGGTGTTATTTTTCCAAAAACGTGCTTTCTCTACTCGTAATCTACATAAAGAAGTAGTGTGCTGTCTTCAAGATACATAAAGAAACAATGTGCTGTCTTGCAATGTCTTCAACGAATTATTCCTCATCGTAGCTCCATCCATGAGGTGTGATGAAAAATTTAACGACCTGTCGAAATGCCGAAATGCCGAAACATTTTCCAGTCGACTTTCAAAACCATCATTTCGATAAGCGTGGACCCAGATTTTCCAGTTATAAGTCGACCTTGAGACACAGTTTGAGAGGTTATTGCTACCAAGTTATTATCGGGATACAGACAGTAGATTTACAAGGTCACGAGCAGGATCTTCAGTACTAAAGTTACAATATTACCCTGGAAATGCACTGAAAAAGATAAGCCCCAACTACCGGCACCCAAAAGGAACTTCAACACGTGCGGCATTCGTAAGACCAGAAACCATGTTTAGCTAAAAACTTGCCTAGCAACGCAAAACAAAGCTTACCGGCATTGGCCTTGGAAATATAAAGGAACCGTAGATAGAACTTTTTGTCAATTATGATTTCACTGCTTGCTGGTTTGCTGGTGCCGCTGGTAGTGGTTCGTGCATCAACCGAGACTATTATCAGTGAAAAAATTACACCGTGTGAAAATTCCTCGTTTCAGTTTTCGCCCAATATTCAAGCAAACAGTTCATCAACATTTTACGTTGCATATAGTTCACGCCTTGGAGCTTCCTCACATTCGGGATTCATTTCGCTACTGCAACCCAACCATTGCCTCCGCATAGTTTTATATTTTCAAAGAGAAGCAAATCCGAACGAACTTGGAGTATATCTCTATTGCAACGGTTTACCTACAACAATAATGATTTTTTCATTCGATCAGAATAAACGTTGCACATATGCAACGACAAGCGTATCATTCAAGTGGTTGAACGTGCATCCATTATGTGCATTGACTCCAAGGGGAATCGCCTATAGAATACAATTAGACATGGAGAAATATCTCATTTTCATTAGTCAACCATTCGAAGATCTTGGATCCACTAAATCACCCACTGAGTACGTTATTTTGATGAATCCTCTGTATTGGAAAGAATCCCAAAAAATACTGTCTGACCGATTAAACATTTCTATCGATTCGCAAAGTGCAGTTCCGGAGTCTAACTGTGCCTGCTCTTCCGATATGATCAACTGGATTAAAAGCTTCACAAAATACGTGACTTATTGCAAAGCTGATAGAACAAAAGGATTTCAATTCCCAAGCGCCAAAGTGTTTATGTCCGTCATTTTCCTTGTGACAGTTTCAACGACGATGGTTTTCTTATTCTTCGAAGGAATGATTCGGCAGCACAGTCGTGTTCATGCAACGTGAATGAGTGCGAGAGTAAGGATTTTTTTTTCAATCGAATTTAATAAACTAACTTATCACAGAACTGAGCTTTTTTGTACTATAAATTTGATAGAAAACAATCCTAAGGGTTGACTGTTGGTGAAATTTCATATATCGTTAACCAAATCGATTGATACTAGTTATAAATTTCAATATTTTGTAGAGATTTCTCGTTAAAATTTCAGAGGGCTGTAAATGTTCAGCTAACGAAATGGATTGACTGCACTGAAAATATTTTTTCTTTAATTCTGTCTTGTTCGTTTTGTTAAGAAGGTATTTGTAGATAGGAAAAATTTAGCATTTATTGTATTAAACATTCGTATTGCATGTTTTTAAGATAAATTCCAGTATTACGCAACATGTGTACAGTTAATGAATTATGATTCGTATAATATTTAGAACCAAATGTAAATATTACGGAAGGATTTGTGCATGCTAGCCAGCGATTATTAAGCATTCTTTCATGCGCATAGTTTTTCCAGTTTTTTTATTCAATGTTTGTCATTATGTCGTGTCGAGTCGCGTTCGTCTTTCATTATAAAGTTTTATTATTTTGTGTTGATTGTAAGTGTTTTCAGTATTAAGTGCATATAGTGCAGCGGCGAAGTTAACGAGCCAACTGATCGCAAAGTAAGTAAATAAATTACTTCTTCCATGATTTCTTTTGATGTTGAATGAAGGCCCCAAAAGGCAAATCTTTTGTTGACACTTTTGTTGAGAGTGTCAATTATTAACATAGAGTGGGTTGGTTTTTTAACGTATGTAATTTTTTGTACATTTACCACGGTTCACTAAATTCCTTACAAAACATTCGTTAGTTTCCATTTTGCTAACCTTTTTTTGTAATATTTACGATTATATATTCGAGAAATACTATTAAAATTAGTTCTTTGAACAAAAGTTAGATTAAATAGTGTAATAAATTCGTACATTGTTCCGTTCAGTAGTGAGGCTCCATTTTTTCATGAAAAATTCGTATTCCATCATCGCATTTCTCGTGTATTGTATACATATAATCTCGTTAGCATACCAATGTCTCGTATTATTTACAGTGTACAAACATGTTTTTGTTTATTTTTTATCTTTTCGTTTTCCATGCGAAATGAAATAAGTAAAACATCTGACGGATATGACGAAAATAGCTTAATATAATTTACAAATTTGGTTCGTTGCTGAAAACCACGAACTAATTGGTACATTGTACAATCGATTTCGTAGTATAAACTAAATTTCATTATCAGTGTGATGGCACTAACCACTGTGTAGTCCAAATCCGACTGTAATTATGGTTTGTTGTTTTTTTTAATCAGTTGGTTACAGTTCTATACATTCTTTACGTTATTTACATTATTTACATTATTTACATACGTTGAATGAATAATACTACTCATCCACAGATAAGAGCCTATTGGTTTTAATGGTAGATATGTTTTTTTTTCCCCCGATGATCGAATAGCGAACAAAATGAGAGTCCCTGAATACCCATATATGACTAGTCAGTTATCGCTGCGCATTTGAGCTGAACAGACGTATATCGACGCGATCGCTATTATCAATCGAAAGGTTATATTAGTTCGGCAATCGAAAGGGGCTTAAAGCTGTGGACTATCCGTGGAACACGCAAGTTTAGTGACGAAAACATTTGAGGGTTCCATTGTGATTCATTGCACTGCTCGTCTGGCCGACTTTGAAAGTGTAATCGCGGAAACTTTTGAACTGCATATTCAATAGGTTTTGGTTAGAACAAGCCCGACTACATGAAAAGATCATTGTACCCACCTTTTGGTAAGCATGATATTCAGCCATGTCGTAGGATTCGTCAGGGATTTGGAGAGTCTCCGGAGGCAAACATTTTTTTCTATTAGACATTCGATTTTTTATTGTTGTTAATGAGCGAGTAAACAGTTAGATAGTCTAAGTTTAAATACAAACCTGATCGTCTAAAAGTTTCCTGAAAATATTTCGATGGCTTATGATGTGGCAGAACAGATTAATATCATCCGAGGTACATCTCGGAGGGCATCTTTTCTGCTTTTAACACCATGCACATTTACAAGAAATGTCGCAGTAGTTTTCAAGTCCTTTCGATACCAAGAGCTCCTCAATAGAATTGTGTGCATCAGTGGTTGCATCTTGGGGAGGTAATCCTTCATCTATAAAAACATACTGAATGTTCTGATCCATTTCCTCGACGTTGCAGCCACTTTGATCAATTGTTTCAACTGGTTCTACTGCTTCAGTTGATTTTTTTTCTGGCAATTGATCATGATTGTGTGTGTGTGTGTCTTTACAATCAATCTCCCACTGACCGGCAGTGCTTTTATGGAAGAAACTTGTCTGCATTTCTTCAGTAATTTATATGTGATCACTATGTGCAAACATTTTTAGCCCTGGAGATTGAAGGTGACAGCTCTATTGAAAATCCAACGACCCATTTCAAGAATGCCTGTTCATACACGTACATTCTGAGGTCATCTTCATATACAATAAGCCCCGCATGAAAATCTTCACACATCAAATGGATATGTGAAGAGTTTTCACACTTCCAGAATCAAAAATGGAAGTTCTTGATCCTGGCGTGTATATAGTTAAGGTATATTTTTGATAATCAAAACGACCTCACCAATGTTCCTTATCTGATGCTGGAAAGCTCGTCCGGATGCAGGAGCGGGTCACTAAAAACACAAAAAAATGGGAAAAAACAATCCATCTCAAGAAACACGACCATAACACACTATGAGAGGGATTCCATTCTCAACGTCCTACGCAAAGCACTCGGAAAAACTATAATTTCACCATTTATTTTAGTTGAATGAAGCAATATTTTTTAATTTTCTTTCCGCGAAAACGACGCAGCAAAAACAAAACACGTCATTTTCAAAGCACGGCTTGCTGCGATCCTCCTCAATAAACTGAACCATTTGTTGAAAAATTTTCGTTTTCCTATGAATGTTCTAGTTGTTTAATAGGGGTGGAATTTAAAATAAGGAATTTAGCTTAAAAATAAATGAGGTGTAAATAAAACATTCGCAACAATTATTAATTAAGTTAAAGTTTATTATGTGTTCCTTGTATGTTACCTAACGGAACGTTTTGCAGTATGAGTTATTTGTGATTTCTTAGCAGTAATACATTTTCACTCAATAATATTTTCTCATCGTAGCCTGGAACAAGAAAACACAAAACAAAGTAACAAAATCAAATTTTAATTTGTTTGAATACTTTATCAATATACCTACTTGACAACACTGCGAGTGAGTCAGTCGAAACAGAATACCGACGGTCGAATGAACCGTGAGTGCCCAAATATGTTCCACAACAGTCGTTGGTAGAACGGTCTCGCTTCAGCACACGTGTGTTGAAAGTCTATTTCGTTTTGTGTTCGCAAATGTGATCGTAAAGGCCTTTCTCCCGATCGCTTCTCGATCGGTCAGACTAGCTGCTGAAGGATGATGATGATGATGGTTGACGATGATGGTTGATGACGGTTTAGGTTTGTAAAATTTTTTTGAACCAAAACCGGGTTTTCGAAAATCGACGATTTCAAACCCCCTATTTAAGCGATTAGACGCTTATTTACGGAGATAAACGCATTTAAAGGTTTCCAGAGCCCACCTGATGGAAAATTTAGGTTTAAGTAAACTATTTTGATGTGATGTGATGTGATAAGAACCCACCATCAGTGCAAGGATTACCTATGTCTGCAGGACTATCCTCAGCAGGTTGACCCGAGAGAATAGCCTACGTGATTGCTTGTTGTAGCAGGGCCAGTCGATCTCAATGAGGACCTTCGGAAGACCACGGCAGGAAGGCCACTTGTCTTCACATGACAAGGGACTGGCGACTCCACGAACCTTGGTCCAGTCAAAATATCCTTCGACTGCCTTAGGCTAACACATCGAAATCAAAACCTCCTTCCCTTTGGCGCAGATTTCCGGTAGCGAATATTACTGGACCCAAATTTGTCTACCATCAATGCATTTTCGAGGCCATAAACTTTCAAATGGGGTATAAATATTGTGTCTAGATTGAAATTTCATAATTCTAGAAAGGGTTGAAATCCAGGTTAATATTGACAAAAAAGTCTATATATCCTTCTTTTTTCCCTCAGATGAAGGTTAAAAATGCATAAAACGTCGAGATCTTACCTTAAGACATTTTTCAGATTCAAAAAATTCAAACTTTGAACGCCAGCCATGACAATCTCCGATTGAGCCCGAATTTTGCATAGAGTCTTTTTTCGAGCCAATCAACAATTTACTAATTATTTTTATGTCAAAGACATTGACGGCTGTCTAAGTGACAACTGTACATTGAGACAACTTGCAGATGACGGCGTAGTGTCTGTCACGGGACCCATTGGGGTCGATCTGCAAGGAGTTGTCGGATTTTGTCGGTTATCCAATACGGCAATTCCGGGCAATGAGAGAACGGACTCGCTTGCAAAGGTGGGCGCTATGAAAGGCGATCTTTATGATCGACAAATCACCTTCAATGAATTTTTTCCTATTTTTCGTCAACAGTCACTCGTCAGCTGGCAGTATAAATGGAGATTTGGGGCGGTGGTTGAACGCTCATCTATACCGAGTTGGGCTGAGCGACAGCAAACTCTGTGAGTGTGGACAAAGTTATCAGGACGCATATCACGTTATTTGGTCTTGTGCTGAGTATCGTGGAGTCAGATCTGAGCTTTATGATTCTCTTCGGGCTCGAGGTAGACAACCCAATGTGCCAATTCGAGATATTTTGGCTGTACGTGATTTGGAGTACATGAAACTCATTTATGTGTTTTTGACTAACATTAGCCTTAGATTGTAGTTCTTTTTCAAAAATGTTCAAGTCAAAAGTAAACCATAAATTGTATAGTTATAAATGTTTAGACAATTTAGAATTTAAATTTAATGTGTTATGTAAACCATACTTTAAATTCCCACCCATCTTCCCATCCGTAAACTGTAATTCCTATTAACCTCAAGATGGCCGCGAGTAATCGGTTCTATCCCCCTAACATTAGTTTTAAGATACATGATGCATAAAAATACGAAAACTTGGCTCTGTAAAGTTGATTCGATTGAGCCTGTACAAATAAATGATTCATAAAAAAAAAATTACTAATTACTTACTTACTTATGTCTCCCTGCCCATCCCTAGGGTTGCATAGGGTCAACGTGAAAGACTTTAATCCTGCGCGTCTGCTCGCTATAGCCTTGACCTGGGCCCAGGTCAGATTTCGATCGACTTCCTTTATTTCCATATTGAGGCTCCGACGCCACGAGCCCCTGGGTCAGATTCTGCTGCCATGTCCTGCTGGGTTCCAATCCAGCGCTTGTTTGCAGATTTCGTTTCCGCTCCTTCGTAGTCGATCCACCTCCACTTTCGTTCCCGAATTTCCACTGATATCGGTTTCTGTTGGCGTCGACGATGGAGCTCAGCATTTGAGATCCAATTGTGAGGCCACCAGACACGAATTACATACCGCAGGCATCGGTTGATGGAAACCTGCAGCTTTTTAGTATTCTCCGCTGCTATGCACCACGCGAGAGCTGGCGTATAACAGCAAAGATTTCACGTTTGAGTTGAATATTCGGATTTTGGTGCGTTGACTTATCTGGTTTGACCTCCATATATTTCTTAAACTTGCACTTGATTCGTGCACCCATGTCGCTCGTGGTTCCGACGTCTGACGCTATCTGACTGCCAAGATATTGGAAGCTATCGACTTTCTCCACTACTTGCCCCGCTGCCGTAAAATTGGAAGGATTTTCGGTGTTGACATCCAACGATTTAGTCCTGTTGACGTTGATGGTGAGACCCGCCGCAAAGGATATGCATATCAGAGCACCGTTGCGCTAACAAAGCAATCTTATCAGCCAAATCGAAGTCATTGAGGTGCTCCATAGTAACAGGCTGCCAAAGCAGCCCACGTTTTGGTACTCGGTTAATAGCATCTCCCATGATCTCGTCGATTACGGTGTGGAACAGTAGCGGTGATAATATACATCCTTGCCTCACGCCGGCGACTACCCGTATGGGGTTGGACAAGGTTCCGTTATACAGGACTCTGCATGTGAAAGCCTCGTACTACACTTCGATGAGGTTGATGATTTATCCGGGACTCCATTGCGTCTCAGGGCGCCCCACAAATATTCGTAGTTGAGTCTGTCGAAAGCTTTTTCGTAGTCAATTAATACTAAATAGAGGGACTCTTGAAATTCATTGACCTTCTCTAGAATGATTCGGAGCGTGACAATATGGTCCACACAAGATCTTCCGGCACAAAATCCCTCCTGCTGCCTCCGGAGAGTCACGTCGATCTTCTCCTGAATCCGGTTTAGGATAACTTTGCACAGGACTTTGAGAACAATACACAGTAACATGATGCCTCACCAATTGTCGCCCATAGCTAGATCCCCCCTTTTAGGGACCTTTACTAAGACGCCCTGAATACAGTTGGCCGGAAATGTCACGGCGTCCTAGATATTACGGAATAATTGATGCAAAATTTGTGCGGATAGCATGGGGTCAGCTTTGAGCATCTCTGCTGATATGCAATCGACCCCGGGAGCCCTATTGGATCTCATGTTTCGGATAGCTGCTTCGATCTCCTGCAATGATGGGGACTCGGAGTTGACGCGAGTGATGCGCCGCATCTGTGGCCGATCATGCCGAGATATTCATGGTTGGTTGGACGTCGTAACTTTCAGAAGGTGTTCGAAGTGCTCAAACCAACGTTTCAACTGGTCAGTGGGGTCGGTAAGAAACTGCCCAGTCGCATCCTTCACAGGAATCTTCGGATTCATCCTTGCTCCACTCAGGCTTCGTGAGATATTGTAGAGGAAGTGAATATCGCCAGTGTTTGCGGCTTTCTCCCCTTCGTCGGCCAGGGAGTTCACCCACGCCCACTTGTTCCGTCGACAGCAGCGTTTTACTTCCTTCTCTAAAGCCGAGTACCGTTGACGGGACTCGTACTTGGCCACTCTGGTTTTTGCCCACTCTATCGCAGCTTTAGCTTCTCTACGCTCCTCAATCTTCCTCCAGGTTTCATCGGTGATCGACTCTTTTCGCTGTATGCGCAGCTCATCCAGCCTACTTACACTTGCCTTGATAAAGGCATTCTTGATGGCCGTCCATTGTTCTTCCACGTTGCCACTTTCCGGAATATCTGTTGCTCGAGTCTGAAGTTCTTCAACGAACGAACTTTTCACAGCTGGATCTTCTAGTCCGAGACTCCCCTCCCGTCGCTGGATCCGTGCACTGCGCGGGCGGATCACGCCGATTAGAAGGTGGTGGTCAAATGCAATATCGGCTCTGCGTTTATTTCGGACATCAAGAAGGCTCCGTCTGCATTTTCGGCAGATGCAAATGTGGTCGATGTGATTTTCTGTATGTCCATCACGGGAAAGCCACGTGACTTTGTGCAGTGGCCGATGGCGAAAGAGCGAGCCCCCGATCACCATATCGTTGTTGCCACAAAATTCTGCAAACAGCTCACCGTTGTCACTCATTTCTCCGAGACCATGACGTCCCATAACACGCTTATACAGGGTGCGGCAGAAAATAATGCGAAAATTTGTTATATTTCTTTCAAATCCCATTTTCAACGAATTCAAGCAATAATATCAACATTTTCGAGTGCAGTTATCTTTACAAAGTCCTTTTAAACAAATTTATTCAATGTGTCCTCCATTTTTATTAATAACATCCTCGAGCCGACACCGGAAGCCAGAGCATGCCTTTCGGACGTAGTCCTCCGACATTGACTGCCATGTGCGTGTTATGGTTGACTTCAGGGTTTTCACACTAGGGTGTGATGTTTTGCAGGCTTGTGCTTCAACATATTCCCCAATCGAATAATCCAATGGATTAAGATCTGGACTGCTAGGGGGCCACAAATCCTTCGTTCAACCATTGTTATTGTTATTCGTTATCGTTCAACCATTGTTGGGTTCGATTGGACGTGTGACACGGCGCTCCATCCTGCTGTAGGACAACGTTTTGGTCCTCGGAGAAGTTAGCCTTCACCCAGGGAAGCACTTGGTCCTTAAAATACTGATATACACTTAGGTATTGATTTTAACTCCAGCATCAATTTGCAATTTGAATTTCACTTTTTCCGGAACGTTCTCCACTTTCTGCGGTGAAATGAACCGGTCCGTGCGGCTGTTGGCCACAGCATCGATGCTGAAAAGTTTTTCATCGGAGAACAGATTATCATTTCTTCCTTCTTCAACAAGGAAAGCAATCTCTTGGAACGAGTCACTCGTAGTTCCTTGACCCGGTCCGTAATCAAGTGGCGTTTCACTCTGGCTCTGGAAGATGCATGCAGGTCCTCTTTGATGATTCTCCGCGTGGATTTCTCAGAAATATTGGCTTCCTTTGCAAGTTTTCTTATGGAACGCACCGGGTTGCCTGCAATTTTTGCACGGACCGATTTGATCACGTTCGGCGTGTGTGCAGAGCGCGGACGTCCGCTTCCTGGCTTCCGCTGCTTAGGACCATCCTGCAGGGACTTTTTAAGCGGTAAACTGTTGCCAATTGGCACCCTAGCACCTAGGCAATCTCTTTCGGCTTCTTCTGGGCGAGCAACAAACTGGTGATCACTTCTTTCGCGAACATTTTGACGAATTTGCAATTGAACAAATACAATGTTTGGATGCAGCACTTGAAAGTAAACATGAACAAATACACTTTCGACAGAAATTAGTCACTAGCTACACGAATTAACCCAATACTCAAGTTTGAACATTTTCACATTATTTTCTGCCGCACCCTGTAGAGCGTGTTGTCGGAGCCGATCTTCGCATTGAAGTCGCCAGTGTAGATCGTGATATTACCCTTCGGAAATCCACCCACGACGGCATTAGGCTGACTGCTAAAGGACAAGGAGCCTGTAGCTCGGCAGTATCGGTTGGTAACATTGGATTATCGTAAGGTTCCGAACCCGTGTCCTAAATCTGGCCATGATTATTCTCTCATAAGTTGGTTCCCACTTGATGAGTGCAGCCTAAGCCTGTGCGCTCAGTAGGAAACCAACTCCACGGTGTCGGGGAGCGTTGTCATCTCGAATACCGGAATATAATAAGACCTGTCCCGACGGTAGTTTGTGTTCTCCAAAGTTTGGCCAACGGACTTCACTAAGCCCTAGGATTTCAAGCTGCATTTGTCGTGCCTCGCTGGCGAGTTGTGCTAGTTTTCCTTGCTGAGTTTACGTTAAAACATTCCATGTTTCAATTCGTGTCCTTTGTTTCATGCTGAAAGTCGATGCCGTAAAATCAGTCCGTAGTCTTTCATTATTGGTTTCTGTAACAATTTAGCTTCGGAGACAGTAGGTGGTTGGCCTAAGGTTCCTTTCCCCGTGATGGGGCTGCCATCTTTACTAATGGTTCGTTTGAAAAATTCGATGGTCACTTTTCCCATACATTTATTGCTCACGCCGTGAATGTAGGAGTTTTAACAACACACACTTAAACAACATTACTAAAAAACCATGCGCTATAAGTTAATCATTTTTTTAATATAATTTGTGAAATGAGTTACCGGCAAATAAGTCAAACTCATACTATATGACTCGTCCCAGCACTGTTTTGACCATGGTTGCTTCAGGAAGTTTGAAGATTCATCGTCACCGGTTTGTTCAGAAAGTGCAAACGTAGAGGAGACACCGGAACATGTCGTCTTTGAGCGACCAAAGAATGGATGCAAGAGTCTTAGGCAAAAATTATTCTCATATTGAAAAACTTTGAAGAGCTAGAAAAATTTCAAAAATCTAAAGCCAATAATTACATTTCATTTACCAATATTTTCATTCCATCAGTTTGATCCAAAGCAATTAAAAGGTTGAATAAATGTCCTGCTCATAGTATATAACAAACGACGGGAAAATAAAACATAACCGGAAAATTAACCTCTCTGTTTTCTTTCAGACGAACGACGTCCTACGCTTCACTTACCCTCACTCGTACTTTACCCAATGAATGGCCAAAGGATGATTCCCGAGAATTCCCTCTATCCAGGTAAAACAATTCCCTGACAGCTTCCAAAAACACATCTTATAAACCCGACTGTAGTGAACAAAAAAGTGTATTGAGACGAATCAAACAAAGAGAAGGACGTACGCCTATTCTCTGATGGCAGCAAAAAGGAAAATGTGACAATGACTCAAGTGTCCTTTCCTTTTCCGTGTTGCTGCACCCCCCAGCGGTGTTATCCTTCGTTCTTGCTTCAGGTGCAGTTGCGCTCGATGCTCCCAGCCCTTTCGAAACTAGTGCTGGGGAAAAAGCAGTGTTTAGAGTATACAGTTTCAAGTCATAGATCACAAAGTCGGTTTCCATGGAACAAAACGAATCGAAGCTTTTGATGGGGTTGAAATTGAAGCGCAACTTCACCTCCCTCCTTGCAGGCTGTCGTCAACCACCCTTCAATCGAGTTCGATGCGAGGTTGCTAACTCTCTCTGTCTCCATAGATAATACCAACTCAACAACCACCTTTATCCGATGGAGATGACTCTTCATCAAAACCCACACACCCACCGATACACGTGCTCAACTTAGTGCAACAAAAGATTCCCACCGAGAGCTCTCTTCCTGAGAACCACACTCTGCTACCTTACTGCAGGCGACTTTCATCATGAGTACAAAGAGGAAATAGTTTTCAAATGCAGTTTCCTCCAAAGGGACTACACCTGGATTTTCGACGAAATGATACTCTGATGATTTGATTAGAGTTGATATTCGGTTCTGCTTGTTTCTTATTTTGTTTTATTGGTTAAATTAATGATAACTAGAAGACCTGGCAGACATCCTATTTCTTGCCAATGTGTTTGTTTTTTTTTTACAAATCCCCAATTATTTTTGTTTTTGTTTCTGCAAACAATAGAAAAAAAAACACGAGAATCCGTTCTTGAGTTAAATCGCTACTTAAAGACACCATTTGAATATGCTTTCTATAGATAGATGAACGGCTGGCAGAAGATATATGTATATTAGAAGGGCATATCAAGAACCACCGTCCATGCTATATCTAGTCCTTAATCCTCTCCCCTTCCTCTCTATGATACTCTGGTGAAGCGTGCCTGACATTGGCTCTCGAAAACCACAATGCCATACACTTTACCATCCAAATAAAGGCCATCTTGAGCCCTCGCAGTAATTAATATCCTCACGTTTTTCACTTTCCATATTAAGAAACAGATCTTTCGCGAAATTTTCAACCGCGCTGAAACAATGAAACCTTCAACGACCTGTTTCGCAGTACAACCATATTTAATTTAATCCACCCGCAGCACGGCATATTTAGCTTCCATAAGCTTAGTTGGGAAAGGCGCAGCAACAAAGCAAAACCATGCTGGAGGAGGCTCGGTTTGAATCCCATTCAAATTAAATTTCTCGAATCTGGGCAGAGGGTATGTATCTTCTAGCCACACAATCATGCCAATGCAAAAAAAATGCCACCTGAATTCAATTCCTCCACTAATATCTGTGAAAGTGTATTCAAAACATAAATTTGAGAGCAAGCAAAAAGTTAATTGTGGCAGCAATAAGCTTGAAAGCCTAAGAAAGCAGATAAGCATCACATAGCCTTCGAATCTTGTCATGTTCCAAGAAAGGTTTCCTAAACCGAACAAGAATTCACAATTCCTTATACTGCTGTGTCTGCACACTCTGATTTGCAGCCGAGTGTCTCGCACAGTATGATAAATCGCGGTTTTACGATTTATTTTTGAATGAAATTAAACCTTCAACGCTAACCATGTCTGGGTCGGAAATTACGCACGCAGATAGAATATTCATGATTTCGTGAGTGGACTAGCATGCCGCTTTTTTCTGGATCTGGCAGTGGCAGTGTGTATGAACAGGTCTGCCATTGCAAAGAATAAACATGTCAGTAGGATTGCAAGACGTGCCAAATCTGAGTCGAAAACTGTACACAAGTGTAGGTTTATCATTCTTCGGTAAACTTAGAAAAGGGTCTTGTGTGCGATGATTTTCGCTTATAAGGTCTGTATCCGCAATAATCCGGACACCTAAAAACATGAATAATACATAAATTTCGCATTATATTTCCGTCGTAGTTGTTTATTTCAGATTCATGGGATGTGTTTTAACAATTCGTGAAGCCAAAACATAATTATTCGGTATTTGCATAAAACTTTCGAACTTTGCGCTTAACTCCGTCCATTAGGGTTTGTACAGACTCTTCTGAAATCGTAGAAACCGTCTTTGTCCAAATTTGCTGGAAGTGTTTGATGTCTTTGATTCCTTGCTTCTTTCCAGAATGCTTCCGCTTCATCAGAGCCCAATATCTCTCGATTGGTCGTACCTCTGGGCAATTTGGCGGCTTTGACGTTTTTGGTACAATGTTCACTTGATTTGCTTGGTACCACTCCATCACAGTTTTAGCATAGTGGCATGATGCCAAATCGGGCCAGAACAAAGGTTTTTCTTTGTGACTTTTGATGAAGGGTAGCAATCGCTTCTGAAGACACTCTTTCTGATAGATCTTCTTGTTGATTGTGCCTGTAGTGACGAAAGATTTACTCTTTTTGCCACACGTGCAAATTGCTTACCACACAAGGTATTTTTTGGGAAATTTCGATGCCTTCTTCGATCTGAAATGCTCAGCTGTAGCATTTCTGGCCATAGCAGAATAAAAAACCAGCCCTGGAAGCTGCTTGAAATCCTCCAGGACATATGTTTCATCGTCCATAACAACGCATGAAAACTTCGTCAAATATTCGCTGTACAAACGTCGAGCCCTTGATTTTGCTGCCAAGTTCTGTTTGTCGTTGCGATTTGGAACTGTTTTTACTTTATACGACTTAAGTCCCAAACGTTGTTTTGATTTTTGGACAAAACCAGGCAACATCCCTATTTTATCCCCGTTCGGATGGAGAGATTTGGGTTTTTCGTTAATATCCTTTTCACCTTTCGGTCCATGACAGGATCAGCGCGTCCAATTTTTTATCACTTCTCGGTTTCCTCTTCACCGTCAAACGTTCCGAAAATGATTTGAGCACATCGTGAACAGTGGATTTAGGAAAATCCAATGTTTTTGCAAGGTCCCGTATTGACAAGTCAAGATTTGCCGTACGCCCGTACAAAATTCGCTCGCGCACTTGTTTTTCTTTCGTCGCCATCTTGAATACTAAACATGAAATGTCAACATCAATCATAGTTTTTTTCATCATAGACTCTCAGCTATACCACAGGGAAGTTTTTCATTCCTACGTGCAATATTTCAATAATTACAATGATTTGAAGGTGTCCGGATTAATGAGGATACAGACCTTAATAAAACAAATACCTGGAGAATACTTTTTCAAAAAACACCTTTACGAGCGTTTTAATAGAACGATTGTTATTGAAAATCTAGGAAAATACGTTTGGACGCTTTTGAACGATAGAGGATATGGCAAAATAGAATCGGTCGGTTATGGTAATAAGATCTCTTATACTGTCCCTGTGACCAGCAGTTAGATCTATTTGATATATTTGATCAAATGAATACACATAAAAGCAGTGCAGGTAGCAATTTGATATTGCGTTGCATGTAAATCACATGAATTTAGTTTCACTTTACATGTAGTTGATGTAATTTGTCAAAACGATGCAAATGGCATATGAGCGTTTGAGGTTTGACAGATAGTGGCCCTTCATCTTCAATCTTCCTCAAGATTCCCGGAACATTCGTCATCACGATCTGGACCACCTTGAAGTCCGCTATTTTGGCACATCTGATGATACGGGACTCGAGTTGTTGAGTTGTGGTGGCCTCCAAAAAATTTTCGTACACCTACTGGGACAGTTCGTTCAATGCGATTTTATTGGCCGTGCCTAGGGTACGTTTGGGAGATTGCCTTCCTTACGTAAAAACGGTATGTTCTGGGGGGTCAAGTGACCTTTTGCGTAATGGCACGTCGCTAGGTCCAGCCAGAACTCAATATCTTTACCTTTATAGTGCTTTTTTTTTTAAAGCAACCATTTGTGGCAAACAATTCTTCGTGTAGATTTTCTTATTGACCGCCTAAACCCTACTCTTCTGTACGTAAAGGTTAGATATGCCAGTCGTCAAAATGGCCACCCACATCCATATCTTCGGCTCAAACTTGACTGTTCTGGCATTTTTAACCTTATTGGGTATAGTGTCCAACTTGTCGGTATAGAACCCCATGTTCCCAGCGGTTTAACTGTTCGAGAACGTAAAGTACTTCTCGTCGTCCATAACGATGGTGCCGCCCGGCTTAAATTACTTACGGCGCAGCTTTCAGCACTTCCCCGGAATTTTCTACAGCTGCTTCTCCGTGTATTTCGGTCTGGATGCTCTCTTGCAACGTTTCACGCCCTCCGCCTTCAGTATTCTGAACTCGCACCGTGCTCTGTGACATGCCGAATTTCTCGGCCAGATACCTGCTGCTGGCGAAAATCTTATTGTTGGCGGTAATTTTCTATTTCGTCCGTTTGGTGGCGCTTATTCCACACAATCAGCCCAGTTTTCTGTTGTTGGTCATTGGCCCTCCAATGTAGAACTGAGCGATCAAAAAGTGCTTCGCCACCGAAGTACGCGCCCCTTTTTCATCAACAGTATTTTGACATAAACCGAAAAACTGCTTATGCATTCTAATTATGGTGATAAAAACCTGGTTGCACCTTGATAAAGATTGAACTAAAAAAAATGCAAAAGGCCAAATTGATGATGATGATCATGTAATACAACCTTCTATTGTAGCATGGTAACTTTCCATAGCAGTGGAATAATATGAAAAACGATTTGATCAGGATTCTATTGTGGTTTGTGATCATCGAGCTCCTGTATGAAGGGCCAAAAACGTTTGGCCGGCCCGTAAGCAGAGACACTTAGGCGAAACCCGCGAATATGGGGAATAGAATGTCCTTCCAAAAGCAAGTTCACACTCACAGCACTAGAATCGAGCCCTCGATTGACAGAATAAACCCAATAGATAGGGTCGAAGAGCCCGCCGTCGTTCCGCGAAATGTTAACAATAGGGAGGAGGCAGTCCCATGCTCCCTATCTTAATCGTTTAACTTGGGTGCCCTGATGGTCCCTCTCTTTCCCCGTTAGATGTTATTTAATATATAGTATATTTTGATGTGGTCATTTGATCGCTTACCTTGTGTTAGAAAATTTAGCTGAAAGTAAAATTGATTGGGGTTATATACCGTTCTTTACTTATTGCTTCACTTTGATGTAGGGTCCAGGTTATCTTCTCGCTGGGTAATATCCCAAGTAAAGTCTAACATCATAAAGATATTTTTCAAAAACTTATTTTGATATCAACATCAAATTAAAATCTTAATTTGATTTGACTTCACAATTGTCAAATTTGAAATCAAATTTAGTTTTCATCTTGCTGCAATGTTGCGTTTACTTTTCTTTAAGAAAATTAGTTTTGTTTTCATTGTCTTGACAGATCATCAAGTGGAATACTCAATTTGCTATCAACAGAAAAAATGTATAGCAAATTGACTTTTCAATTTGCTCTCACTGATAGCAGGATCAGTTTCAAATTTGATGTAACAGGAATAAATTTTTACTATCAATTTTGATCTTTTAACCGTTAAAACGACCAAAACGAAGGCAACCCGTGTAATCATTATCGGCAACATCACAACATTATATTTAGTTTTCTATTTGATCTCAGACTCTACTCGAGATGGTATTGCTCGTGGTCATGGTATGGGAAAGAGAATAGGAGAAAGGAGAGAAGTAATTGTTATTAGTAACATGCTGTGTTCACGTGAGATTCTCATGGTGATATTCTCACAACGGCCGTTCAGAATGGTTACACTGCGGGACAATTTAATTCAATTTTGAATCGCTTTTGACTCTCTTTCGTCAAAAGTGGAGTCACTCAAAGATGAGTAAATGTGACTGGGATTGACAAGTCGGCATATCTAGAACATCGATCTGATTTAAGTCGGTGTCCCAGTCACATTTACTCATCTATGAGTGACTCCACTTCTTACGAAAGTGAGTCAAAATTGAGTTTAAGTGTCCCACCGTGTAAACGGATGCATATGAGAGATCATTCCCGATCAATTTCAACTCGTTTACTCAATTTCATCACGTTTAGTTATAGAAGACAAGAAATATTTAGCATCGTGCTGTCGTCGAAGGAAGAGAAGCAACGCATCAAAATTGTGCACGTGCATGACGAAAATCCAAACTACTATCACGCCAAGTTGGCGAAATTGTTGGATGTGGCTAAATCAGCTGTTACCAACGTATTAAAAGTGTTCGGTGAACGTTGGTCGACAGCCAGGAAAGCTGGGTCGGGGGGAAATCGAAAGCCGGAGGCCACAGCGACGCCAATTGCCCGCTGTTTCGAGCGGAACCCCAACCTCTCCGTCCGAGATGTCACAAAAAAAACGAGCGGGACTGTTGACTTACAATAAAGTGGTGACTCCAAATCGCGACGTAAACAAAACACGTCGGCCAAAGCACGATCGCGAAAGTTGTACACGACGATGCTGACGAAGTTTGATTGCTGGGAAAAGGCCGATGAAACATACGTCAAGGCAGACTTTAAAAAGCTTCCTGGACAGGAATTTTATACGGCAACCGGACGAAGAAAGGTGGCAGATATTTTCAAGCACATTAAACTGTCAAAGTTCGCGAAGAAGTATCTGGTGCGGCAGGCCATCTGTACCTGCGGTTTGAAGAGCAACGTTTACATTGCGACCGGAACCGTCAACCAGGAAATTTCTATGAGCGAGTGCCTACAAAAACGTCTACTGCCTTTCCTGAAGCGACACAATTGTTCCGTTCTATTTGGCATCTTGCCATTATGGAAAAAATGCCATGGAATAGTATGCTGCCAACAACATTCAAATGGTGCCCAAGGACAAGAACCCTCCCAACACGCCAAAGCTCCACCCAATCGAACAATATTGGGCCATCGTCAAGCGGAACCTTAAAAGAGTCAAAAAGCTGTTGTGAGCGAGAAACAGTTCAAGGCAAACTGGCGTTGTACGGCGAATAAAGTGGACAAGGAGACTGTACAAAATCTTAAGGCAGGTGTTAAATGAAAGACCCGGCAATTCGCATTCGGTAAAAAGGAAGCATAGCTGAATATTTTTCCTGTATTCTTTATTAATTGAACTTGAACAAAAAGAAAGAATTTGACTCATTAATAAAAACTTTGATCGACTCACACAAATAACTGTTTGACCAAATTTTGATCGGAACACCCTTTAGCGCTAACACTTTGTTCGTATTCATTATCCTTGGATTGCACATGGAAAGTGATTCAGGATCCCCACGGTAGTGATCACTTGTCCATAAAAATTTTGATTGCCACAAGGGTTCAATCCGTCGGAATCAATCAACGATCTTTCCCGTTATATCGATTAGACAAAGTTCAGGACAGCAATAGATGAAGCCGTAACGACGATACAAGGGCTTCCACCGCTGAAGGAATATAACTTCCTCTCCAACCTAATCTTGGATAGCGCGCGTCAATCTCATTCTCGTCCAGTTCCAGGAATGTCATTTCACAGGAAACCTCCTTCTCCATGGTGGGATTAGCAATGCTCCGAAGTTTACCGTAAAAAGTCCGACGCGTTTAAAGTTTTCCGTAAACGTGGAACACCTGAGCACTTCGAAGTATACACGGCTCTCGAACGCAAACTTAAGAGACTCATTAAGGCCAAGAAACGCGAATACTGGCGACAATTTGTGGATGGGCAATCGCGTGAAACGTCGATGAACACTCTTTGGAACACAGCACGAAGATTACGTAGCCGAACAAGGAACAACGAGAACGAGGAGTACTCGGACCAGTGGATCCTCAAGTTTGTTCAAAAAGTTTATCCAGATTCTATGTACGATTCGGCACGAATGAGACTGACAGGATTAAGTTCAACTTGTTTACAAATCTCCCAGACATCGCCATGAGCCGCATGTTGAACTTATTTACTCAGTTTCTGGAACTCAACATTGTACCGGCTGATTGGAGACAGGTGAGAGTTATTGCCATTCAACAACCTGGTAAATCCGCGTCCGATCACAACTCCAGCTGTGATAGCAATTCCGGACAATCCACTTTACCGTTTAAGCTTTATTCAAGCTTTGCGACGAATGTTGCTTGCTGAATTTTCTTCTTTGCTCCACAGTGTCAAAACCCAATAACAAACATCTGCTTGGATACGGCGGTAAATTGACAGGATCGCGCCATGGAAGGTATCGCAAAGCCAGCCTTACAAATCTATTATGTACCCGTTCAAGACGTAGAATCCAGGTAACATCATACGGACTCCGAACAACAGATGCGTTCTCTAGTATAGGGTGGACTAGTGAACAGTACAGCGCCTTTAGGCAGTGGGGGTCGTTGAAATCCCGTGCAATTTTTTAAATGAATCCAAGTTGACGATTAGCTTTGGAAAATCCAGCTTGGCATCCAAAAGAACACCCTGGTCATTTACTTTATCAACTCTACGAAGCGGAATGCCATCAATGCAGTAGTCGAAAAGTATTGGGCTCTTTACACGATGGAACGTCATCACAACACACTTTGGGATACTTACAATCAATTTATTCCGACCACACCATTCCACGAACAGGTTCAGTAAACTTCGAAGACAATTGCAATCATCTACCGTACGAACAACAAAGTTGTGTTTCATGTCATCTGCATATACAAGTTTGCACCTAGCTCCCAATAAATCCGCAACATCATTGAAAAACAGCGTAAAAAGTAACGAACCCAAGTTACTTCCCTGAGGCACGCCAGACGTACTGGTGAATGGCTTTGATACGCAGGAATCAATTTGCACACGAAGAGTTCTGTCAGTCAGGTACGAATGCAGTCAAGCCTTAAGTGGTGCTGTTGCACCCAGCCTTACACAGAAATATGTAATGGTCAATCTTGTCGAAGGCAGCTTATAGATCAGTGTGAATTACATCGACTTGTGTATTTTGATCCATCGCCGATATGCACGTACTAGAGGAGTCCAGTAAGTCCAGGAGTCCAGGAATGAATCCATGTTGATCTGTCAATATGTAGCTCCTCGAACTAGTGAAGACAGCTTGACTTAATATAATTTCGAACAGTTTGGACGCTGCTGAGAGACTTGTTATGCCACGATAATTTTTTACATCTCGACGATCACCGGCTTTAAACACCGGAAACATGATTTGCTTCCATAAGACCGGAAATTTACCTTGCTGGAAAGACTGAGTAAACATGACTGCAAGGGGCTTAGGCAAGACAGCTGCACAACGACAAAAAAAACACAGCAGGAATACCATCCGGACCAGGCAAAACAGAACTTTTTAATTTTCTCGTTTCTTCAGTTACCACGAACGTGGTCAAATTTAAAAATCCATTGGTACACCACTGGCAGCAGACTCAGCTTCATTATCACAGGCTACGCTTTATTCGAACACTGAAGCAAAGTGCTCCGCAAAAAGCTCAGTCACTTCGGCGACGCAGGTAGCCTCTCTATCGCTTAGCCGTATGTTGGATGGAATGCTGGAGTTTTCCTTTTGCTGTTGACGAAACTCCAAAAGCTTCAAGGATTTTGTCGCAGCTTCCATTGCAGTTTTAAAACATGTGTCTTGTACAACAAAGTGTTGAGCCTACAAAAAGCAGTGCTTACCTGCTTGAACTTCCGCTTAGTATCAGCTGTTTTGCATCGTCTCAGTTTTCGCTGGAGCCGAATTCCGTTCTCGTTTTAGCTTGCCGAAGCAACGGGAGTGTTCCCATGAAGGAAAAATTGGACGTTCTTTTTGAGAGGTACATTCGAAGCCAGCCAATGTTTTATAACACCACAAAATCGTTCTGACATTTCACAAACGTCCGTGCTTTCAAGAATGTTGTTCCAATCCAGATTATAAAGAAACTGTATAAGCAAAGCGTAATCAATGTTCCGGTAATCGAGAGGT
>JAHHFK020000730.1:0-30940 GCA_024533555.2 Aedes koreicus | reverse complement strand
GTTTACTTATCGAATAGACCAAACGCACGTGGGATTGTTAACAATAATGATGAAGTAATATCCTATAACTTTCAAATTATTAGTCCAATCGTCTGAAAATCCAAGAAAAAGTTGTTGGAATATCCATGTTTGTTGAAACAAACATAGTTTTGATGATGGATCATCTCGAATAACTTATGAAGAGGGCGTGTTTCTTAAGTTTTTAGCCACTCATGAAATTAAATTCAAAATATCTCGAAAACGGAGATCATTATTATTAACATTTCGATAATATAGAATCATATTGAGGCATTGAAAAATAGTTTTGATAAACATAAATTAATTAGATGAAAATCTTCCAAAAGTTGTTATTAGGAAAACTGTTTTAACATTTTTTTGTGTTGTTGTTGTTCTTACCTTTCAAAAAATGGTTTTTTAATAATATTTTACCATCGAAATGTAAAAAAAAAAAATACAAATAGCATATTTTTAGAATTTTAATGTTAAGTTTTAATCAAGGGACAAGACAAATATCCTGTGAGTAACTTTAATTTTCAAAGTTACTCGGGATTCATCAAATTTGCTCACTCTATGAGTTCTTCTCCGCCCAAGATAAAGAGTGGTGGGAATGCCAAAAAATGTGTGCGAAAACGATAAAAAACAACAACACTCATATTTGTTTAAAAAAAACTCATGTTTTCTCAGAATGCATCAGCTTCCATCAACTTGTACAATTTATAACTCGCTTTAAAGTATTCTGGCAACACTGGCTTGAATGTGGCGGTGGCAACCTTGGCAACCAATAACAACAGTGTGTTTACTGTCTGGGAAAATTATTTGTTATAGTATCGTGAAAAGCTCTCATTTCAGGCGCGAAAGGTCGCAGTATTTGGAGGAGGAATTGATAAATAGATTGTTTAATATTGTTTCACTGTTTTCTTGTAGGAAGGTGAGAAAAAGATAAAATTAATTGACTGCCGAACGAATCACCTCCAAAAAGAGACCAATCCTGTTCGACCAACCGCAAATATTGAAAACTCCAGTTTTTCGATTGGTCGATCCGGCTTGGTTTCTTTTTGGAGGTGATCCATTTTGCAGTCAATAAATGCCACATATTCCCATTGTACGGACTGATTGACCCAACCCATTTGACGTTGGTTTCGACTGTGGGAAGCTCTGGAATGGGATTTAAAACCCCTTAATCGATCTTCTACTGCAGACTTCTCTCCAGATTGAGCAACAGAAGTATCCCGGCAGATGAAAAGTAAAATAACCTATTGATCATGTATTTAATGGTCAACGGAGTTCTACTTGCGTTTGAAGTTCTCTTTCTGTCTTATGAAAAGCTCATTATTATATTAGAAACGAAATGTCATCCGACCAGCAGTAATCCAATTGATTTTTAGTTGGTAGTACATTCACCTTAAGCGCCCTATACTTACGCTTTAGGCAAAATCGGAGTCAAGCCTCCGCCTCCTGCTCAGAGGAGGGATCAGAATCGATTTCCTGTACAACATTTATCTGCCAGAAGTCCATTTCTGGAGAAGCAATCCTTTAATGCCACATTGCTTGACAGCTTCAACGGTAGTTTGAAATATTCTGACATCACCCACAGAGAACCTAAACTCCGTGGGTTCGTCAGAATAGCTCCCAAAATAGGGCGATGATTACCCCAACGTTGATACGGTAAACTTTCAAGACAGAACTTTCTTTTTTTGATTATGAAATTTCACTGTCAAAACCAAGCTTTACAAAAGGTAGGAGTGGTCAATATCACAATATGAATCCACTGAATAAGAGATGCTCATATTTGCTCAGAGTTACTCAGGATTGCTCCGTGTCTTGCCCCTTGTTTGTAATTATGATTTTCTCAGGATTTTTTTTTCAGTGTATTTTTTTTCATGGACATTTTGATTCCCTACCATTTCTTTTCAAAAACTTTTTCTCTAAAACGAACGATTTCCGAGTTACTTTTTTCCTAAAACTGTTGTATCAAAAACACATAATCCCTTCTCAAAAGTTACTCTTGAGTCCAAATAAACAATATTGGACATATCTTTTCAACATCATGGGATCCTAGTAGTGAACAGCAGTTTCTGCTAGAACCAAAGATGTGAAGAGAAAGTATCGATAGGTCCGATAGAGCTCGGTAGGTTACGAAATGGAATAGAAGTAGTTTGAAATTGAGCGTAGGGCTTTGTTTTGGCAGTATTTCGAAGCAAACATAGACATCTTTGCCAAACATCCCACTGCAGGGTAGGTCAAGGCAGGGACGGATCCGCCACCTCGACTGGCAAAAATGTCTATACCTGATCGCGCTCAAACACCGCCAAAGGCACAGAATGGTTCTAGCGATGTGAAATCTCTGTTTTTCTACTCCCTGAAGACCACTTGTGATGGGAATCAATTTCCAATTAGAGGTTTTGAAAACACAACTTTCTTATTTTTACCAATAATGTTTTTCACGTCGTTGTTTACTTCTAGGTTCTAGCAGAAACTGCTGTTCACTACTGGGATCCCATGATGTTGAGAAGATATGTCCAATTTCAAAACATTATAATTTAAATTTGGCGCACTGTACGCAATAAAAACATAATTAATTAGTAGTGATTTAAATATTTTTAAAAAAAAAAATTCCCCCCCACACAAAAGCACCCGACGGAAAAAAATTTATTTTAACACAAAAAAAAAAAAAAAAAAAAAAAAAAATTTATATTTACATACACACCAGGCAAAAAAAAAAAAAAAAAAAAAAAAAAATAAAAGAAAATACACACCCGAAAAATTTTTCCCACCCCCCCCCCCCACGGGGGGGACAAAGGGGGGGGACCCCCCCCCCGGCAAAAAAAAAACCCACCCACCCCGCCACTATACCATATGGTAGAGCAAACATTCTTTTATCAGATTATTCTTTCAATTTGCGGGAGTGTTTTGAGATTCGCCAGAAATTGACGTTTAAAGCAATTGTTTACAATTGGCTTTTAGGCCCTTATCATGAATTACTCGAGATTTGTTTGTTTATGGTAAATGAGTAAAAAAAAAATGCAAATAACCATTGAAAAGTTTTCTTAAATGGTGTATGGAACTAAATTGCGACACACACAAATATTCGGCAAAATTCGCCCGTTCAACCAATCATCTTCAAACTTTCAGGGAGTAAAATAAAACATGTTATGAATATTTTCCCATGTTTGTTTTATTCATTTTCAATTCCATATCCAAATGCACAAACCTTCTTCTTTACACTACTCATAAGGTCCTGTACAACTTTTGGACCAACTTTTTTTTTTGCGTGGCAATCAATTTTTTCTTCATATCTTCCTCCGATTTCACTTCCTAAGGATGCTTCAGAAGTGGCTGCTTCATGATGGCCCAGTACTTTTCAGTTGGCCGCAGTTCCGGTGCGTTCAGGGGGTTGAGATGCTTCGGCACGAAATTGACCTCTTAGCCTTGTACCACTCCAAAACCTCTTTCGAGTAATGGCACGAGGCTTAATCTGGCCAAAAAATCATAGGACCATCGTGTGAGCTCAGAAGAGGAAGTAGACGCTTTTGGAGGCATTCCTTTAGGTACACCTGCCCATTGACCGTTCCTGTTGTCACGAATGGGGTGCTCCGTTTTCCACACGAGCAAATTTCTTGCCAAATCATATATTTTTTGGCAAACTTTGACATCTTCTGCTTTCTAACGTCCTCAGGGACATCGAATTTATGATGAACAGGGAAAAATTGGAGCCCCGGAAGCTGCCGGAAGTCTGCTTATACATACGTCTCATCATCCATAACGAGGCAATGTGTTTTCGTCAACATCTGGGTGTAGAGCTCCCGTGCACGTGTTTTACCTACCGTATTCTGCCGTTCATCGCGATAAGGCGTCTTTTGGACTTTGTACATGTAGTCCTTCACGTTTTTTCGCATCTTGCACGAAAGTTTTGGTTAGATTCAGTTTCTTCGCCACATCTCGAATTGAACTGTTGGGATTCCTCTTGAAAGCTTGAACTACCCGCTTGAGATCCTTAACACTATACGGAGATCCATTTTTGCCACTTTTTTCTTTCCGATCGATGGTCAAACGTTCGTGGTACCGATTTAAAACACGAGACACCGTAGAATGTACCATTCCCAGCTTCCTGCTGATGGCACGATGAGAATGATCCGGATTTTTTTGGGTACGTGCGCAAAATTTCTTTGCGCCGCTGCTGTTCTTCCGACTCCATCTTCGCAACGATTGCACATCTGCTAGTGAAACTTACACAGCGTAAACAAATACACATTGAACTGATTCCACCCAAAATTTCAATAGTAAATACCCAACGGGTAAAAAGTTACAGCCATTTAAAGTGGTGCAATTCGATTCTGTACAACCTTTATGCATCACAGATCAACAACCTGAAATGTTTTTTTTATTTGATCCTCGGGATATTTTTGTGGTGCAAAAGTCATTCTTCAGATTAAAAATAAAGAGGAAAACTCCTTTGAATCTATAACGAAACATTTTCTTCTCAAAATATTGCACTACTTTCAAATTAACGCAGCGTCCCAACGCCCTCAACATCCCGATTTTTTTATGATTTTACAACACAAGATTAATAACCGTAAACCATTTCATGACATCTTATGCCACCAGCAATAAAGCTATTTACTCCCAGCGAATCCAATGTAGCTTCCAGCCAACAGACTTTGCTAATTCATCCATAAACCGATTGCAATTTTCCCACAATAACTGAGAAAATAAACTAATAAAAATTTCACTCTCACTTGAACATCCTCTCCGGGTGTTCCAGCAGTTGCAAAATGATTCACATCCATTGATGATCATCTAAATCACGCGTGGTCGCCATTTTAAAAGGCCCATTCCGCATCCAACCGACTTCAATTAACGCCGGAAGCGGCCGATCGAATGCGCAGATCTGGTCTTCAGTATCCAATTTGGCATTACGCTTCGAGTGGCGCACCACCCTAAACGGTCAAGTGACCAACCAGTCAGAGGTTCGTTTAGCCGCTGCGAATTGATGGCTACCGGTTACGATTGAACCATTTCTTCTTTTTTACTCATTTCGGAAGCGCCAGTTTTCACCCGCCGTGCAGTTTGCGATCTCCGACGGTGGTGCAATATTTCGCAACTTGGCTCGTGAACCGGTTGAGGATCGATCGCTCGTGATAGCTCTTCCTGTTCGGTGAGTTAAGGTGGATGCTGCAATAGCCGCTTCAGTTTGCCCAATCTCGATGATCAGCAGGCAATCCGATCGAACGTGCTGTGAACAGTGCCCGTGTTTATCACTTACAATCACCACATAAGATGATTTGCGCCTTGGTCCGGTTTAACCAGCAAACATTTCTGATTAATTATTATCATCTAGATGCGAATGAATATCGATAATGAAAACAACACAGGATGGAATGAACAGAAGTTTCGAAACTCAACGACTGCTTTGATCAAGCAAATATCATGTGTCAAATCCGCGCTAGTAGTTGATCAAGCTTTTAAAGTTGCCTTTATTTCAGTGCATAGAAGGAACATATTTAATATTCTCATCACCACTGACTGCGGGTGAATTTGAATTTGCTGCTCTGATGTGTGTGTGCTCTGCAAAGCAATTTCGTCTTTTGTCACTCATTTCGAGGGACAAGGGTGATTATCTTCATCAAAACTGGAAACATTCCCACACCTAAATTTCAGTCGACAACCTTCAGCTCTAATGGGCACATTTAAAAAATTTCCAAAATCGACCTCCAATTCAACTTGAAGTTCCAAAATACCATACACACATCATCCGTGGGGATTGCAATTGAGAAAAAGATTCTTTCAAATGAAAAACCAGCCGCCTCAAGTACTCTCCAACCAAAGCGACCATCCGCCATCCACTTGGAGCCACAATCGGCATGGTCCACTGTCAATTAGATTTACGTAATCTTGTTGTTCTTTGACAGGCCGAACGAACGAACGGCAGAAAATCTTCATTGAGAGGCCTACGCTTTTTCACCCATATCTTGATGGTGATGTTCCCCGAGTGGGAAGGTTTAAAACCAGCATTCAGAAAGGAAAGCTATCGCCGTCTTCCATTGAACTGAAATTTGCATATTCAATGGTATTTCTATTACGGATTGTCGCTTTCGTTGTCGACGAAGACCGAGCAAAAGACGGGCACTGAGAATGATGCTAATAATAAGCGGCAAAGGGGAATGTCATAGCTTTTCGAAGTTTGAAGAGCCACCTGTATCTTCGGAAGGAGAAATAGAGAATTCCTTCGAATGGCCGATAACAGCCCCGGCAAACGATGGTTAATCTCCACTCGATTTGCTCTGTTTGGAATTGGATTTCTTGGACGCCCAAACGGTCGGTCGGTCGCCACCCGTTGGGATCGAGTTCCAGGTCATTTAATTTCGGTGCGTCCAATGTGTGTTGTTTGGAATTTATCTAAAATAGGATTAGAGAATTCTAACGGAGGGTCGCATGAATTATGCATATGGAAACGGTTCATTTTACGGTCGATTTAGATTTGATCACTTTCAAAAGTTCAAATCTCCCTGGAGTGAGGAAAAGCAAAAAGAATGACACACAAACAACTAAACAAACATCCGCACTGGTTGACATTGCGCGGCCGGACAATAAGAAGCATCCCACTTTCTCTCTTAATTAGTTGCCAAGTTGGAGCTTGTCATCGCGCGACAGGTACCACGATTGCAGTGCTGGGTGGCAGCGGTGGAGGTCGTTAGTTGACGGTTCAGACAGAGTTGCAACAAGGTTGATCTGCACGCGGTTCCTCACCAATGGACGGCCAATGCATAATGAGAAGGGATTCGCTGTCGAAGTCGGATAATTATTGCAATTGATTTGTTCAATTTCAAAAGGGAAGCCGGCGAGCGATAAATGGGTGAACACTATCTACCTATAGAGAGTGAACATCGCAAACGAGCGAACGGGAAGTCTTAATTAGGCTGTGGTACGAAGTGACATGACAAATTGCTGCGGCACGATTTTCTTTATGCTTTTATGTATTTATATTTGCAGCTCGACTTTGGTGGTGGGATGGGTCGCAGATCTGTTCGAGATGAACTCAAACGAAGGAGTGCTAATTTAACATACAATATAATATTAATGCAATGAGGGATAATAGGTGATTGATATGGCTGGGGAAATTTCTTGATGATGCATTCCGGAGTAATGAGCAACAGTTATCGAAGTGGTTGGTCGCCAGCGAACAGTGGCAAAAATTACGGCAATCTATCCAATCAACTTTGGAACCAATCTTTGTATTATACCAATCAAATGCTGGTGGAGTGATGGAATAGTTATCATGTTGAACTAGATTTAAACGTGCAATTTAGATCGACTGTTCATGATGACTTATGTTATGGAATGGTGAGTCAGTCTTCATATAAATAAATAAAAAATGATACATTTAAACTAATCATGTTATTTGTTGTTGCACGACGCACGTAATTAATTATAATGTTTGAAAATTGAAACTATCATTCTTATCAATATACAACTCTAGGAGTGGACAGCAATTTTGGCTAGAACCAAAGATGTGAAGAGAAAGTATTGATAGGTCCGTAAGAGCACGGCAGGTTGTGAAATTGAATAGAAGTAGTTGAAATTGAGCGTAGGGCATGTTTGGAAGGCGGGATAGGGAAGGGAGGATATTTCCAATTTTCAAAAAAATGATGATTAAATTTTCATGTGACGTTGCCTTCGTATGGAATCTTCTAAATTGTTATAAGTATTTGTGTACCCCTCATTTAACAAAAATCTGGATTTTCATTTGCCTGTCATTCTGCGAAATCTTAACCAAATTAAATGCAATCTTTTGCAAACGATCACAAATTTGTCCACAGTATCAGACATTCCAGAATTTAACGTAGTTCCGGAAGTATTCAGGGGAACCGTGGGATCCCAAGTAACATTGCTAATACCATCCTGCTTTATTAAGTTTTATTAAAGTTTTATGAAAGCCACTTGAAATCAATTTGGTTTTATTATGGCACCACGAGGTGCCAATAGTTTTCACATTTAAGTCAGGTTTATGAGAACCTACACAGCTTGTTTACAACGATCTTAAAACCTTGTTTCTCAAATACCTTTTATTCCTATCAAAGGTTTCATTTCGACTTAATAAAATCGTAAAATGCTGTATTGAAATGCCGTTTTACGACTCATTGATATTATCTTATTATGGTCAGTTGAAAAAGCATTTTAATACCATTTTGCCTACAGTAAATGCATTAAACGGCAAACTGGCATTGAAGGAAGTCATCATAAGACCAAATAGTTTTATAATAGTCATTGCGAAGAAAAATTGGCTTTATGGAAAAACTGTGATTATTTTCCAATCGCCATATTGAAATATAAGAAATAATTAAAATGTGGAAAAATAAATGCATCAAACTTTCAATGGTATGCAAATAAACTGTAGATCGGAGACTGATTTCGGCATTCTTTAAGATAATCTCATCCAATTCCAAGCACTTTTCAGGAAATTCTTGCTTAATTTATCGAAAGTATTTTTTTAAATTTGATTTATGTTGTTGTAGATTCGCATAATTTCCGAGGTGCATTAATTTTCGTCCCTTATCGCGCCAATATTCACCATGAAAATAAATGCGCATATAATTTGGAGCATAATACGCTGTAGAAAACACAATTTGTTTCGGATATTTTGCTATCAAACAAAATTTCCCGCAACACTAGACCTTTTTTTGACTGCTAAATGAATCAGAAGATCAAAGAAACGAACAAAGCAGAACAACAAAAACCCACCTCGATTCCACAGTGAAGTTTGACAGCTGTGGCCATTCAGCCACATTCTGGTTTTAATGGCAGCCAATAGGTTTTATAAGGGTTCTCAAGTGGTCATAACATCTTTCACTAGAACATTTTCAAAATCTTTATGTTCTTATAAAGGTTTTCACAACCGTCTATAGAGTGGGCCAATTTGTACAAATTTCGGCTTTAAAGAAGCATAGAGGAGGTGTTGGTAGACAAAACAGTTTTGATTGTAGTTTTATCAACAAAGCCGGGAGAAGTATTATACGGCTGGAATAAAACTCAAATTGTTACTTGGGATAAGTACCCTTCCCGAAATACTGACCAGGATCAAAACGATACCAAAACATGGCTTGCGACACCTCAAACTTCATGATTTTGAAAAACATGACCATTGGTGGTCATTCTAGAAATATTCGGCTGTTGTGGCCACTACTGGAAGCGTTCCGAGAACCGGGTTCCATCGGGAAAGAGGCTAGATTTTGAACAGTACCATGGCTTGCAACACCTCAAACTTCATGATTTCGCGAAACAAGAACATTGATGGTCATTCCGGAAATATTCGTTATGGAACATAATTGTAGAAACATACCGCCACTTAGGTACCACCACTATAGGTGAGTTTACCCTAAACATGAAACAAACCGAATTTGGGACATGACGGCCGAATAGAACACACGAGTGGTCGCGTCGTCCGATGACCACAACTCCCGAACATATGTTTTCGAGTCATGTTTTTTTCCTACGCCAATCAAAACACCTATCCTGGCAAGAAGCACATTTCTGTCAATGATTCCGAAGTCAGGATCATGACTTCCCTTCGCATTGGTGAATTGACAACTGGATGTAAAATAGAATCATCTAAGAACAAGATGAACGCGTCCAGTGGGGTTTTGATTGTCTTCAAATCCACATTAAATTTTCGTGCACCATTGGTAAGATGCGACTTCACAACATTCGGACGATTAGTGTTCCATCGAATACTGCCACACTTCGACACGTATGTTTCTTCGCCGTTATCCTCTTCTTCAGAACTAAAAGGATCTTCTTCTACGCACACATCATTAATATCAATTTTCACACTAACCGGGTTTGGGCCAATGATGCTAGAAGCATCCGAATCAGAATCACTCATATTATCACTACGAATTTTTAATTATTGAAAAAAAAAAACAGAACTCTGCCAATAACCAAACTATTGACGTCACAAAAGAACAACTAAGATTCAAATGATATCGCTACACAGCTTAAAAACAAAAACCGTTAGATGCTAGCAACTATGTTGATCCAAAATAACGGTACAAGAGTAAATAAATTATGATTA
This sequence comes from Aedes koreicus, assembly GCA_024533555.2. NCBI lineage: Eukaryota > Metazoa > Arthropoda > Insecta > Diptera > Culicidae > Aedes > Aedes koreicus. The sequence continues at coordinate 20,871 of JAHHFK020000730.1, read as the reverse complement.
TACATACTTGGTGTGTGTGTGTGTGTGTGTGTGTGTGTGTGTGTGTGTGTGTGTGTGTGTGTGTGTGTGTGTGTGTGTGTGTGTGTGTGTGTGTGTGTGTGTGTGTGTGTGTGTGTGTGTGTGTGTGTGTGTGTGTGTGTGTGTGTGTGTGTGTGTGTGTGGAACGTTTAGAAAAACATTAGGAAATCTTTGGTTAAGGCCTGCACGACAGAGTCGGCCTTGGAGTCAGCTGTTTATTTTCTTTGGAGGAGAATAACGAAGGGGCTTCTGGGGTAATAAGCACCCCGACCCGGATAACGTCCATTTTTACCATAAAATACATTTTGAACATCTTTTTGTATGATCAATCAAGCAACATACCTTGATCAACATCAGATCTAGCATTGCTGTATGATAAATCCATGAAAATATACTGAGAATGTACTCGAAATGTGCGAAAAGCCATTATGCGGCGGGAGTGCATATTACCCTAGATTATGTACTAGTTATTTTGAAAATCCATTGAAAATCCATGAACATGCTGCATTTGTTCAAAATATCTCATATCTTACAAAATGACGTCTTACAAATTGCCATTCCAAAATCAAAACTCATTGCGAAACTCTTCTAAATTTAATCGCTTTCCCCAACAGAATAAGATTTGTAGAATGTGCAAGTCATGATGATTCCGTCTGATTCTGGCCACTTTCCCCGTGGAAGCGGGTTCCCGGAACACTGACTGGAGTGGCCACAATGGTCGAGTATTTCCAAGATGACCATCAATGTTCTTGTTTTGCAAAATCATGAAGTTTGAGGTGTCGCAAGCAATGTATTGGTACCGTTTTGATCCTGGTCAGTATTTTGGGAAGGGTACTTATCCCACGGTTCCACTGAATATTTCCGGAACTACGTTATATTCTGGAATGTCTGATACTGATGTCTGATGTCAAAAACTAGGACAAATTTGTGATCGTTTGCAAAAGGTTGCATTTAATTTGGCTAAGATTTCGCAGAATGACAGGCAAATGAAAATCCAGATTTTTGTTAAAAGAGGGGCAGGCATGTAGGTGTTAAAGTAACTTGAATATGAGTCAATTGAGTCACAATCAAGTTGATGCAACCAATTATGCCCATTCTGTGTTACATGGGATGGTGGATACTTAAGAAAACATGACCCCTTATGATAGCGTTGTTCACCAACAAGGACGACCGAAGTGTCACAAGTCACAGTTTCATGTCAAAACTATTTGACGGACTATATAGTTGTGGTTAGATAGTTGATTAGCACTAAATTAAATCTGGGTCATACCACAATATTCCTAAGTATTGGACGCAGTGGTTAAAAGGCTCTAAAAGAACGGGGGAAAAAATATGACGGTAGACCTACAAACTCTTACCGGTAAAATCCTCGTTCCTCGATTCCATTAACTGGTTTCGTCATCTAACAACTCGTATCATATTTGTCTTCCGACAAACTATTCCCCGATAGCAGGTTTCAAGTAAGTGGCAGCAAATCTGATGGACTGACGGTAACGCATTTTTCCGTTCCTACTTAGTATGAAACAAGCCTTCTCCGCCTTTGTCCTTTGCCATAGGTTTACGTGGACACGCTCCACGTCTATACAGTATACTGTCATTGCTGTTTGTATGACCTTTCTCGAGCTCCACGTCTTGAAAGATCTTGATCTTCATTAAATACAATGTAAGCTCCAGCTCCAGAGACCTCCAGGACCTCATCTTAAATACAATTGTCGAAAGCTACTGAGTATACCACTCATCAGTTTGTTGCCATAATCTTCAATCGAACAAACCTTCGAATCCAACCGTCTTGGCAAACCTCCGTCTAGGTTCTACCAAGCTTGTTTTGAGCGTCTTGAACTACGAATAGCTTTTCAAGCTCAGGCAAATTCGCTGGCAGATCAAAATCATCAGTACAACGAATGCTCAGGTTCAACTTTCCAATAATCGGCAACGCCTCAGAGGCCGTCACAACTCGAACACTTCTTGCTCCAGCAGTTTATCTTCCGTTTCCGCCGTTTTGTTGAACTACGGTATATCCTTCAGCTAATGACGTCTCGAGTTTTCTTCTATCTCTTTTCTTCGGTTACGTACCTGGGCCCATGCTCAGATTGCAGATTTAAAAGAGTAACAAAACATAGTCTAACATTCGTTAGAATCGCAGCAAGGGGTAAGTCACAGCTGAAATCTCTCAATCTTACCGTCAGAGGTTCTTCTAAATGAATTCCATTCGGAATGCTTTTAATGGCGTTCTTTGGAAGAAGAAAAACCATTTATGTCTAGAGTAGCAATCATCTTCCCTGTCAATGTCATAGCAATTAGCATAGCGATAAATAAGTATTACCATATTCGAGCAATTCACCCCATTAGAAACGATTCCTCCAAAACACACACACACACAATCAGTCCTCAGTGGCATCGTTTCGAAATTCCATTCACGGTCACATTTCTCCTCGGACTGTGGTGCGTCGGGAATCGAACTTCATGTCATAAATTGGGTAGGATTTGGTGTGGAACATTGATTGCCATTGTCTGCTTCTCCGATCTGTGCTACGACCCCCATAGTCCCCCGTGAGTGGTATCGCAGGGCCGCTGATTGTGTGATTTGAAGATCCTGCTGCATCTATCTTTCAACAGCGATGTGCCATTCGGTGGGTTGGACCATCAAAATCCGTGTGTGCCATATCACACTCGCACCCACCAGCTCGCTCGGCGGTGAGGCGGGTTTTCGGGGTTTAGTGACCTGTGCTGTCCTCACCGGCACACCGGCGGATCCACGAGCGACGACGATGACGATGGTAATTTGAGCGCGACTCATTTGCATACACATTTCATGCGTATCACAACATTTTATTAGCAGCTCATCGATTGGGATGCTGAAGGAAGGCACACATGTACAGGTGAGGTGGAGTGCGGAGTCGATTTCTAATAAAAGTTTATTTTTCATGGTATTATCGTGTCACGTTTGCGATCGGCTCGAGACGCTGGGACAACGCTCGCACACGCTGAAGATGGGTCTCAGATTGATGCCGGAATTATGCAAGCAACGTACGCTGCCGGTACCGATGGAAGGAGGTTGTGAAGTTGCTTTTCTACGTACATGAACAAACCCCACGACCAGATGGTACCGACTCGAAGAAGACAGATTTTTACTTTTCTGTATGTTTGAGAAACGAATTTGTATTGAACAATCGAGCAAATATGCGATCTGCTACCGACGAGATGCGACGTGCCATTGTTTGTAAATAGATTTCTTCGTGAATATTCGATTAGATGATGATCGATCGGCGACTCATGTTGTACGAGCAGTCCCAAAACGAGTCTGTTCGTCTGAGTCTGATCCGAGGCTAATTTGTGTCACAATAGAGCAAAGGTTTGACAATGTTTAGCATTTGTTGGGAGACATCAATATTGATTTACCCCCGTCTAACGATGAGTCTATGGCGTTATTTGTCATCAATGTTTATTTGAGTTGTTATAATATTGAATACGCCTCAAAGTGGAACTCAACTAGAAAATTTGTATCTTAAAAATAGAGCCTGGGCGCTTTCCTTCCCAAAACTTTTTTTTATCACCACTGCACGAAATTCTCTTATCGTTGATAAAAGATGGACACTGAATGACAATAATCAAACAGAACTTTTAAGGGTTTGTGTAAACATAGTGCAAGATTACACCAACACATAGATAGTGTATGAACTGTCGCATCACCACTACGACGAGTAAAAGATGTAAAAGATTATGAGTATATATTGGACACGGTGTAACCACAGTTAGAATTTGTAAATAAGGTTTGTTTATGAATTCTTGTCACGCTAAAACCATGTTATTCAGTGCATCTTCCCGACTAGCACTCTTCTGTCATGATATGTTGCAGCAACCTGTTTATGACTGAAATAAGTTGTAGGATTCAGAATTGGGGGAGGTAGCTCATCAAATCTTCCGGTCCGCCGCAAGGCATCTTGCTATGAGGTACCAGGTGGGTCTCCACCGATTGCCTGTCGATCTGCCAAATTTGGAAGACGTCTGCATTGAGTTATCTCAAATTATAATAATCCGTCCACTATATCACAAAACATTGCGATTGGTTGAGCGGATTAGAGATAATGAAATCATTGGGCATAGGACTAAGTCTCCCCCGGGTGGTGCTAAATCGATGAGCTTGGACATCAATAGAAGCAAAGTTGCCAGAAGGCACGAAATGCGTCTACAGACTCTTATTTTTACCGAGTCCCTCAGTCGTAGTTTTGGATGGATTAGCGTGGGTCGTTCTTTATATTGTACTAGCTGAACCCGGTGCGAGCCATGCTTCGCTTGCAGCTAAATGAATGAAAATATATCAGAACTGGCGTTTTTATAGGTTTTTTTTAGGAATGAGTTTTGTTCAAATATTTTCGTTTGCTAATGTGTATAATTTCTGCAAAATTAAACGTAGGTGTGTATTTTTAATTATACCCTCAGATCTTTAGTTTCTACCATTGCTTTTCGTTCTGTGTAGAAGCATTTCTTGACAAAACATTTATCTTCAAACTACGCCGTATCCTGTCAGTTTGAACGTAATTTTCTGTTGCATAACCTTAGATTAACTTCTTGTGCATATGTAAAGGGCGAACACGAAATTATTGCGACACATTCAACAGGGCATAACTTTTTTACCATTGGGTAAAAATCAACCAAATTTTGCACACTTTCTCATTGATGTGTATTGTTTACATGCTGTCAAACTCGAAGTCGTGTTTTTCGATTCAACGAAAATGGAGGTGAACCAACGCGAGTCGAGAGAACAAATGCTTTCCAAACACCTGGAATTTCCTGACCTGTCGCACCGGCAGTTGGGAAAAATGTTGAACATTCACCATTCAACCGTCTCCAGAGTGTTGAAGCGGTTCCAGGAGCGGTTGACGTTGGACCACGGCAAAGGAGCTGGAAGAAAACTGGGACCGGAGAACAAAAAGACGGAGGGAAAGGTGAAGCGGATGATTAAAGCAAATCCCAACGTCTCAAGCCGTGATTTGGCTAAAAAGATCGGCATGTCGCAGAGCTACGTCCAGAATGCAAAGAAGAGAGCTGGACTACATACATACAAGGTACAGAACTTCCCAAACCGCGATGAGCGGCAACAATCGACGGCTAAAACTCGGGCACGGAAGCTCTACGAGAAGATGCTGACAAAATATGGCTGCTGTGTGATGGACGACGAAACGTATATAAAAGCCGATTTTAAGCAAATTCCGGGGTTGGAGTTTTTCACCGGCAAGAGCAAGTTCTATGTGGACGACAAATTTAAGAAGAAGAAAATGTCGAAGTTCGCCTCCAAATATCTCATTTGGCAGGCCATCTGCTCTTGCGGACTGAGGAGTGAGCCTTTCGTGACAAAGGGCACAGTAAATGGCGAGATCTACAAATCTGAGTGCCTCGAGAAGCGCCTTTTGCCGTTCTTGCAGCAGCACGACGAAGCTCCGCTATTTTGGCTAGATTTGGCATCATGCCACTATTCTAAAAGTGTCCTGGAGTGGTATGAGGCCAATTCTGTCCATTTTGTTCCAAAGGACATGAATCCGCCAAACTGTCCGGAGCTGCGCCCGGTGCAGCAGTACTGGGCAATGATGAAGCGGGAACTTCGGAAGAGCAAGAAGACAGTCAAAGACGAGAAGGACATGTTAAGAAAATGGAAAAAAAAACTGAGAAACTGGTACCGGATGAAACTGTAAAGACTTTGATGGAGGGCATCAAGCGAAAATGCGTTCAATTTTACACTCAAGGCTCCATCGATTAACTTTTCTTTTGATTTTTGAAGTAAATATATGTATAAAACTACCCTAAAATTTTGGTTTGATTCTAAACATTATAAGAAAATTGGCATGTCATTTTCGGTGTCGCAATAATTTCGTGTTCGCCCTTTAGCACTGAGAGAAACTCTAGCATCCCCCATTCTTGACTAAAGAGGGGTTCAAACTATCAGAACATGCTGCTTACCCCACGAAATACACATGTTGTGTTTTAGTTGCCTTGATAATTCTCATGTTTGGCTGAAATTTCATTGTTTCATTTGTATGATAGCCTCCCCCCCCCCTTCCGGAGAGGGGTGGAGTCTCGAACCACCATAGAAAAAAATCCTGCCTCCAAAACCCCCACATGCCATATTTGGTTCCAGTTTCTTGATTAGTTCTCAGGTTGTGAAGACATTCGCTTTTCATTTGTATGGGAGCCCCTCTTTCCAGACGGGGAAGGAGTTTCGAACCATGATAAGAACCTTTTTCGAACCCAAAAACCACTGCATAGAAATTTTCATAACAGCAGGGATAATTCTCGTGTTTGGTTAAAATTTGTGTTTCATTTATATGAGAGCCCCCCTCCTTAAAGGGGAGGGGTCTCGAACCACCGTGAAAACATTTCGTTCCTTCAAAAACCTCGACATGCCAAATTTGTTTCCATTTTCTTGATTAGTTCTCGAGTTGTGCAGATATATATGTGTATTTTATATATATGTGTTTCACTTGTATTTTAGCACTCAACTTAATGTTCTAAATGCACTTTCACAGTTATTAATTGAGAGCTTTCGATGCCAAGTACCATTTTTGTATTAATATGATTGTGTGGCAAGTACAATCATGTTCCTATGACAGCCCCCTTCTAGGAGAGTCGAGAAATTTTCCTTTATTTGTAAAAATTTCTAGACCAATTTGATTCCAAGTTGAATCTTGAACCCAGACACCTCCAGCATGGTGTTGCTTTGTAGCTGTGCCTTTACCGACTGAGCTAAAGGAGGACCCACACATTTCTTGCCTCCTACATGCTAAATCTGGTTTCCTTTTCTTGATTAGTGCTCGAGTTATGCAGAAATTTGTGCTTCATTTGTATGGGAGCCCCTTCTTCCAGAGATGGGAAGGGTCTAAAACTATCATAAGAACCTTCCCTGGCCCCAAAAAACTCCTGCATACAAAATTTCACGTCGATCGATTCAGTAGTTTTCGATTCTTTAAGGTTCAGACAGACAGACAGACAGACAGACAGAAATTCATTTTTATATAAATAGATTATTTGACTTTTGTAAAACTAAAAGTTTTATTCCGTAAATTATAAATTTCAATCTCAATTTCAGTGAGCAAGATAAGGCGCTATAACCTTGGCAAACTATTGCCAGACTTTTTTGTTAAAATGGCAAAAGCCCACCCACAGGCATAAGGAGCATAAACTAATCTTTCTAGCATCTATGCTCCCAACGATAAAATACAAATTATCACATGATTTAACTCCATATGGAAGCGTTTGATACGGGAGGTCCACGCTTTCTTCCTTTCATACACTCTTTCTGGAATCGCTCCATTTCATGGAATCCTCTCTGCGGTTCATGCTACGCAGTTGGCCTGGCCGGTGACATGAGAAATGATGCATTTTAAAAGTCATCATTTTCCAGGATGCCTTAAAAAATTGGCTGCGTTAGTTAAATAAAGATTTAAATTCTCTATCTCAAACGGAAAGCCAAATATTCTTAGCTTTGTGGACCATTTGAAGGCTATTCAACCTCTACATAAAATCATTTCAAATTGCAGAACCCAGGCATTACAAAGTGATTTATTGCCCAGCTCAAATCTGAACCAAGCTCGATTCTTCGCAGTAAGGTCTCTATCTCACCTCACACTTCGCTGCTGTAAAATGATTTCCATTTGAAGCGTGACCTTTGAATCAATATTATTCGCAGCCGGTGCCACTCCCCGCATACAGATCAGCTAATTTTAACTTCCATTTGTGCGCCAAACCAAAATCAAAGCAAGCGAAACTCAAATAAATCTCCAATCCATCAAGATAACGCGTCTTGCTTCCAGTCCCGGCCTTCTCCGATCGATCGCGAAAAACAAAGCCAATAAATGCTCTAAACTTCGAAGTACCACAAATTCACTGCGGCACAGAGTCGTTGACTTCAAACGGTCAACTTTTGCACTCGCAGTTTACAGCCTCTGCCGGTGCACGGAATTCTATCGAGGTAACTAACTTCCGAAATAAGCGACAAAATTCCGTTCAGCCCCCAGCCTTTGGTGCATGTTTTGGCGGAAGGCGAACTTTTGCATTATGTGAACCACGATGAGGACCGGTATAAAAGTTATGCCAACACAATTTGTTAACATTTTCAACAACTTTATTTAGCGCAGTTGCTCTTTGGCATTTTCTCAACCTATCGACTCCATTCAGTTTTAGTTCCTGTGGATAACGGCTAACGTTCAGAAGAATTTTTGTTTTGCTGGTCTTCGGCTGTGACTATCCATTTGAAACACCTTCGCGCCCGTCGCGGCCTAGTTTTAGTAGGGATTTCTCATCGCTTTTGCTTTTAAGGTTCATTACATACTTTCCAGCAGAGGTGAGCGTAGATGGATGATCCACTACGAGATTTGAACATCTGAAAACTTAGCAGACAGGCACTTACATACATCTGATGTTGCTTTGGTAAAGATGAAGGAGTTAGATTTTCGTAATGTGTACATATTTGAGTTGTGTCACCGCAAAACAGGCGTTCTTGATCTAGGAATTCAACAATTTGGCATGCTAATTAGTACGACAGAGGCTAACGTTTCAAAATACTAGTGGTGATAGGTCGTAGTATGGGTAAATGAGAGATTTTCCTATGTGAATTTATGAAATCATGGATCATCTATTATAACAGTCGTTAAAATTCTAGATTTGTAACAAAAAAAGAAGTGAAAACTTGAAACCTGCGATGTGAAACCAGCTGTTTTGGAGAAACAAGTAGCTACGCAAAAGCGTTGCTTGAAAACGTTGATTCAAAAAGTGTTCTACGCAAGCATTGATGTAATCTGCATACTACGTTGGATGGATGTAGGCGGCAAGGTCATCATTATTAATAAGGAAGAAAGGGCGTAGGTGATCAGGTGTAGTATATAGAGTATACGAAGATCCCGAAATGTCAGAATGTTGAAATGTCGGAGCCGAAATTGTTCGAAGCTTTGCTCTGAATTCCGATCGGTATATCAAATTTTGCTTCCACAGGAATCGGTCCGAAATCGGCTCGTCGTACAAAACAAAACATTTACCAGAATATTTTTTGTCAACCAGCGTCAAAATCAGTTTCTCAGTGTATTCCGGGAACTCTTGTCTTCTTTTTGCCCTTTATTTCAACGCTTTTCAATTCTTTGCACTGGTGAGAACAATTGAACTTTTTATGCGGCATCCCGCCCGAATAACACATCTTCATGCTTTTATGTTAAGCAATCTTCTTTATAACCAAATCTAGTCATATAAAAGTATTTTCAACCGTTATAAAATTTGTGTGTTGCTTGGGCAACGAAAATTTTAGATTTTTTTTTCTAGGCCCCTATGCTCATCAACAAACGAGCTATGAGAGAAATGACAGCGTGTAACAAAAAAAAAACTTAGACCTGTCAGAGTGACAGCTCGCACAAAACAGAAAAGAAAAGGGAATTCCTCTTCTGATGGGTAGGACTGTGTGCTTCCATGTGACAATGTTGCTTTATGTGTAATCATTGTCTTGGCGGTTTAATTCTAACGTTCTGACAATAAACCTTCAAATCTGCCTTCTTAAAAAAGCCTGTTAAATTTTATCTTGACATACAAATCTAAAATATAAAATATTATGGTATTTACGCGAAATCAATCATTTCTTCCAACAAAGTTAACAGACAATCATGAAAGCATCTTTAAAATTCTTGAACTTGATGTGGAACTTCAGCTATCAAATTCCGTATGGTATTCTCAGACCCAACCGACCAAACCTTTGGATAAAAGGGTAATGTTCGGCATAACTAGCTAAGCGAGGAATCATTAAAAGAATGCTTTGTAACTTACTTTTAAAGTAATTAACCGAAATTTCAAGTTCACATTCCATGATTAAGCATGCTTACAAACTTGCAAAGTAAACTATAAAGTTCACAAAAAGTTCATTCAAGCAGCTGAAGAAAGTTCCATTCAGCTCCTAATCAACGAACCAAAAAAAGAAAAATATTCTTAAGTGCTTATTTTCCTTTTTTTACAATAGCATCTTTAAGGATTTTTTGTGTTTGACATTAATTTTTTTACTTGTTCTTACCGCCAGCTTCCAACCCAAGTATATAAACAAACTTTCACCTCGATTTAAAAGAATTAATTAAAAACTTGGGGGAATGTTGAATCCGGACTTGGGGTTTTTTTTTTTTTTTTTTATTAAATCATTTATTTGTACAGGCTCAATCGAATCAACTTTACAGAGCCAAGTTTTCATATTTATATACATCAATTATCTTAAAACTAATGTTAAGGGGATAGAACCGATTACTCGCGGCCGTCTCGAGGTTAATAGGAATAACAATTGTATGGATGGGAAGATAGGCGGGAATTTGAAGTGTGGTTTACAAAGCACGTTTATTTTAAATTCGGAATTGGATAAAAACTTATAACTATACAACTTTAGGTTTTCTTTTGACTTTAACATTTTTGAGAATGAGAGAAAAAAAACACACACACACACAAACACAGAGAAAAAAAAACTTAAAGTAAACATACAGGTTAAACTAACTACAATCTAAGGCTAATGTTAGTCAAAAACACATAAATGAGTTTCATAAACTCCAGATCACGTATAGCCAAAATATCTCGAACCGGTACATTGGGGACTTGGGTTTTATTCATCAATTTTAAAACAAAATCTTCAATACCCTTCTGGGCGGCCTGACAGCAGTTGGCCGGATTAGCATGGCCGATGGAAAGTCGAATATCGGCGAAATGAAAAGATGGACTTAAGCTTTTTCATGGCTTTGGCGATCAGCTGCTTCTCCGTTTTAACCTCGAAATTATTGAAGTAGATCCTTCGGTTGAGATTCGCCCAGAAATTTTCTATCGGTAGCAGATAGATGTACGTTGCGAAGGTTGGCGGTCTTCGGTACAACGTTTATCTATAGTCAGTCCACCACCTCCAGTGATCTCTTGGCATAATGGGCCAGGTAGGCACTTCGTACTGTATATCTCCCCGGTCAGTGCAGTCCCGAAGGAAAGAACAACGGCTTGGACACTTCCTTCTCGCTGATCATCAGCCACAGAAGGACCTTCTTAGGGAACTTGATGTGGGAGATATATTTGACGTCAACGCTTACCTCTTTGATGGAGGCGTAAGGAAAACGGTCCCCTGCTCTTCGTTGCCGTCCAGCGTCTAGCAGGTCTCGTTATCCATTATTCTGTTTATTTAACTCCTCGTTATTGTGCCTTCACAACTGCCTAGTAATCGGTTGCATAACCACCGCTGGTTGTCAACTGGCTCACGCCGAACAGCATTTTATTCAACATCTCGTCATTTTGCCTTTCCAATGCCTTCCTTGCCAACGCTGGCTGTCAAATGACGAGAATATGCAACGGTAAGTTAGATGAGTTCTCTAGTTCCAATTAAACCAACTGGGAAACTGGAAAAATCGATTTTTTCTTAACGAGATCATTCATGTGTACAGCCTCAATGAAGTCAAGTTTTTTTTTTTCATATACATCAATGATCTTAAAAATAAAGTTAAGAGGGGAAGAACTGATTACTCGCGGTAACTCGCCTCTTACGCATGTTTGTAGCTCACGAATTGTTCCAAACTATCGTGATGCTGATCAGGTGGGATCGTTTCCATACGTTCATATTAATTTTCACTCAATACGCTACAGAGTTTTACAAACAAAAATAACGGAGCATATGGTACGCATCCTTCCTTCCCTGTACAGTAACAAAATGCTTTGTAGTTCAAATCTATTTATTTTAACTCATTTTACAGAATTATCTTTGCGGTTAATGCAACGCAATAGGCTTGGCCGCATTGACGTTTTTGTCATGTCTTTGATATGCTGCAAGTATCAATATTTAAAAAAAAATAATTGGATGTCATCTAACCCAATTATGTCTTGGGTCCTTTCTCGTACTGCCTGCGTTTGTAGTAGATTAGATTAGATTAGATAAGATTTGAAAATCTGATTACTCGTGGCCTTCACAAATTTAATAACAATTATACGAATGGGAAGAAACGAGAATTCAAAGTATGATTACGTGTATTTTAAGTTTGAAAGCAAGCGTAAGTAACGACCTTGTTTGCAATCTTCAACAGACCTGATTTAGGCGATATTTGGCTTAAATTTACATGAAATGTCTTATGAAATTATTCCAAATTTAGCATTCCATAATTGTGCATTAGAAGCTTTTAAACTGTGTAATAATCAACTAATTTATACGGCATTCCTTTTTTATAAGACGAACTGCTTCGGTATGTGGTTCTCTACCCTATCCGAATTAGAAACAAAGAATCCCACTAAATCTTACGTACGACAATCAGCCGTCAGGCGCCACATCTTACTCAAATCCACACGTCCAACTGAGTCAACATTATGTCGCCTTTGATCGAATTCCGCGTTCGATTAACACAAACCTGTAAATGAGAGATGAGAGAAATAAAGGAAAACCGAATTAGAAGAAAAAAAATACGTTAGCAACAATAAGGCCAAATCGAAGCCCGAAGCTGATAGCAAAGGTGGATCGAGAGCGTAATGACGCAGATCGGCTCTACGTCAAATCGGTCGATCAGCTGCTGAACCACGCCGAGCCAACGACCAGCAACATATAAGAAACACACATAAAAGTGAAAGCGTGCGGTAATGAGATTACCCAGAGGCTTTTAAATTACAATTTCTCAATATCGTCCAATTGGCGGTGGCAGAGGTGGGGTTGGGCATAAGATGGATTCGATATGATCGAACACCTGCCCGATTGCGTTGCGTTGGCGTGGAGGAGATTTTCGGGCAGAAACGAGAGAAGAATGCGCAACAACTTTGCACATTACTTCATGCACAATTCGAAGAAAGAGAACATCAATTGCTCGACATAACCCGATAATCATCAGGTCATTATTGAACGCAACTCGGGTGCTCGAGTTTCAATTCCGAAAGGAAAAGTAAGAGATGTGGAGAGAGAGTGAGCTGTGGCACCTCTGGAAGTCGGCGACGTATGATTTAATTCCATCTACATACGATTCGAGTGGTGGCCATGAACAGGTGCATGATTTGATAAACAAAGCAAAACAAATCAAAATGCAATGGATTGATGTAAATTTTCACTAGTTAGCAAAGGCGGTAGGTACAGAGGAAACCCGATTGATTACCGATATGGATCGGAAGCCTGCAGAGTTGGATGGGATCAATACATTGTTGAGCCAATTTGGGCGGTGCGCGGTGAATTGATAATGATGTTTGTTTGTAAAACAATTTATAGATTGACAGCGGATTACATTGAAATGTATGGTTTCAATTATTATGCACTGCTGTGTGTGGTGTAGCGAGTTTGTTGTGATGGTCGAAATTGATGTTTGTTTTGAAACATGTATGAAGTTGCAACTGAGCGGTGTGCTTCGGCTGCCAGTCAATATGGTTCATCTCACTTTCAATTCACTGACAGACTGCTTTGTTGGGAAATTGATGATCAGATGAGATGTGAAAATCTTGATATAATATTATTATTGAGCTTGGAAAAGCGGGCGGTAGCTAATTCTAAGAAGTCGTTGAATGTGGTTAATGCAATCGAGTTCAATTTTGCTGTTTTTCCATTAAGTATCTGCTTGCCTGCTATAGGAGGGGTTGACACCTGGGAGAAAAAAATTATTGCCAGAAGCTTTACACAGAACCTGTCGGTATATGGCACAAACATTGGTGATATCGCCAATGATCCATAATCGGTTTGAAAAACGAACCACAAACTTCTAAGTATGGTCCATAGCAAATCAACTTTGTGCATTTAAAATAATATGTATGATCCATAACTTATGCCGGAGTTATTCCAATTTTGGGTTTAATTTTTTTTTTTTTTTTTTTTTTGGGGGGATTTTTGGAAAAAACCCCCCCGCCCCCAAAAAACAACAGGGCAAAATTTAGACTTTTTCGAAATGTTATTTACGATTTTTTTTAATAAAATTATGCCGGGCAAACGCTTGCCGTCCAACTCGCTATCACTCGTCGGACCTAACTACAAAAAATATCCTTCGTTTGCATTATACAGGGCAAAGTCAGTCATTTGCTTGAAGATGATATAGGAAACATCAACCGCTTTCTACCGCCTTAGTTCTTCAATCAGGGCTGGTAGCGGGTTTATGGATAAATAATAGTGACTTTAGTGACTAAAATAATAAAAATAGTGACCAAATAGTGACCAAATAGTGACCAAATAGTGACTAAAAAGTGATTTCCAAATTTTAGTATTGTTTTTGAATCTTTTATACATTTGTTGTATAAGTACAGTAAAAATGAACTAAGTGATCACCCCCGTTTGAAATCATGAATACTACTGCGGCGCAGTATCACTTTTTGGGTTTTTTTTTGTAAAGAAGCCTGTAATCAAGTGACTTTTTTTTCTCAACGACCTCCTGCCTTGGTCCGCAGCTCGTTTTTGTGAAGACGGGTCTATACGCACGGTTGAAACACCTTCCAGCATGGTCTGTGCTAGAATTACTTCTGACATATCTTGCTTCTCAATTCCTTTTTTGAGCCGTTGCCCTGTGAAGCTGCTTTCACTACCTTAGGCTCACCTACAGACGTTTTCTTAGTAAAAACTGGTTCCAATACTTCTCACTTCGGTACTCTGTACTCAAGGTCAGCACCTAGCATTTTAACAATTTCCATTCGTCAATAAGACGATCATAGTTGACCTGAATCGAAAGTAACTTGGCGATTTTCACAACATACTTGGAGCTTTCACTTGATGCACCGGCTGGTGGGTTGAGGCATTGGCAATATTGAATAAACGAGTTCTGCAAACCAGACTTTTGACGTAGCACTACGTCTTTGTTTTCTATACTGGGGTACAATTTTAAATAAATCGCATTGCAACCGTCACGAAAAGTGGTCAGGTTTTGAGCATAAATATCTCAGTCATTTCTCAAAAGATTTTCAAAATTTTTACACCGATCGAAGGTATTACTACGCATCAATTTCAATAGAGAACATTGTTGATTTCGGGCTTCATACTATTGAAAAATTCCTTAATGTTATGCCTTGTCTTAAAAAGTATATTAACTCCTTCAGGCCTAAGGGGTCATATATGTGTGTGTATGTGTGTGTATATACAATCCAACGCCCACCGTCCGGCAGTGTTTTTATGGAAGAAAAATGTTTGCAGTTAGACGAACTGTTGTCGAATCGACAAACACTCTTAGCCCGGATGTTGGAAGGTGATAGCTCTGTTGGGTTCCAGTGACCCATTTCAGAATGCCTGGTTACTCACGTCCATTCCGAGGTCACTTTCACTTACAACAAGCCCCGCATAGACACAGTACAAACATCAAATGGATATAGGTACTGTGCATACACTTCCATCATCAAATCTTACTGTTTTGAG
This sequence comes from Aedes koreicus, assembly GCA_024533555.2. Lineage (NCBI taxonomy): Eukaryota > Metazoa > Arthropoda > Insecta > Diptera > Culicidae > Aedes > Aedes koreicus. The sequence continues at coordinate 5,522 of JAHHFK020000730.1, read as the reverse complement.
GATGGCACGTATTTAGCAGTATCGTTCAAATTTAGTTATAATCAGATAGACCTCACCGGAATTTGTTGCTGATATACAGTCTTCATTTGGACGGCTTCCCTGTGATGCTAAAGGAGGCTTTTATGTCTCTACACTTCGTTGTTCGGCAAATATTTTCACATCATCCTTTTCGAATGGAACAGCCCGAATTCAATTAGTACTTCGCGCACAAATGCAATACAACGAAAATCACAGCTGAAAAAAGCTCTTCTGAGAAAAAAATTACTTGAAAATCACAATCATTGTGCAACGAAAGAAAAAAAAACTTCACAGCTCTCCATCTGTACATCTAAAATTATATGCCAGTCACTCACGCACGCATGCGCGTTAGCTTCGTTCTTTGCTTGTGACCAGCAAATGGCCGTTTTTTTCAGGCCTAAGGGGTCATATATGACCCCAAAAGGATAATGGCAGTATACAATCACACAGACTGAATAAATGTGTATACTGTCTTCGGCAAAAAAAAATTTCTGTTAATTCTTATACCTAGAAAACATTTTAAAAAAACTTATGAGTGTAAGGCCTAATTCACGACCTAGAACAACCTGAATACGAAGAAGTTCAGGAAGAAAAAATAAATACCTTATTAAAAGTGTAAGGCGTTGTTTTAGAATATTGTAGATATGCATAGGTATTATTTAATTCTCGTTGATAAACGTTTAATATTTTTGTATCTTTCTGGGATGTTCTAGGTCATTCAAAATGTAGTTGAGTTCAGAACTTCAGATCTACAGTTGTAACAGCAGCTTTTAAAGCTATATAAGGTTACGCTATGTATTCAAACATATTAAATTAACCTTTTGGAAGGTTATTATTTGATAACTTTGTGATGTTCTAGGTCATCCAAACTGTCCTTGAGTTCGGAGCTTATAATCTACAGTAGTAACTATAGCTTTTTTTTTCATATTCAGTAAATATTTTCGAACGTAAAAAAAAAAACATCATGAGATGAACGGGGATAATCTAGGTCATCCAAACTATCCTTGAGTTCAGAATTACGTTCAGTGTTATATACAGTTGTAACAATAGGTGTTTGGAGTGTGTAAAGGGACAATTTGTATTTAACAATATTGATTGAATAGTGTGGAAGGCCAACAGACATAATGCGACAATCTTTAGATATTCTATGTACTGTCCAAACTGTTCTTAAGTTCAAAACATAAGATCTACAGTTGTAACAGAAGTTTTTTGAGCTATACATGGTGACCATCTAGATTCAAACATATTCAATGAATCTTATGGAAGGCCAACATTCATTACTTTATAACTTTAAGAGTAAAAGTCTTGGAGTTCATAACTTGAACTATACGGTTATAACAGTAGTTTTTTCGGGCTATACAAAGTTACGTCACGTATTCAAGTATATTCGGTGAACATTTTCGAACCTAAAAAAACAGAAAAAGATAATCTTGGGATAGTCTAGGTCATCCAAACTGTCTTGGCGTTCAGAACTTAAGATTTACGGTTGTAACAGTAAGTTTTAGGCAATACAAAGCTACAATAAATATTTAAGCATATTCAGTTAATATTCTTAAAGTCAAAAAACATTATAAAGCAATATGACATGTCGAGTATTAGTACACGACACTGAAGAAGTCCGCACATTGTAGACGAAATACGCGTATCTGTCAAGATTATCAATAAAGGTAGTTGAAATTAAATGGAAATTACTAATGTTTCTTCTCATAATCTAGTAATATGACATGTTCTAGGTCATCCAAACTATCTTTGAGATCAGAACATAGGACCTACAGTTGTAACAAAAGCTTTCTGGGCTACGCAAAGCTACGATGTGTATTGAAACATATTCATTGAATATTTTCGAAGAACAACAGACATTATGAGGTAATCTTCGGATGTTCTAAGTTAGCCAAACTTTCCTGGAATTCAAAACTTAAAATCTTCAGCTGAAGATTTTATGTTTTGAATTACAGCTTAAAATCTACCGATTTTTGAACTAAACAAGGTAACAATATGAATTTGACCAAATTAAGTGAGTCTTTTGGAAGGTCAACCGATATAATGAGATATCTTGGAATGTTGAGGTTAGTAAAAACTGATCTTGAGTTCAGAACTTAAGAACTGTCCTTCAAAATTTGTAACAATAGCTTTATTGGCTATACAAAGTTAAGTTAGTTTGTTTGGCATAGAATATCCAAGATTATCTCATAATGTCAGTTGGTCTTTCAGAAAATTCATTGAATATGTTTGAATACATATAATAAAATTGTATAGCGGATAAAGCTACTGTTACAACTGCACATCTTAAGTTCTGATCCCTGGAAAATTTGGACGACCCAGCAAATCTCAAAAAAATATTTCCTTCTTGTTTCAATCATTTCTATTTTATTGAGCACCAAATCAATCAGAATTCACCAAATTGCTTGTATAAAATAGGCCTGAAAGGGCAGGTAGCCAGTTCTCAATATTGTCGAAAATGTCCTCTGGAAGTGAAGTATTCGCAGGCCACACATTGGGCTTACAAACTCGACCGACGATGGTTCGCACCAGCCTTTCCAGATCAGCGTACATTAGATGTTTTAGTGGTTCTTCCCTCTAAAGAAACCTTAGAAAAATTCATTGAAATAGATCAGTATGCTTATCAATAGCTTGTAAACTGTATCAATTTTTTTTGGATCAAATTATATTTAACAAATTTTACAACTTTGCCGAAAAATATTCAGTTTAACAGCTGTCAAGCAAAGTCAGTATAAACTTAAATAATTGATGAATTATGAATTTTTAAAATCTACTGTATCATAAACTAAGAATATTTGTCTCTGAAATTTCCTAGACAAAAACATAAAATTATAGTGTACGAGTTTTAATGGAACTTTGAAAACATTACGCTTTTATAAACTGGTCGAATTGCAGTGAATACCGATTTCACCAATGATCGATTTGAGTTCGCTTGATTGTCGGGATACGAACAATCAAATCTAGATTCAGAATTACTGAGCGAGTCACCGAAAATTCTCTCGACTATTCTGATACCAAAAGAGAAGTCCGCTTTTGAAAAAACTGAATCTAACAAAATATTTTTGAAAAAATGTGAGTGTAAATTAAAAATTACTTGATTTTTTTTATATTGGATAAACGTTTTATGTGTTCGCTCCTATCCTGTTCGATTCGTCATGGGGTTCACTGGGTTTATTTGTGTAGACATATGAAAAATTATTCTGAAATCGCTGGAACATTGTAAACATAATGAAAGATGATGTAATTTGGGACCACGTGCGTCGCATTCAAGCTAATCTAGAGTGCTGTGACCGACCAGCGCTCTGTATTTGACAAGTTCAATTGAGGTAGAGGTGGGACAGCGTTCGCCAGGGTATCTAGTTTTTATTCCTCGACTTTCATGGCCTGATCGCTTAATTTGGTTGACTATTGTACAATAGGTACCAGTGATTTTTTTTTTGAACTTTTTAGAATCGGCGGTGCGAAAATAGTGACTTTAGTGACCATTTTCCGTAAAATAGTGACTTTAGTGACTTTTGGATGCAAATAGTGACTTTTTAGTGACTAGACTCAAAATAGTGACCAAGTCACTAAAAAGTGACCCGCTACCAGCCCTGTTCCCTCCCTCCCCCCACCCCACAATATTTTTTTTTCTCCCTCACTAAAGCACACAAAAAAATAGTTAATATTATGTCATATTCTACAATATATGTCTGCCTCAGCACCCCCCAAAGAATAATCAATCTCTTATAAATTGTTAATAAACATTTTTCCCCCACCATTTACCAAAAATTTAATAACAAGAATAATTATACAACAAAAGGTTTGTTTCCCCCATAGTCCCGCATTTTTATATTAAATTTTTTTTAACTAGTTTTAGTTTCTTATCAATCATTGTGCTCAAATTTCAAGATGTTGTTCAGCACTCGATTTGAGATCGTTTAAGCATTGGGGAGAGAACATTTCAAAATTTGCGACAGTCTAACGGGAATGTTAGGGATCAGATTCCCGATTTTTATGGACCAAAAGATTTAAAAAATAGTGACTAAAACTCAAAAATGTAGGCCTAATTTATGGATCATACCCATATGTTTAAGTGCACAAATTGCTATGGATCACTATGAGTTTATAGTTCATTATTCATTGTTTTATGGATCATTGACAATTTATTTATGGAACATTTTCAATAGTTTATGAATCATGTGCATGTATTTGAGTGTACAAAGGTTACATTCAGTGGATCAATCTTGCAAGTTTAAGGGGCGCCATTTAACCATTTTTGGATGATTTGGAACATGTTTATGGGTAATCCGAACAATTTTATCGATAACTAGCTGAACCCGGTGCGAGCGCAGCTGGGCTTGCAACTAAATGATTTTTTTTTAATAGAACTGACACGTTTGTGGTTGTTTTTCGGAATGAGTTTTTTTTCTTGACTAAGGGGGTTCAAAATTCTATCAGAACATGCTTGACTAGTTCTCGAGTTATGCAGAAATTTTTGTTTCATTTGTATACCCCCCCCCCCCTTTCCAAAAGGGGGAGGGGTCTTGAACAACTATAGAAACATTCTTGCCTTCAAAAACTCTCACATGCCAAATTTGGTACGATTTGCTTGATTAGTTCTCGAGTTATGCAGACATTTGTGTTTCATTTGTATGAGGCTCCCTTCTTGAGAGTGAAGAGGTCTCAAACAATCATAAGAACATTCCCCAGCCCCAAAAAACCCCTGCATACATATATTCACACAGATCGGTTCAGAACTTTCCGAGTCTGTATAGAGTCAGAAAGACAGACAGAGAATTCATTTTTTTTATATATAGATACAAAAATCCTGCCTTCAAAAACCCCATATGCAAAATGTAGTTTCATTTGCCTGATTGGTTCTCGAGTTATGCAGAAATTTGTGTTTAATTTATATGGGACACCCCCCCCCCCCCCCCACATTCAAAAGGGGAGGGTTCTTGAACTGCCATAAAACAATTATTGCTTCCAAAAATCTCAACATGCCAAATTTGGTTTCATTAGCTTTCGAGTTATGCGAAACATTGTGTTTCATTTGTAGAGAAGTCTCGCCTTGAAAAGGCGAAGGGGTCTCAAACCACCATAGAAATGTTTCTCTTCCTTCAAAACCTCCACCTGCCAAACTTGGTTTCATATGCTTGATAAGTTCTCAAGTTATTCATAAATTTGTGTTTCATTTATACATAGGAGCCCTCCTTTCAGAAAGCTGGAGGGGATTTCCTGGAGTCCCCTTAGAAACATTTCTTGCCTTCAAAAACCTCTACCTGCCAAATGTGGTTCCATTTACTTGAGTAGTTCTCGAGGTGTGTATAAATTTGTGTTACATTTGTATGGAACCCCCCCCTTCCTCTTTCAGAGGACGGAGGAGTCTCAAACTACCATAAAAACATTTTTCTCTTACCTCCACATGCAAATTGGGTTCCATATGCTTGATTAGTTCTCAAGTTATCCAGAAATTTGTGTTTCATTTGTATGGAAGACCCCATCTAACAGAAGGCGGAGGG
>JAHHFK020000729.1:0-50980 GCA_024533555.2 Aedes koreicus | reverse complement strand
TCTTGTCCTATTTTACGTTTCGTGTCGGCTCGAAATCTTGTTGTGTGTTAGCATTAAGGGATATGGAAGAAATGTTCGATTTCCTTGTACTGGAAAATATTTGCAACAAAAAGGCCTGCAAATCTGATTCACAAATTAGAAGTACGTAAACTGGAACACAAAAATTAATTTTGATCAGTGAAAGTTCAAAACTAACGTATTATTTTTCATTTGCTTGTACTTATTTTTTTTTGTCTTTATTAGGGTGACTTTTAACCTCCTGGGTTAGTTCGTCACCTGCTTGTACTTATTCTTGCTTCAATTTGCCAAAATTGATTTCAGATTATCATTTGAATGGATTTATCCAAAATGAAAAAGATTTTAACTGTCCTCATACTCATTCATTTTCCGTGGAATTTTCTTCTACACTTTGAATAATAACGGACCACAATTTGATGATCTTCAAAGTGTATCAAGTTCAACTTACGATGGAAATAGTGCTATAGTGGAGCAAACCAAATCTATGATTAAAGACAACACAAAAAATCATTTATTTGAATATAAACATGATTACACTCCTCTACTACCACCTCCCACAGATGATGAAATCAAGGAAATTATTAGGTACACAAGCAATGAGAAATCTGCAGGACCTGATCGTATCTATATGGAATATATCAAAAATGCGAACGAGGAAACACTGAACACAATCATTAGGTTAATCCAAAAAGTATACACAGAAAATGTACTTCCTACTGAATGGCTGAAATCAAATCCAATACCTATCCCAAAGAAAACAGGAGCATCAGAGGCACATCATTTCAGGAGAATATCTTTATGCAATGTAGTATACAAAATATATGCAACATGGATAGCCAAGGAATTAATAAGTAATGCAGGCGAGCCAGATTTATACCAGGTAGCGTTTATAAACAATAGATCTACAGAAGACCATATATTCGTCACTAAGAGAATCATGGAAGAATATTGGAATGCAGGAAAGGATTTGTATGTATTGGCATTGGACATCAAAAAAGCATTTGACACTGTGAAAGTGAATAATATTAGAGACATCCTGATAAGTCTAAAAGTACCGACAAGATTTGTTGATAGAGTTATAGCATGCATGAAAGACGAAGTTACAAGAGTATTATGGCACAACCAGCTATCTGGAGAGGTGAGAAGAGGGAAAGGAATCAAGCAAGGTTGCCCGTTATCGCCAATACTATTTAATTACATTATAAAATAAATCGCAAAATAGCGGAGAAAATACCCGAACTAAAGTTAATGGATCTAAAGGTTCTTAAATTGCCGTTACTATTAGCGTTTGCAGATGATTTGCTCATATTAGCAACCAGTCTAATCTAATCTAATCTAATCTCACACTAACGCAGCCAATTCTTGAAAGCATCCTGGAAAATGACGTCTTCTTGAATGCATCATTTTTCTTGTCACCGGCCAGGCCAACTGCGTAGCATGTACCGCAGAGAGGATTCCAAGAAATAGAGCGATTCCAGAAAGAGTGTCTGAAATCGCTCTACTACTTCGAATCAAGGGAAGGAAGAAAGCGTGGACCTCCCGTACCAAACGCCTCCATATAGAGTTAAATAATGTGATAATTTGTATTTATCGTTGGGAGCATAGATGCTAGAAAGATTAGTTTATGCTCCTTTTGCCTGTGGGTGGACTTTTGGCATTTGAACCAAAAGTCTGGCAATAATTTGCCAAGGTTATAGCGCCTTATCTCGCTCATGATTTGCTCATATTAGCAACCAGTATAGATAAACTAGAACACATACTGAAAGAACTCGTCAATCAATTAGGAGAAATAGGACTAGAATTAAACTACGACAAATGCCAGTTACTACTGAGATTTCCAAACAATAACGATCAGATACCAGAAGAAATAGTGAAAAAACTTTAAGGTAAACTTTTAACAGGATAAAATATTTAGGAGTATGTCTTACAGCATCCTTAGATAGGCGATCAACAAATAGACAACGATGCGAAAATGTATATAAAACAAGTAGAACAGTTCTAGATTTTTGTAAAAAATTTAATCCCTCGTGGGAATTAGGGAAGTTGATATGTAAAACAGTGATAGCCCCATCTATAATATATGGAACGAAAGTGGCAGTTCTGACAAAAAAAATAGAGTAAATATGGCAAATTATGAAAAACTTTTATTAAGAAGTACTTTTAATCATTGTAAGAAACCAGCAAATATTAAATTTAATGCCAAGACACTGTTGGAAGGAAAAACAATAAATAGAAGAGCAAGAGTAGGAAGAATCAGTTATTATGGTAACATTCTGAGAAGAGTTGAATCACATCCACTTAAACTAGCTTACAAACTAAAATTCAACAATAAAAAAGAAGGACGACCAAGCCTAACGTGGAACGACTAACTAGAACAAAACTTGAGTAGATATAGGGAAATAAGCAGTGAAGAATGGAAACGATTAGCGCAGGATAAGGAGGAATTAAAAAAAAGGCAGAAGAAATATACAAGGAATCAGATAGCGAAATTTCTGACGGAGAAACATCGGAAGAAGAAAATGAAAAATCAAAAAAGTACATATATTGGAAAAGAAACACTAGGAACTGAAAAATAGAGTTAAAGCCGATTAATTGACACAGGAATAAAAATTATAAATTAATTAAGGTAGGTTCGGTTGGAAAAAAAACAATGATTAAAAAAAAATCAGACCTAAACACAAAAGAAAATTTTAAATACTAGAATGCTAGCAAGCACCCAAATAAAAAAAATATAAAAAAATTAATAAAATAAATAAATAAATAATTAAAACAACAACACTAAGGTTTGATATTAATGGGTTCATCAATAAGTAAGAATAAAATAACCTCACGTGAATGAGTTCAAGACGAATTTTAATTTTCTCGTGTTGAGTTGAATGGAATAAACGAAATAGACCTAAGCAAAATTAAAAGTATACATTTTTCTTAACTTTACTATAAAGCAGTTCGACTTACTTCACATCACGCCTTAAACCCATGTTTAAAGTTGAGGAACGAACAAAGCGAAAAATAACAGCATTCAGAAAACATGTCATACAAAAAAGAGATTCTAACAATCGAAAACAATTTTGTCAAAGGGTACGCAAAACGACAATGAATTATAAAAAATTGATTATTACTGTATTTTTCACAATTCAAATAAGCTGAATTCTAGAAATTAAATGCACTCAGAGATACAAACCTTGCTATTATAATGTTATCATTGGTCTGACAGACAGTTACAATGATAAAGAATAATAAAAACCCTTACTTTCAGCCCAATTCTCTAACACAAGGTAAGCAATCAAATAACCACGACAAAATGTACTATACTTTAAATAAATAACATACAACGGGGCAAGGGAGGGACCATCAGGGCACCCAAGTGAAACGATTTGGATAGGGAGCATGGGATTGCTTCCTCCCTATTGTTAACATTTCGCGGAACAAGGGCGGGCTCTTCGACCCCATCTATTGGGTTTATTCTGTCATTCGAGGGCTCGATTCTAGTGCTGTCTGTGTGAACTTGCTCGGTAAAGGCGCAGCTACAAAGCAACACCATGCTGGAGGTGGCTGGGTTCGATTCCCGGTCTGGTCTAGGAATTTTTTGTTAAGGAAAATTTCTCGACTCCCTGGGCATAGGGTATGATTGTACTTGCCACACAATCATACTAATGCAAATATGGTACCTGTTATCGAAAGCCCTCAATTAATAACTGTAGAAGTGCATTAAGAACACTAAGTTGAGAGCAATCAATAAGCAAATTGTGAAAACAACGAGCTTGAAATGCTAAATAAGAACAAGAAGAAGTCAATCTATCTAAGTACACTGAAAAAATATTTCACTTAGCTACTACTGGAAAAACATGTAGATATTTTCCTATACTAAAATAAGTGACTTTTACATGAATATCAAATAGAAAAAGAAATTCTACTTGACTAATCATTTACATTTTTCACTTCCTGAATCACATGAAAGTTAAGTAAATTTCTAGTGAACATTTTCCACTTATTATGTGTTTTTTTTCTGGGTCTAGTTTCAAAAGGAAACCACTCTCCTAGGAAGGGTGAAGGTGTGAAACAAATCAATTTACAGATCCGAAATATTGGTGTACAAAATTTTAAATCACGAATCGCAGCGGAAGAGAGCAGAAAAGTTTGGAATCAGTCATGGTGCAGTTCGTGCAATTGTGGCACAGCCTAATGCATGGTGTTAAGTCGCTGATAGTTCCGAAATCACCGAAGGCCTGAACCATTCAGGAAAATCTCTCTCTTCCTTATGTCGTTATGTCGTTATGACTAGATTCACAAAACGTCGTCCGTTCATCAGCAAAGTGAGTGAAAGTAAACGTTTGGCATTTGCTCGAAAACATATAAAGATTGGACTCGGAAAAAATGCGACACTTTGTTTTGGGTGTAACTTTTTATTGCGTGGGTAAAATGAAATTTTGGGTAATACTAGTTAAGAGTGTGTGCAAAATTTTATTGCGATCTGTCGAGTAGTTTTCAAGATGTATTCGAAACAAGAAGAGCTACGCCAGCAAATCTTGGGCGCGATGATCGATAATCCTGTCCATTCCACCGTGTCCCGTGTTGTGAAGATGTTCCAGGAGACGAAGACCATCGAGCGGCGCGTTGGAAGGAAGGCGCCAAACCGGACTGACAAGCAAAACACGGTGGCCAAATTGTGTGCGCGGAAGCTGTATCGTGAGTGGCTGGTCAAGCCAGGCTGTCTCGTCATGGACGACGAGACATATATCAAGGCGGACACCAAAAAGTTTTTTGTCGGTACGTCCCGCATGGAGGTTCCGGAAAAGTTCTGGAAGAGAAAGATGGAAAAATTCACGAAGAAGTACCTGTTGTGGCAGGCGATCTCCGAGTGCGGACGGTACAGCAAGTCGTTCGTTACAACCGGCACCATAAACGGGCAGATTTATCGAGAAGAATGCTTGCAGAAGCGCTTGCTGCCCTTCCTCCGCTCTCACCGTGATCCTACGTTGTTCTGGCCGGATCTCGCTTCGTGCCATTACGCCAAGCCTGTAATGGATTGGTACGGGGCGAAGGGCGTTAATGTGATCCCGAAGGAGGCGAACCCGCCAAATACCCGCCAAAAATAGTTGAAGAAAAGCGGGAAAACATTCAAAACCGATGAAGCTTTGAAGAAAAACTGGGAGAAATTGTGTAAGGGAGATGGACAAAGCCTCGCCCAAGATCTCATGAGCAGTGTTAAGAGAAATGTACGAGCATTCCGCTAGCGGAAGAAAATTCAATAAATAAATTATGCCAAAACATTGCTAATATATAGTTATTTAATCCCTGAAAATTTGAGAAGTCTAGGGTTTTTTTTTCATTAGGGCGAATCTACAATTGAGAGATTCTCTCCGGGCTCGCTCTCTTTCATTCATTACAGCGCCATTATAAAACTTTCGAGGAATTCTTTAGTACAGATCGAAAAACAACAGTGCTGGCTAGCATACTCTGCAAATAGTAGAATGAAAAACGTAAAGGTGATTGATTTATGAATGAAAGAGAGCGAGCCCAGAGAAAGTCTCTCAATTGTAGATTCGCCCTAATGAATAAAAACCCTAGAAGTATCCGATTTAAAATGAAGTTTTGGTAATCATTTTTGTATGTCTCATTTTTTCCGAGTCCAGTCTTTAACCAAGCCCACGGAGTATTCGAGACGTGTTTTGTGGACCGACGAATCAAAGTTTGAATAACTCAACAAAAAATAACATGGTCGAGTGTGGCAGAAAGAGGACGATGGATTGTAAGACCGTCATCTTTTTTTTTTCTGGCCTGGCGTACGGAATTTGGTTCGAAATGTTTGATACTATATCTGGTACTATGACGCTTGACAATTTTAAGGAGAATTTGACGGAACCTGTACAAAAAACGATTTTGTCTTTCAACAACAACCCAAAGCACATGCTGAAAATAATAGGATGTGAAAATGAAATACTTAATAATATACATATTATAATAAAATGCAGCTATTTGTCTTTTCATCTCATGCGGTGTAAGATGTATTTAACTCTGAAATGGAAAAAAATTCCAAAGTATATTATTGATAGTTGTGCCAAAACATTTTTTGAAATAATAATAAAAAATTGATCACCTGGTAGCTTAGCAAAATAGTAAAGATTGTTGAAACTAACTGAATATATCTTAAAACACCCGAATTAATCCACCGATGGTGAGATTGAACCCTTCTTACACTTCACGAGAATTACGAACTCAAAGGTGGCCAATATTGTACTGGGTACATATTTTCATCAGAAATTCCAGAAAGATCCACGAATATTCGATATGTCAGTTTATAAAATGAACTATTTGTCAATCTTGAACGTATCAGTCCATAGAATGAATTATTAGACAATCCTATGCGTCAATTTTGATTATCGATGTGGATTCAAGATGCTTAATAAGTACATGTTCGTTGAAAAATGTGTAGTTATAGTAAATGGAGACGATCTTAATACCCTTATTCTGGTGTAAGAAGGGTGAAAACGTAAAAACCTTCCTATCTATTCAAATACATAACGTGGGTTTTGTGGGCTAAGACATATAAGAATGCATACATATTAAGCTGAAAATGTCATACAAAATATAGTGAAGGCCATAATAGAAATAATAATATTGATTCTACTGGTAATAACATGTTTGCAAATTGTGGTCCTGCTGCAATTGTAAACGGACTTGAACTATGAACCATATAGTTTAGACAATGTATCATAGCCACGAGAAAAACAAATTACTCAAAATAAGTTTACAATACTTGGGAGTCCCAAGGATGGTAATTGAATAATTAACTAATAATTTATATTAATCTATTCGACCTTATTATTAATTTATATAAAGACTAAAGAATATTATATCCAAAATTTCCGTTTCCTTGCACCGCAATCACCATTCGTAGTGAATCTCGTAGGCACTAAAGTGATTTAAATTAATTAAATGAATAATTTGAATCGCGTATGTTACTGCGGTAATTATACAAAAAAGTGAGTAGATAAATAAAGTGAAAAAAAATTGCTGTGATATTACTACTGACTCTTAGCTTCGGGTCTTGACAAAGAATCCCTGCTAAGCCCTTGCGGCACATCAAGCCAGCCAGTTCAACGCAAGGGAATGATTTTATTCCACACAAAAGCGAAGACTAATGGAACAAAAAATCTCTCCTCATGCAAAAATCTCTCCTCGTGCAAATGCTTGCTATCGTCAAGCTTTGGATTCGAGCACTAGTTCTTGGCGTAACTGGTTTGTAGTTATTTTGATTATTGAGATGCTAATAAAAATATCTATGATGTGCCTCTCAATGGCATTGAAACAGCAATCCAGGAATTTCCAAAAAGTACTTTTTTAAAACAGCTTGGTTGGTTTACAGTAATTTCGATGTATTTAAAAATATTTTTAGTATCTTCTCTAGTTTACGTTTTCTAAATGTTTGGAGTAAAGTTATTGAAAGCAATAATACAGAATAAATCACTGACAACAGTGATAAATAAATATTTTCAACTCAATATCGGACACCAAAATTATAGCAGCAAAAAAAAATTACACATAATTCAACAAGACCGATTGTTAATTTCACAATAATAGAGTAGTATTTACATTAGAAACAGTTGATTAAGATGCTAATATTTCTGTAAACTTTCTGTGGTACACCCGCCATCAGGTTCCGTACGGAATCCTCAGATACGCCCGCCGTGACGATTCTTCATTCCGCTTCTCTTGAAATTATCGGTACCATTTGCTTTCTTCTTAATTTCGAAGAGTTTACGCTTGAAAGCTCAGTAGGAATTCTTTGTTAAGACCCGATCAATTTTTTTTTGCATTTTAGCATAACAGTGAAACAGTGTTCAAATTCTATTTCTGAACTTCAACTACTATTCCATTAAAGACTGGCATGTGATTATAAGCAGTATAGGATTGTATTTAAATATTTGTGTTTAGTGGAATTATGATAAGTTACTTCATTTATTCCAGCAGTTATCAAACCGAGCTTCTCGATGACTCAAACTGCTTTCTTCGACTCATAGAATATTCTGTTGATTCTAGAAAAAAAAAAACAAATATCTTTTCATTTAAATTTTATCTTATTGGACTGATCTTCTCTGATTTTTAGCTTTTCAAGAAATATAACGATTTTAATACATATCAAATTTTTATTTTGCAGTAACAATTCAGTAGATGTCAGATATATTTTGTAAATTCATATTTTTTTTTTTTTTTTACGGGGGCCCAGGCGAGGTTTACGGGGGAGGGGGGGTGGTTTTTTTTTCCACCACATGGAGGACAACAATGCCTCCTTTGGTAAAAAAAAACAGCTGGTGAACAGCGACGAACGACCAACAATATGCGAGAGTCCACTTAGTTTTCGCAACCCCTTTTTAACAAACCCCCAGACTGAAATCCTAATGTGTATAGCTAAAATTGCTTAACAAGAATCAAGGAAACGGATATTTGTGGCTGTTTATTTGACTACCTTCAAACGAAGTAGGAATTAATAACCTTTCAGGTAACAAACAACCTTTTAGGTTACAAAACAAACATAACACATTGCGGTATACCCCCCACACATCCTATTTCATACATTGAGGTACCAACAAACCTACTATAAATACTAGCCCTACTGTGATGTTCCCTTCAACTTGACCACTCGACACTGAAAAAGTCTGTAAGTCGCAGACGAAATAGGCCTATCAGTCAAAAGATAAGCTTTCTCTAGTGGAATTTAAAAGAATTTGCTCGCGTTTACTAGTGATAATTTTGAAAAAAGTGTTTCAATGTTTTATTTTTTATTTTTTTAAAAGTGATCAAATGAAGTGTTAATTTTAAATTCTCCTAGTTTCCCAATCATTTTTTTATTGGTGATTATTAATAAAAAAAAATCTCCTCCTGAACACACACTTTGTTGTCAACAAAGAGGTGGATCACCACATCTTTTTTTCCTCACAATATTACACATTTTTTATCCCAAAATAAAAAAACCCCAAGAAGGGTCCCGGCCCAAAAACATTTCATTTTGACCTTTTTTTACATGCCCCCCCCCCCCCTCCCTACCCTCCAACCCCCCCGCCCCCCCGACCCTAAAAAAAATTAACGGATCCTCTTGGCACACCTTTCGCAGGGAAAGAATGCATTGAATGAATTACTCTACGCTTTGAGTGTCGCTTGGCTGTCGGTAAAAATACAAATATTTGCAAAACTATATTTTGTCTTCAGACAAACATTAACGAATCTCACTATAGCAAAAATATCCGCTGTAAATACCGTTGGATAGCTTCTCATCGCCACTGAGATTTCTACTCTAGGGCCAGAGATTCCCGTTTTTGTTCCAATTTTAGTTATATAAATAATTTTAAGGAACTACGACGAACAGAGAGACTTTCAACTTCCCAATCTATAAGTGACGTCTCACATATGTTGTAAGGGATGTCATAGTTTTCCACTGACCTCACCCAGTCTCCATACATATACATCACTGGACCATTTTGAAAGTTTTGCGAAATACTCAAGTTAACGGCTAAGTCATCAGATTTGAAAGTTTTCAACCGTTTGAGTCTTAACATATTTTTATCCGCTTCTAATTGCACGTATTCGAGCAGAGGCAGCAGATTTAGAATTGCATCCAACGATTTTGACGGAGTGCTGCGCTTCGCTTCCCGTTATAACAATGGACACTAGCCGTTGAAGTTTTGTCAAAAAGGCCACCGCAGAAGCGAAGCATATGTTAGTTTTGGACGAATTATGGATGCATAAATCCACAATATCATATTTGGTCTTAAGCCCCATTTTCTGCCAAATATTTTTGAGCATATCGAGAAAGCGCTGGTTCCCTTACCGATCACACATTCAACATGAGCATTCCCGTTCAGTTTGGCATCCAGTATCACTCCTAGGTATTTAACCTGTTCACTGAAGGGTGTCCCACATCAAATTGCATAAAGAAAAAAACGCTGTAGAAAATCGGGTATTTTCTCTTGAAAATTTGAGTAGAAGTAATTTGGAGTGTTTGTTGTTGTTGTATTAGGTGCGCAACTAAGTTCTCGCTGTTTTTTTTTTGTGAAAAAGGAACTTTATTTTGAAAACAAAGGTTACAAACGAATTATTCAAAGTATTGCCCATCACTAGCTACGACTTTGTCCCATCTTTCTGGTAGAACGTGAATACCATTTCGATGGAACTGTTCGTCTTTTGATGCTATCCAAGAATCAAGCCATTTTGATATGTCATCATATGAGTGGAATTGCTGACCAGTGAGACCATGTGCCATCGAACGGAACAAGTAATAATCGGACGGTGTAATATCAGGAGAATATGGCGGGTGGGGTAGGACTTCCCATTTGAGCGTTTCCAAGTAGGTTTTCACGGGTTTCGCAACGTGAGGTCGAGCGTTGTCATGCTGAAGAATCACTTTTTCGTGTCTGTGCTCGTATTGTGGCCGTTTTTCGTGCAGTGCTCGGCTCAATCACATCAATTGAGTTCGATGCCGTTCCCCGGTAATGGTTTTGTTTGGTTTCAACACCTCATAATAAATAACACCAACTTGGTCCCACCAAATACACAGCATAACCTTCGCAGCGTGAATATTCGGCCTAGGCGACGATGTTGAAGCATGCCCGGGCAGTCCCCATGAATGTTTCCGTTTTGGGTTACTGTAATGAATCCATTTTTCGTCACCCGTCACAATGCGATGTAGAAAACTCTTCCTTTCTTGCCGCTGGAGCAGTTGTTCACAGACGAAAAAACGACGCTCAACATCTCTTGGCTTCAAATCGTAAGGAACCCAAGTTCCTTGCTTTTGAATCATTCCCAACGCATGCAATCGCTTAGAAACGGCTTGGCGGGAAACTCCTAATCCTGAACCAAGCTCTTCTTGCGTTTGACACGGATCCTCATCGAGCAATGCCTCCAATTCAGAGTCTTCGAAGTTTTTTGGCCTTCCTTCACGCGGACGATCATCAACACTGAAATCACCGTTTTTGAAGCGACGAAACCAATCACGACACGTTGTTTCACTCAGAGCAGCATCACCGTAAATTTTTTGGAGCCCTCGATGTGCTTCAGCCGCCGTTTTCTTCGAATGAAAGAAGAAAATCAACACTTCCCGCAAATGACGATTATTTGGCACGAAATCAGACATCTTCAAACAACCAAAATATATAACACTAAACCAAAATCACTGATTTGGCAAAGCGGTTTGTTTACCATATGTCTGAGCTAGGTTTATGACGCTTGAGATGTACAACATTCGACCAGCACTTACTACTGGCGCCATCTATTGCTAAACAGCGGGAACTTAGTTGCGCACCTAATATTTAAATCGCCGTCAGTTTTTCGAATATTGGAAAAAAAAATTGGAATGGATGTTCTATAAGTGATCAGGATCACAAGCGTGTCGTGAAAGCGTTTAAGCCGAATCCCAATGCTTCGGTTAGGGATGTGCCCAAAAAAATGAATCTGTCCAAGTCTTTCGTTAGGAGACCGGGAGGGACTGCATACGTACAAAGTGCAGAAGGCTCCAAATCGTGACGATGTTAATGTTCCGGAGGAAGTAAGGAAGCCGAAACATTCAAAGTTTGCCAAGAAATACATGATTTTGCAAGCGATCTGCTCATGCGGCAAGCGGAGCAGTTCGTGACTACCAGGACTTTAAACGGGTAGTTCTACCTCAAGGAGTGTCTGCTTCATCTGTTGAAGCAACACGAGGGCCCTACGATCAAATTCAAATGTTGTCCTGGAGTGGTACAGAGCCAACGGAGTCACTTTCGTACCCTAGTCCCATTGAAAAATACTGGGC
This sequence comes from Aedes koreicus, assembly GCA_024533555.2. Taxonomy (NCBI): domain Eukaryota; kingdom Metazoa; phylum Arthropoda; class Insecta; order Diptera; family Culicidae; genus Aedes; species Aedes koreicus. The sequence goes on along the minus strand of JAHHFK020000729.1, from coordinate 39,177 downwards.
AATTATGAAACAAGCACTACGGTAGCATCCCAAGGAGGTCAAATCTGAGGAAGACATGAAGAAAAAGTGGCTTTCCGTACAGATGAAGCCAGATGTTGCACAGAACCTAATGAGTGTAGTTAAGCATAAGATGCGAACGAACGGTTATGGTATTGAATAAATATGCCAAAACCTTACTCATGGATTTTATTTTATTGTGTGAAAATTTGAAAAGGATCGGTCAACTAGGTAATTTTCTACAGGGTTTTTTCGTGATGCCATTTGATGTGGTACACCCTTAAAGATGAATTTCTACTCCCCCTAGCTGAAAAGATTTTACATTCAACTGAAATTTCCTGGTGAAAGGTACAATTAAAGCTATGTCCATTTAGAATTTGGAATAACAAAATCATCTGTATCTCGGTAACGGGTTGACGTAAAAATAAGTTTAATACATCAAAGCAAAAGTAATTCCATGTGCTCTAAGGAAATAATATCAATACAAATCATTTCTCTTCGTTTCTAATGAAAATTTGTACTTTCTTCTTTATTCCTCCCATCAAACGCTGCACACCTCCGGAGTCAACTTCCTTGGCACATTTTTTCCACATTTTGGTCATCTGAGTCGCGTCTCGAGCCGTTTTTCCACTTTTCTTAAGCTTCCGCTTCATTATTGCCCAAAATCTCTCGATGGGCCGCAACTGCGGGCAGTTGGGTGGATTTATGTTTTTATCGATGAAATCTACGTTATTATCGCGGTACCGCTGGATGACTTCCCGGCTGTAGTGGCAACTCGCCAAATCTGGCCAAAACTTCACGGGACCTTTATGGGCTTTAATGAAAGGTAGTACGCGGTTTTTGAGGCATTCTTCCTTGTACAGCTTCGAGTCCATCGTCTTATTCATCACGAACACTTTGGTCTTTACTTCGCAGCTGCATATCCTTTGCCAAATCATCAGTTTTTTGGCAAATTTGTCCATAAAAGCAAACTTGAACTTTGCAGGAACATCTGCTCGTGCCGTCGCCATGTAGAATATTTGGCCAGGCAGCTGTCCGAAATCCATTTTGACGTAGGTTTCATCGTCGCTGAGCAGGCATCCTTGGTACTTCGTCAAAACCTGCTGGTACAATTTCCGAGCTCGAGTTTTGGTGACGAAACTTTGCTTCAAAGTTCTATTTGGTTGCTTGCTGGCTCGATAAGAACGATATCCTGCTCGCAAACGAATTCTTCGAACGGTACTGCGAGCAGCAGCGTATTTTTGTGCGATTTCATTATCTGATAGTCCAGAGTTTGCTCTGACGGTTCTCAACACCTTCTGGTTCAGCTTGCGGTCATATGTTCCACTACGACGCTTACCTTGAGACACTCGATCCACGCTCTTTCGCTCCCTGAAACGTATGAGCACATCATACACGGTTGATTTGGCGATTTTCAACGTTTTTGCGATTTTTATTGCGGACCACGTTGGATTTTCAACGTGGGTGTGCAGAATTTTTTCTCTCCTCTCGGCTTCCATCTGGAATAACTTTTGACTCACTGCACAAAACACCGTTAAATTTATACCCCAAGAAGTGAGCACCTAGGTTAACAAACTGCTGTAAAAGAATTCTTGTAGCAGTCACTTTTCCTGCCGCTGCAACACAATAAGTGATTCTGGATTCCAACTGGACAGAACTCTACTACTTTTGATGGATTTATGCAAAGGCCCTCCTGAATACAACAAGACTGATTTAATTTGAGAGCCCATAACATTCTCTTTGAAATCGTATTGTCAAACTTTCCTCTCACTATGATGACTATATTGCCTGTAAAGCCTAAAACCCTGAAACCTTTTTCCTCTAAGCTTTTCAAAAGATCGTCTACAACTAAGGACCACATAAGCGGTGAGAGGACGCCTTCTTGGGGACAACCTTTCATTGCCCGTACTGAAATAGACGAAGTTTCCAGTTCGGAAGTGATTTCTCTTTTTGCAAGCATGGTGTGAACCCAATTAATTTTGCTCAAGTCAAAGTTACTTTCTTCATGGCACGATCCATAGACGAATAGGAAGTATTGTTGAAAGCTCGTTCAATATCTAAGAAAAGGCAACAAGCTATTTCTTTGTCCGATAGAGCTTTATTTGCCTTGGAAACAACAGCATGGAGCGCCGTAACTGTTGACTAACCTGACAAGTGAGCAAACTGAATCTCAGATAGTGGATGCTTGTTAATGTAATTTGTATAGTTATACTATTCAATACTTTTTTCATAATCTTTAACAGAACTGATGAAAGACTAATGGGTTTGTATGATTTAGGGAGCGCATTATCTTGCTTTCCTATTTTAGGTTTATAGATAACTTATACTAAGGTCTGTTTCCGCAATAATCCGGACACCTCAAAACGTGAATAAAACATTAATTTCGCATTATATTTCCGTCGTAGTTGTTTATTTCAGATTCATGGGATGTGTTTTAACAATTCGTGAAGACAAAACATAGTTATTCGGTATTTGCATAAAATTTTGCGCTTAACTCCGTCCATTAGGGTTTGTACAGACTCTTCAGAAATCGTAGAAGCCGTCGTTGTCCAAATTTGCTGGAAGTGTTTGGTGTCTTTGATTCTTTGCTTCTTTCTAGAAAGCTTCCGCTTCATCAGAGCCCAATATCTCTCGACTGGTCGTAGCTCTGAGCAATTTGGCGGGTTTGAGGTTTTTGGTACAATGTTCACTTGATTTGCTTGGTACATGATGCCAAATCGGGCCAGAACAAATGTTTTTCTTTGTGACTTTTGATGAAGGGTAGCAATCGCTTCAGCAGACACTCTTTCTGATAGATCTCCTTGTTGATTGTGCCTGTAGTGACGAAAGATTTACTCTTTTTGCCACACGTGCATATTGCTTGCCACACAAGGTATTTTTGGGAAATTTTGATGCCTTCTTCGTTCTGAAATGCTCTGCTGTAGCATTTCTGGCCATAGCAGAATAAAAAGTCAGCCCTGGAAGCTGCTTGAAATCCTCCAGGACATAAGTTTCATCGTCCCTAACAACGCATGAAAACTTCGTCAAATATTCGCAGTACAAACGTCGAGTCCGTGATTTTGTTGCCAAGTTCTGTTTGTCGTTGCGATTTGGAACTGTTTTTACTTTCTACGACTTAAGGCCCAAACGTTGTTTTGATTTTTGGACAAAACCAGGCGACATCCCTATTTTACGAGCCACCGTTCGAATGGAGAGATGTGGGTTTTTCGTTAATATCCTTTTCACCTTTCGGTCCATGACAGGATCAGCGCGTCCAATGTTTTTGTCACTTCTCGGTTTCCTCTCCACCGTCAAACGTTCCGAAAATGATTTGAGCACATCGTGAACAGTGGATTTAGGCAAATCCAATGTTTTTGCAAGGTCCCGTATGACAAGTCACCCCCGGATTTGCCATACGCCCGTACAAAATTCGCTCACGCACTTGTTTTTATTTCGTCGCCATCTTGAATACTAAACATGAAATGCAAACATCAATCATAGTCTTTTTCAACCATAGACTCTCAGCTATACCACAGTGAAATTTTTCATTCCTACGTGCAATATTTCAAAAGTTACAATGATTTGAAGGTGTCCGGATTAATGTGGATACAGACCTTAATGTCCCTGAAGATGGCATGTGGCTGAGTCTCAATCTTGGCTCAAAAATCTCAATTAATGGCGAGTCAACACCACTTCGCCGTTTTGGAGCATTGCTGGAAATATTCCGTCCTGCCCTGCTACGTTGTAAGGCTGAAAGGATCTCAATGCATCGGCAAACTTTCGACAATCTTTTTGATGTATTCTTGATCAATATGTTCTCAGGCTGTTTCGAGAGCTACAAAATAGTTATTTTTATTGGTTTCCGATGTCTTGTCCACTTTATCGTCCAGATAACTCTACAGATTTTCAATGGGATTCAAGTGCTGTCAAAATATTGTACTGTCTTTTATAATATAATCGAGATATCAGATTTTTGAAGTGTATGATTTGTTAGGTCATAGAAAAATATCGAGTTTTAGATAAAAACTAATCTGAAAAAAAAAAATTTATGATTTAAGTTTTGGCCTCTGTATTTAGCCTACCAAATAGTAAAACTTTTCCATATATAAAGACTGTATTCGATGAAATTTGGACACACGCAATTGTTCGTAACTTTTTAGCGTGTGGGTAAAAATTATTGAAATTTTAACTGAATGTATTTCATTGTGTTGTGTCAATTGTGTAATGAGTTTCGTGAAAATCGGTCGAGTGATTTCAGTGATGGCTTCGAATGAAGAAATAGTGCGCCAACAAATTTTGGGCACTCACTTCGAAAACCCAAACGCTTCTCATCGATGGATCGGAAAACAGCTCGGAATCGCACATTCAACCGTATCTCATGTGATCAAAACGTTCCAAATCAAAACCAAGCGGAAAAATGGTAGTGGCAAAAAACGTGGCACATCAAATCCGGAGAAGGCCAGGATGGTATTGAACCAATTTAAGCGTTATCCCAACATTTCGATCAGGGATGCTGCGAAAAAGGCGAAAGTTTCAGTTTGTTTTGTGCAGAAAACAATGAAACGCTCTGGATTACATGTGTACAAGGTCCAGAAGGCACCGAACCGGAGCGATAAACAGAACTCGGTGGCCAAAACTCGTGCAAGAAAACTGTACAGGGAGTGGCTCACAAAACCGTTCTGCATTGTGATGGACGATGAGACCTACATTAAAGCCGACACCAAACAAATGCCAGGACAGGAACACTACGTCGCCACCTCTAAGTTGGCCGTTCCGGAGAGTGTACGGAAGAAGAAACTGTCGAAATTCGCCAAAAAATTCCTTGTCTGGCAAGCGATCTGCGGATGTGGCAAAATGAGTCAGCCCTTCATCACCTCTGGGACCGTCAACGGACAAATCTACAAGGACGAATGCCTCCAAAAACGACTTCTGCCCTTCTTGAGATCTCACGATGGCCCGACACTGTTTTGGCCGGATTTGGCATCTTGCCACTATGCCCGGCCCGTCTTAGACTGGTACAGAGATAATAATGTAGTTTTTGTACCAAAAGACGTCAACCCTCCAAACACTCCGGAACTTCGCCCAATTGAAACAATTTGGGCAATCATGAAGGCAAAGCTCGTTAAAACTCCAAAACTGATAGAAAATGAACTTGAACTAAAGAAAGTGTGGTTAAAAGTAAGTAAGCAAGTCGGTCCTATCATTGCCCAAAATTTGATGAAAGGGGTCAAGGCAAAGGTGCGGGCATTTGGGTTGGCAGAAGAGGTTCAATAAACCAATGATGTCAAAACTTATCCATTTAGAAGTACTTTATTTCCAGAACGTTTAAAAAGAATCGGGCTCAAGGAAAATTTTTGGTGACCTATTTTGTGTGTCCAAATTTCATCGAATACAGACTTTACCACTGATGTACACTCAGCGAAATAAACTTTCGGTGTTCATAAGATTGCATTATGATTATTTGCCATAAGAAATCAGTATGAATTTCATAAATTTGCCTTATGAAATATAATAAAGTTGAAAAACTAAATATATGGAGCAACCTGGATTCTCAAGAAAATAAGCTTAAGAATTTCATAAGGCTGTCTTATGAATGGCTTTGGTTTTACACGAAGTTGTTCTTGTACACCTTTCAGCCTACCTGAATACAAGTGTTGATATATACTAGTGGACATGTCACTGGACTCATAACCTCAACGTTTAAGGTTCGAATCTAGTTTGCTCCATATTTTTATTATTTCAACTTTATTATTTTCATAAGGCAAATTTATGAAATTCATACTGATTTCTTATGGCAAATAATCCTGATGCAATCTTATGAATATCGAAAGTTTATTTCGCTGAGTGTATGATTTATTTTGTCGAGTACTGTAAAACGCCTCATTGAAAATTGCATAACCCATTATGCATGAGGAAAAGAATTCAAAAACTAGAACATGGTTTCATCCCGTACCTCACAGGCAAATGTAACAATTCCCATTCGTTGCTATACAAGTTTTTTTTTCCCCCGTTGGTTGGAGAGGTTCCCGGTTTTTCACAAAGTTTCAAGAGGAAAGTTCGTGAGTCATTGTGCTTTCCTTGGTGGTTTCTGTTACTATTCATAAATCAATCCTTATGTTTTAGAACGTATGTTAATTTCAGCCCAGCAATGTTGGTACCCTTGTGATTCAAAGCGAATTGAAAAAAAGCAAAGGCTTTCGAACCCAAATGGCAGGCCTTAGTCCAAGTGAGTTGAAATCAAGATACCCACGTTGTATATCACTTCGACAAATCCCTGCGATAACAATGTGTTTTCACCTTTTTCCAATCGTTTTCGATATTGACTTCAAAATCCTTTAATGCACACACTCCTTTTTCCCCGTTATCAAGCATAAAAAGCCATGGTTCGTGATAGCATCAACCGTTCGGGGCTTACGGCAAGCAATCATCTCTCGATGTTCCCACACTTGTGCTGACTGGTACTCAGTTCCTCATCCACGACACGGCGCGACACGGCTATTGGATTATAACCCATTCCGTGCTGCAATAACAGCAGCTCAGAAGGCAAATAAGCTCATTGCGACATACCGAAAAGTACGGCTCTCTTGAAAATGCGACCCTCGCCGATGCGACATCCAGCGGATTACGAAGTCCTTCGAAGCAAGGTTTATTGCAGAACGAAGGTCACCACCATCAGGAAGCGCTGTGTGCTATTTGGGATGAAATTGTTTATTATCTGCTCGAAACGAGAGGATTTGATGCACTTCGCTGGTCATAATCGGGCCAAATTGTTCCCATAATGTGCCTGGTCCGGAGCACCGTGAAGTGAATGCGTTATGGCCAACATCAGTTGATGGTGGTGGGGTTAATGTGCGTGGTTGTCATGGGAATCGACCACTTTATCGCTGGCTTGTTTGTATTATTTAATGGTTATTGTTACATGGATTCTATCCCCGCTTTTTCGGAAGTATGTTGAACGTTTTAATTTTATACCAATCTGAGAGAATATTTACAAATCCGACGTCAAAATTCAAATCCGCTTCAATCAGTTGTCAATAGGATTTGGAAAGATTGTCAAAGCATAATCCCCTCAGCCGAGGCCGCCATCATCAACGCCATACCACAAAAGGTCACTCGATGGTGATGACTCAACAGATAAACTTTGTACTCAGCAGCGATTTCTAACGGTCGGTTGCAGCAAACGGACGCAAATCTCCTGTAACTGTACATTTTCACCGTATTTTACTTTACGCGCCCGGATCAGACCAATCCATGCTCCACCATTAAGACATCCTCCTAAAAATAAAGAGCAACGCCTAATACATTGCCAAATATCGATTTGCCCTTTTGGTTTCCGTCGAAAAAAAAAACGGCATGAAACCACCAGCAGAGCACCAGAATCTTAAGCTCTTAAATGCCTTCTTCGAAAAGGTTCTTCCTCTTGCGCCCTTCTCACTCTTTCGCTAGCAATCCTCTTTATACTAGCCACGGGAGAAAATCAGTTGAATTGAAAAGAAATCGGCGGATAATTTTAGGCTATCATGTGGCATAAAAGCATGTAATTTTCGGCTATCATCGCATTTGCTCTCTTCCCTTCGTGTTGGCGCTGAGCTTCCTGTGTGTCTCTCTCTCTCTCTCTAAGCCCCCACGAAGAAGGTGCGGGTGGATGTGAGCATTACTGGATATCTCGTGGTAGAAATTGAAAGACGCGAGATGCTAATGTTGATTGAAAACATCGCATCCTGCGCAACCAAGAGCAACAATGCCGTGAATAGGCGCGAATGGTTGAACATATTCCAGTAACAACATCATCAACAACAACAACGACGACGACGATGGAGGCCAAGCGAAATGAGCATAATTCAGCTTCTATGCGGCGCTTCCTGGCTTTTCTGAATGGATCCATTGTGCGTGTGTTTGTGTGTGGGTACTTACTTGTAAGGTGGAAGCCAGGATTGGGAGTCGTTGGTTGGTGAAATGCATGCCTTTTGTGCCCGGGAAGGGCATTATAGAGGGGGATTTAATAAAAGCAAGCGATTCTTCGAGAAATTAGCCGCTGATTCTCCGGATGCCAGTAATTCACCATTCTCGTTCGGCGGTGTTTCCATGCCGATGGAACCCTTTTTCAGTGCAGAGCACAGGCTCAGATCAGAACAAGGCGATGCGAACCGACCGAGGTTGCTCCGGTTTCCAGTTGAATAGCCGGTTTTGTGGGGGTAGAATTTGAATGCATGAGATAAGACAGGCGTAATTGAATTAGAACTCGTTATGATTGAATGGGTCCATGTGGAAGAATGGGGTAGGCTGTTGAGCAATGTTGGCGTTTATAACTATGGATGGAATGGACTCAAATATGAAAAAATAAAATAATGTGGTCCGGAAGTTTACATGTTATAAATCACTTCTGGCAAGTTCAATCGCTGGATTTTCAATTTTGGAAGTATATTTTGATTACTCCGATACGAGCTGAGAAGCAAACCTTTGAAAATCGGAAGACTGTATTGCATGTGATGTGAAGATTGATTATGAAAAACACTGTACACTTAATATAAACCAAAAAAAAAAAACGACGGAATTGCAGGATTATACTGCCTACAAGTCCTTTGATTTCTTAGTAAATTAACGAGGTCTTAAACCTGAACAGAATTATGCAGCTCTGATTAAACCTACACAGCTCGAAAAAGTAGTGTGAATTTCTGTTCAATATCATGCACATAAATGGAGCGTCACAAAACATTCACATTTAGATTATAAATCGTGTAAAGTTCTGGGACATTCGATACATAGTCGATAATGTTGTATGCAAAAACTCGTCTTTGTTGAAACTGTTTCATGCATCTAGCTGCCTTATGTGGAATGTAATACAATATCACATGCTCTGATATTTACATCACAATGACAATTCAGATTTTTATTCTGTGTATGTTTGATAGTTAAGCAAATTTAAGTTTTATTCAAGCCACATTCCATATCAAATTTTATGATTTTGGTCTCGTTTTCTTGACTGCATAATTTGGATTTTTCAACTTAAAGTCCTTTTGATTCAGTATCTGTTGAAGTTCTTTCAGACAAACTCCACGCTTGTGGCTTTTCACCATTAATGAATATTTTTTTGTACAATTTGCTGTCAGAGAAACATATGAGCTTCTCTCATGGAACCCCTACAGCTTCCCGATTTAGCTACATTGGTCTCCCCCAGGGATCATGTGTAAGCCCTCTTTTGTATAATGTGTATGTCAAAGACATTGACGGTTGTCTAAGTGACAATTTTACGTTGAGACAACTTGCAGATGACGGCGTAGTGTCTGTCACTGAACCCAATGGAGTCGATCTGCAAGGACCCTTACAGGATACCTTAGACAATTTGTCTACTTTGGTTCTCGAGCTAGGTATCGAATTCTCTACGGAGAAAACTGAGTTGGTAGTTTTTTCTAGGAAGCATAACCCTGCACAACCGAAGCTTCAAATTTGGGGTAAGCCGATAACTCATTTTTTTTTTATATTATATTGTTGGGGGTTGTGTTTCTATTAGCACCCCGGGAGCCCCTACAAAATAAATAAAAGGAAAGAACCAGCAAAGGGTCAATTTTCTTCGAACAATTACCGAAATCTGTGCTCCCCCATCCGCAAGATCTTTCAATCTCGTTTCATGACTTTGTACCTTTGTACATAACGGCAGCAGGGTAAATGCACCCTTCTTTTTGAAGAATTTCTCCTTAAACTTTGGAAAAATGCTCCTTAGATGCCTTTGCCCGGTATAATGCAATCGGAGGTATTTACCTTCTGGTTAGCCCTTGCCGGTTGTTTTGACGGGTCTTAAGTTTCTTCAAGATTGTATAGCGGAGCTTCGCTCTGCAATCTTCGAGGTAGTTTTGACGGGTTTAAATTTCATTTTGATGAGTCTTAATTTCATTTTGAAGAGTCTTAATTTTGTTTTGATGACTCTTAAATTCAGAAACTTAAAACCCGTCAAAACTATACAATCTTGAAGAAACTGAAGACCCGTCAAAACACCCGGCAGAAGGTTAATACCTCCGATTGCATTATACCGGGCAAACACATCTAAGGAGCATTTTTCCAAAGTTTAAGGAGCATTTCCCCAAAAAGAAGGGTGCATTTACCCTTTGCCGCAAACTCCCCCCCCCCATCCCGTCCCCCCTCCCTTTTTTTTCCCTTTTCGCTTTCGTTTTTTTTTTTTGTTTTTTACCAGAGCCTGAACCCACCCCCCCTTCTTTTTTTTTCTTTTTTTTCTAAAAAAAAAATTTCAAACACATCTCTCACTCCTTTTACCTATAGCACCATATACTTTTAAAACTGATCCAAATAAAAAGAATAAAAAATAAAAAAAAAAAATTTTTTTCTTCTTTTCCCACTTCTTTCTTTCCTCACACAATCATTAAAATTTCATAGAAGACATAAATGCTACTAATACAAATTTCCAACTTGAATGATGAACATGGCATTTTAAGACACAATATAATAAGTTGACCATGTAAAAAGCGGCTACAGTAATACGAGAACATAATATGCGTATGTCAAAAACATATCTGACATCCACTAGATTGTTACTGAAAAAATATAATTAGATATGTTCTAATATCCTACTAGTCCTGGAAAAGCTGAAAACAGAAAATATCATTCCAATTATCAAAAATATAATTTCAATGAAAGATATTATTTTATAAGATATGTTGTTAAAGCATGTCTTTATACTGTTCTAGTTACATTTCTATGATAGCAATTGGAGCGATCGAGGAGCTTAGGAGTTTCTGAAATAAATGGCTTATCTAATCATAATACCACTAAACACAATATTAAAATGTAATCCTATACTGCCTATAAGCGCATGCCAGTCATTTAAGAATATAGTAGATAATGTTCAGAAGTGCAAATTCAAAGTAAATGTTATGCTGAAATGCTGATTAACAAATTCAGCCTGTTGCTCCAGGCTCCTGAGATAAACGGTTTTGAAATGCAAAGATGATTCCAAAGCCTGCTGAAATCATTAATTGATATGATAATGGAAAATTATATGATATGATTTACAGGTCACACCTCCTCACTTCGCTATTGCCAAAATGACAACATTGCCCAGGCTACGCCAACCAGCGTCTCCATGTTTCAGCTGGCAGTCTTTTGTGATCATATGACTCGTGGAGGCGTAAGGTAGGAACTTGTGAGGACCAGCAGAGGTCGGTTGCACCCTCCTTCGAAGTTGTCAACTCACCATTTGAAGCCCGGAAGGAAGTTAAAGATAAATGGGCAAAAAAAGTAATGTTTAAAACATCTATGAATTAAAATCAACAAAACAATATAACCAAATATTGTAAGTTATGATGAAGTAATGACAAAGATTGAAATGTAAAATCAAACACTAGCCAAATGGCACACAGCGCTGCATGAATCAGATCAGCTCAGCTTTGGTAAAAAGTCCATTTGCAAACCGGCAATGAAAAATACATCCAGCAATAAGTGCAAAAACCTACGACAGATTCCGTAATTTTCAAAAGCCTACCACAGCTGTAATTTTCTGCGTTATATACAGGACATATATGGAATGCTAGATGTCATAAATTGAAGGTATGTTTCGTGTTTATGCCAGATACCGCCTAAATCAAGTTTGTTGTATGAAAATGTGAAGGTCATGATATGATGGAAATAATACGATGTTGTGAGCATGCATGAGCATGATTGACCGCCCGAGGATGCTACTCGGTTGTTGCCAGATCAGCTGTTATTACACAGAGAACCAACAGATGATGCTTGGGACTAACATACATCTTCAATGTGTAAAAATTGGTGATCCCAAACTAAGGCAATACCGGCGCCGGCCTCGCCCGAATGCAGGTCAAGTAGGGAATGGGTAGGAATATGTTAACGTGATACTCGCTTTGAAGGAAGCCGCGGAATCCACTGCACTTCCACGAGAAATCACTGGGATTTTGGACAGCAGGATTGGGTGGCATCAGGGTTCGTTTTGGTATGTCAAGTTTAATTAATACCGATTTCCGATTTGAACCGATTTAAACCAACAGTAAGGATGCTATTGGGGCCACTCACAAAGTGTGATTGTGATTTTTCATTGGGAAAACAAAGTGATTTTAAATAATCCTGAAAAGCCGATTTTGACCGGTTTAAACCAACAGTAAGGATGCTATTGGGGCCACTCACCAAGTGTGATTGTGGCTTTTCATTGAGAAAACAAAGTGATATTTAATAATGCTGAAAAGCCGATTTTGACCGGTACAGTACAGTAAGGATGCTATTGGGGTCACTCACAAAATGTGATAGTGGTTTTTCATTGGGAAACTAGGCGATGTTTTATAATGCTGGAAAGCCAATTTGGACCGATTTAAACCAATAGTAAGGATGCTATTTCATTAGGAAAACAAGGTAATTCATCTCAACGCTTGAGTACCAACTTGGCCCGATCTACACCAACAGTCCGGATGCCGCTGGAATCCCTCACAAAATGGGACAGTGGTTTATTTGTGATAGGGTGGCACGACGAGTATGGCGAACGAATAATTTGAATCACAATTAATTATGTACCTCACCACCGACCTATCTTACCCGCCGAATCACGACTTCTCATACTCACTCGATCACTCACGCAACGAACAATAGGCAACCGAAACAATAGACAAAACGCTACGCCCGATAACAAAATATTGCGGAACAAAGTATCTACACAACCGATTCAACCGATTCAACCGATGGTCGACGCAAACCTATTAAAAATAAATTTTATTAGTATAGATACAATGGGTAACAATTACCTGTCATGCTACACGTTCTTGAGAGCACTTACTACCTCACGAGTCGCCTGTACTCAACTCCGCATGTGTCCGTATAGTTTCCGGTACATTCATTCATCTTTATGCCTAACTTTAGAAGTTTTGAGAAATAGAGAAATATTAGATATTGTCTTCAAAATTTGGTAGAAATAAATTATTGGTGGCCTGAAAAGAAACAAAATTAACAACAAAGATATAAGTAGAATCCTTGTAGTCCCCCGGATGTTTGAAGAGCTTAGCAATTTCTATGAAAAGATGCAAAGAGTTGTTGTTGCAGGCTGTCGATGGTTGGTGATAACTATGTGTTGAACACTATTGGCTGCAATGAGCATTGAATGAGAATAGTAAGAACATTTCATTGAATAAATTACTATAATACTAAGGGTGTCACGTCACCCCCCTGCTACAACTCAACTGTGGCCGAAAAGGCCTGTGGTCCCCACAGTGGTCAATCGACGTTGTAACCAACACAATGACCAACGAACCGGTCGTTGAAAATAATTGAAAGGGACAAAGGCAATGTTTGACCATCCAACAAAACCAGAACAAAGAGCGTGTTGATGAGCTTGTAGCATGCGATTTCTATCCTAAGTTGAAATATTATCGATTAATCTCTTAATTCCCTACTTATAATAGGCCTTAAATTACTTAAAGTAAACGGTTATTAATTTAGTGCTTCGAAGTGTGTGAATTTGAATATTATCTACATTAAATTAGTGACTTAGAAATCTACAGAGGTATGAAAATATTACGATAGAATTTTCCTAAATGAATTAATAACCTAAATTTCTTAAATCTAGATTGATAGACTCTGATCTGATACGGAGACGAAAACACGAATTAGATACATTAAGTAAACCGAACAGTAAGTTATAATGTAACCTACATCCTAAAACTCGCAAATTTATATACCTATAACTACAGTACGGAAAGTGCGATAGATTGGCCCGTGAAGTTGAGATAAGATCCCTTTCCTAGAGGTTCACCAAAATATGTAGGTTTCACAACGTTATTATGTATATCATGCTAATAAATCTCCTTTTTAGCTTTAAGCTTACCATTGAAATAGATTGGTTTGCTAAATAAGATTTGACGAATTCCCCCACAACAAAGGGGCTATGCATAAACCACGTAGAATTTTTTGGGGGGGGGGGAGTGTTGACCAAAGTCCACGCTCCATACAAAACTTCAAAAAATGGCATGGAGAAAAGTCTACGAGGGGGGGGGGGGGGCTGAGATTTTCAAAAATGAGTCTACGTGGTTTATGAACCGGCCCTAGGTTGTTTATTAAGCTGAAGCCCAGTCGAGCTATATCTGATGAACTCAGCCGGCTGTTCTACTTATGAAAGACATTCCCACCGCCTGACATACAAGTGAGCGGAATGTTACAACTTGGAAAAATTGTATCAGCCCTCTCTGACTAATCGCTAATATACTATTATGATAAATTTACAAGCTCATAACTGCATGCTAGTTTGTGAATTGAAAAATGTCCAGATTCATGAACAAAAAGTCCGGGCACCGATGCAGCGCGGTATCCGAACTTTGGATTTGGAAACCTGTGTCGCTTAACAAATCCTCAAAAAAATGTGCAAAAGCACGTTGGCCAATATTTAGTGTCAACCAGTGGGTACGTATGCTCTACTCCAAGTTCCGCTTCTTTCAAACTCACCTTCAGTTCAATTTACCCATTGAGTAGGACACATCACAATAGAAAATATTGTGATGAAGCACGGACGTTAGGTTACTAGATGTATGAAAAATACTGAATACTGAAAAAATCTGAAAAATCCCAATTTGGCCAACACCCACCTATAATACGATGTTGTAAAGAAATACTACATAATGTACATATAATAATTAAATGCCGCTATTTGCGCTATTATGATTGGAACTCTAAAATAGCGAAAATTCCAACGTGATATAATGAAATAAAGTTGATCACCTGGCAGCCTAGCAAAATAGCCAAGAAAATTTAAGCAAACAATTATGCGAAATCAACTTCATATGAGTATGATTACTGCCCAAAAACGGAAACTCAATAAATCAAAAACGAAAAAAAATAAAAATCAATGACAGTAACTTATTCGAAAACCCTTTTTTCCTGCTTGACCCAGAATTGATTCCTTATGTCTGTAAAATAGAAAATGTAGGATCGTAAGCCATGTAAGTTTTTAAATTAATTATTTTGGATGAAGAATTTTTTTTAGTCATTATATACATCATTATATGTATCTCAAAAAAAAAAAATGTAAAAACCATCCTATCTTTTCAAATACATAACATGATTAACGTGGGCCAAAACTTACAACGGTGCAAATGCGAAGCTGAAAATAGCATAAAAAAATATTGTGAAGGGATGTTATAATATAAAATGATAATAACAATTATATTTGTAATGTCCGCAATTTAAAAAAAAAAGACATTTACACCGTCTTCAACTCGAGGTTGTTACGACTGAACATTAAACATAGAGTGAATTACAACGGACACCTTAACCTAACACCCAGTGGACCAGATTGGACATTTTCGTTTTGCGAAAAGTTCCACATGCTGGAGCGGGAATCGAACCCTCAATTCATGGCAATCGCTTGAACGACAGGAGACGCCGCTAACCGCTTGACCACGAAGCCCACAATTGTGGGGTGAAGAAAACAATTCAAAATTAGTATAGAATACTTGGGAATTCCATGGATGATCGGAAATTATATACCGCATAAAGAATACTTCCATTTTTCGTTTTCCTACACTGCGTTTCATACTCAGCCGCTGGATGCCAGGACAGACGCTGTTTGAGCCGCACCTCCTTGGTGGACAGACACTCGGCACGATCCTCCTCAATCTAGCTGAAGTCAGAAGGACAACAGTGCCAGGCTGCACTACCAGCTAAGTGCGCAACCCTTAGCTGGCGGTCTTTGCCATCTCCTGACCCGTGGAAGCATGAGGTAGGAACTTGTGCTATGTTGCGGGGATGCATGCGATCCCAAGTATCTACTCACTATTTTGCAGCCCATAAATATCGAAACTTCAAATAAAGAATATAAAAGGGCTTCATTCAACATAAATCAACATATTGGATTTAGTCAGATAATATTCACAGAAAGAGCTTATTTTTGTCTTTCATGCGTTTTACAGTTTAAATTGTTGAGTTGATAGTGCGAAAAAGCCATTTTATATAATATGTCGTCATTCTTTTCAACAGACATTTTTTTTCTCGAAAGATGAAACGGTGTCTCTCTATCAATTCCCTGATTCTGTTGAATACTGCCGTACAGTATTCCAGAGAAAAGAGCATCTACAGTTCTAAATAAAAACTTCTGTACAGAACAGTTTCTTGCAGTAACATTTTTCATGTATCAACCCTTTCGGCAATTTGCTAAGCCAGCATCAACAAAACACCCTTTCCATGGTAATCTTCGACCGACAAAAGCAATCGTTCAAAGTGCAATAAAAGTGCACTCCATCCCGCCTTGAAGGCCGTCCGAGGAGGGTCAGACAAACGATTCCTCTCATACACAGAGCCCAAAAAGAAGAAGAAGAAGCAGAAGCAGAAGCAAGAAATTAATATGTCAGATCACGTATAAGCACTTCCGGGGGCTTGTTGCTGTATGTGTCCCATTGTCGTCCACCGACCGAACTGGCTTCCTTCCAGCATGTTGCACACTTGTTCTTTAAAGTCCGATCGCTTTTATTGCTACTGGACATTGCACATTTTTACACTGGTACGGTACGAAAAGGAACACAAAATATTCCGTGTCTGCCAGCAGAAGGAAATAAAAATCCTCTGGGTATTATCGTCGAACATTGCATTGTTCCTGTCTCTCTTCCTTTATTTTTTTCATCTGTGGTTCGTAGTTCCTCGCTCGGTGGATTTCCCTTCATTTTGCAACGCTCAAAAAACTGCACGGTGGATGCTGCCTCTCGGTAGCCTTCATTTGTCTAGGAAGCAAACCTTAATCTTTAAGTGAAATTTAAGGATGGCTTGCACATATGTTACACCCATAAGCGGTGTCCCTTTCGGTTTTTTTTTGTTTTTATTTTTTGTTTTATTAGCGTAGGAACCAGCCAGCATATGGCAGAAAAAACGACTTCTGAATTCGTAGGTACCTACCATTTTTTTTTTAGGTTTAAGATACAGAGAGCACTTGGATCCATACTTGGCCAAAATGACCCATTGGGAGCAATGGGAGCAAGCTAAGGGAAAAAATATGCCACGTATGCGAAAAATGCCAAAGACCAGAGTCCTTCTGCAGTTGCCGTGGCTGCCTGCTTTCAAAGTGTAAATTTAGTAGAATAAAACGGATGTAATTTGTTCCCAGGGATGGTCATTTGCTGTTCTTTGTTTTAATTTGAAAGTTTTGAGATGGGTCCGGCTGTTTTGGCAGTAAACAGAAGTGGGGTTGATTAATATAAAGGGAGTATTTGCGAAAAATGGCACAAACAGATTTGTCTGAATCTTTTAAACGGTGTGAGTAAAATTCTGTCATGTTTCGTAACAATACATAAAGTACGTACGGCTAAGGCCTCGGAATAGTAATTTGGCAGACAATTTGTGGGTTGCGGCGAAATGTAGAACACATCTAGAATTTCTCTTACCTTTTTGATGCAGAAGCCTTAATCTGGACCACACAGCGTATTCCTTGATAACAGAAATTCCTGAAATAGCTCGGTAGAATACGATATTGTGAGACGTGTCCGCGTAAATAAAATACGTAGTTTTTCACGTTTGATATAATTGGAGCCAACTTGTCATCAGGGTTGCCACATGCACAGATTTATCTAGATTGACACAGATTTTTTTCGTTTTATTCATACAGATATCTGTATGTAAAGATTACAGATTTTTGAGATAAACCAAGATTTTTAAGATTTTTGAGAATTGCTTGTCCACTTAAAAACCTCAAATTTATAATATGTGTACATTTCAAGATCCAACTTTTTACCAATTCTACTTTCACTGTGTTGTTTAAGACCCATGAAGCAAAAGAAAACAATTGACACCGATACCAACTACCAATAGGATATTAGCGATTTAAAATTGGCACCTGACACCTTGCACCACGCAATACATTCTTCCGCTTTCCTGAACAAGAATCTTTGTTTTTGCATTGATTCGCGTTGTTAATTTAACAGAATATATGAAAGGTTTTCCGAAGTGAGCTAAATTTTTAGGGGCACACTAAGGTGACAGCTGACAGTCTGAAAGTCAGTTTGTGCGTGTGCCTCAAAACGATTTCTTCATACATTTTTTCAGATAATCTTTTAATTTTTTTATAGAATTTCTCAAAGATTCTATTAAAAGTTCTCAAATATTCCTTGAGATATTTCTTCTGGCGTTTCTATAGGTATTCTTCAGGAGTTTGTAGGCATTCATCTAGGCATTTTTTCAGGAGTTTCTTCTGGCATCTCATCGGCAGTATTTCAAAACATTCTTGTGGTGATTTTTTGGAGGAATCCCTGAACTTGTACAGTTTTGTGATTCTAAAGGAATCTCTGGACACCTGAAAGAACAACACAAAAACTATAAGATAATTCTTGGAGAAAATCTTGATTTGTTTGGAGAAATCTAAGAAGAATGCTTTGCATGAATTCCATAATCTCATTTATTTAATTCTGAATTTCAAAAAATCCGCAAGGGGTTTTGTAGAATTATTTTATAATTTTGTCTAAGATGTCTGAAGGCATTCTAACATATATTTCTCCAAAAAATACTTCAATAATTTCTGCAAGTATTCCGTTGGAAAAGTATTTTTCTCTATGTTCCTCAAGAGAACTTCCTACAGAGATTTCTACAAAAAATACTGTTCTTCCAATTTAGAAGCATTTTCATGCATTCACTCAGAGGAATTTTGGAAAATTAGAATAATGTTCTCGATGGTTATTTTTAGTTTTAGTTAGTTAGTTTAGTTAGTTCACTTTGTCTGCTAATTTATCGAAAGTTGAATACAATTCCTTCAAATTGAATATAAGACAGCGAATAGAGATAAAGCTTCTCTTCCTTAAAGAGTGATTATTTTGTATTTGTGTCCTTTTGTTTAAGAGAAAATTACTACGAAATCCATTGTTTACAAAAGCAGATTCACCTTAATCTAATGTTGGCGCTGATTTATATTGTGCAAAATGGCAAAACTCCTCATGACTTCGTTTTTCCGCCAGACAAAAGGTTGACGTCATTTCACCAATAAAATTTTCAAAAGTAGCATTATTTTCTCAACTATGCTGGTTGTCCTGAAAAGGACGGTTGATTTGGGTTGGGCCTCGTTCAAGC
Source organism: Aedes koreicus (assembly GCA_024533555.2). Taxonomy (NCBI): domain Eukaryota; kingdom Metazoa; phylum Arthropoda; class Insecta; order Diptera; family Culicidae; genus Aedes; species Aedes koreicus. The sequence goes on along the minus strand of JAHHFK020000729.1, from coordinate 20,157 downwards.
TTTTTTCCTTATTTCTGCAGCTGTTCTATCAGCTTCTTCTGGGTTTTCTTCGGTGAGAGCACCCTTGGAGATCGTCACACTCACTTACTGAGCTCTTTGTCGTTTCGGATGGACAGTTGCAAGTAGCGCAGAATGACACGGATTCGTTTGTTGTCACGGGCTGCATTACCAGCAAGGACCAAAGCCTCCGCCTTCAGGTACTTCAACACGGCACCTCCGCCAACCCGATCAGCATAGTTGCCTCTTCGCAGAAGCCTATGCATCCAACTCACGGGGAACACCAGACCGGCACGACGCTGCGAGTGGACATTTGCTTTCGCCCTCATGACTTTTCCACCCGTTTCACGGCCAGACATTTCCAACGAAAATGACATCGACATTGTTTTTCAACCAAAATCACACGGTGGAATGAGAAAATTCACGAGAAACCATCGCTAGTATCCCATTTGGTACGGATAAGATGGCATGGAGGTGGAGCTTTCGCTGCTACCACAGAATAAGTGAAACAAATTTCAGCCCAATTTTCGCTTCATTATTCATTTGACTTTCATGCCATGCTGGTTCCAGCAACGCTGAACAAGGTTGCCAAGGTTTGGAAGAAGAAAACGTAAAGGTGCTGAAGCAGGTTCATAATATTGGCGTTTCCTCCAATAAGGATATGAACAGCTTCGGCAAAGACATTTTCTAGCGGATTGAAGGCGAAGCTTCCCGACTCGCTTAAATCAATCAGCGGATAACCCTGAAGTCACGCTAAATTCAAACCACCTTTCGACAGCTGCTGTGTGGAGAGATAGCCAAACACGCCGTTTCTGAGTGAACCAAAGCCGTGACCAAGTAAACCAGCTTCGTGACGAAGTGAGGTGGCGGCGGAAACTGTTCCCCTGAACCCAAAACGGTTTTTTTCAGGGCCCTCAAGACACGTGGAAAAAAGAGTTGACAAGTCTTTGGGAGTGCTGTGCTTCGGGGCAGTCGATCGTGAAAAATATCGTTCGTGTACCGAAGCCGTAATGTTTTCGACATTTGCTCATTTGGCAGCGTTGTACATACATAGGACTATTAGAAACCGTATGCAATCGGTGGTGTATAAAACCCGTCTCTTGGGGTAGAAGTGTCCCAAATGGATAAGACGTTTAGTGAATGGGAGTAAAATCCAGAATATGAAATTCACGAGCATATCGTTAGATTTTGAACGCAACCGATTTTGGCCACCCTTTAATAAACATTCTTCTTATTCAGCATTCAAGCTTTTTGCTTTCACAATTCGCTTATTGCTTGCTCCCAACTTAGTGTTCTAAATGCACTTCCACAGTTATTAATTGAGAGCTTTCGGTGCCAGGTGCCATTTTTGCATTAGTATGTTTTTGTGGCAAGTATAATCATACGCTATGCCCGGGGAGTCGAGAAATTTTCCTTAACGAAAAATGCCTAGACCTGACCGGGAATCGAACCCAGCCACCTCCAGTATGGTATAGCTTTGTAGCCGCGCCTTTACCGACTGAGCTAAGGGAGGACCCTCCTTTGAACATTTAACTGATCTAAACTATACATTGCTACGTCACCTTTGCGTACAACCCCATAAGGCTGTCCCTTGTAGTTTTTTTTTCGGTTTTTAGGGTTCCATTACATAATCAACTATTTTGTAGAATATTACAAAAGTTTACAAGGTAATATGGGGATATATTAGATGGTCAACTGATGATTAGAGATCATCCAAACTCTTTTGCTGCTCAGCAGTTTTCTGTAAGCTTTTTCTTGTTTTATCTAGGGTATGGTATAAACTGAACCATGTATATTAAATCTTCTAATAGCTCCGGTATTCTTGAAATCTTTTAAGTAATCCAAACTATCTTTGGTTTTGCGTTTCAGATTCTGCTACACTTTCCAGTCGCGCCGGACCGTCGGATGGCTGGAACCAAGAGTCTACTGGATGCTCTTTGCTTCGTCCAACAAGGCGGTGATCTTGTAGATGCCGGATCTGCCATATCCCATCGACACAAAGTGCCTCACGATATGGAATTTCTTTGCCCGGAGTGCAGGTGATAGTAACAATATACCATCGAACGGATATTCCTCACCCAACAACGATGAGCCTTCAAAACACATTATCTAACAGCCGTCCAAATAACAAAGTTCTTGGTAGAAAATAACCTGATTAGATTATAAACGGCACGCTCACGCGATACATTTTCCATGGCTTCACGGTATGAATTTCACGTTTCAATGTCATAATTTCATTATTATTGCCTGATAATTGAATAATCGATGGTAGAAATTTGGCAAATCCTCCTCCGCAGCGCTTGCATGCCTTCGGACAAATTTAATATCTGATTCCCGGTACTCTTCGGCCATGGAAACTGCACGGACAGAATTTATAATGAGCTTGTGCTTATATTTGATATTGACGGGATTTTGAAGAGGGTGACTGCGGTATGTGGATAATGTTACCCAGCTTTCAAAACAAAGTTTAAATTGATTTACTCTGGGATATATTGATTGATTCATTATGAAGCTTAAATCGAGCCGTTTTCACCTGATTGTGTATGCAAAATATGAAACTTGGCTGGGCTGAGTTTTCCGGTAGATAGCAAGAGAATAGCTGTGTTTTTTTTCCTTTCAGAATAGGAGTAGTAAGTGAGATGGAAAAAGTTGAAAATGGGAGCATCTTAAGGATGTACATAGCTTTGTATAAACGGGAAAAACAATAAATTGCCCTGCAATTGCTGTTGTTGAGAAATTTTCGCAGGGGAGAATAAATCTCCGACGACTCCTGCGACGAAACGACATTCAACGGCACGCTCAACGCAAACTTTTGCCGCATCCACAGTGCGTATGACACAAATTCCCACCTTGTCGACAAATCCTCCCGGATCGGCACCGAGACCAATCGCTCAACGACTCCTCAAAGACCCCTTAATTGCATCCCGTTGCCATTTCCCCACTTCTTCCATGGCTCGTTAAAACGCAATATAATTGAATAAATATCGAATTTTTATTGCTCCACTTTAGCCCCAATAAATTAATTGTGATGTATCGCCACACCATCCCGCATGGCAGCGGGCAACACGGCCGACCACCAAAGGGCGTTGATAAATACGATCATTCATCATTCACCCGGGGGAAACAGCGCCACCAAACGGACATATTGCAGAGTGTGTCGGGATTTGCTGCCCTTGGGGTGCAAGTAAAATAATCCAAATTATTTCGCCAAACGACCAGAACTCAAACTCGGTTGCAGTCGAGTTCTGGCAGTGTACAATTTACGGCGATCTGATGATGCGTCAGCACATTCCGAAGCCCTTCCCCGCAATCCGACCAACAGCTGGGTGATGGAGACGATATTGATGGCTGTCCCTCAAATTGACACAACATTTTCGCGCAAATAAAATCAGCATACACACATTCACGCAATGAAAATATTGAATTTGCTGATGTTTATTTCATTATGGGGAATAATCGTGTGGAATTTGCAAATAACGACCACCCCCTTGTTCGTCGAACCTCGAAGCATCGATAAGCGGTGATAAGCTTTCCCGGTCGAAATGGAGGAGAGCCTTTGGGTCACGTATCTAATGGATTTTGGGACGCTGAAGCGTTCAATTTTGATCTTTTAATTAATTCGAGTCATGGATGGGATCGATTGGATGTCCAGCTAGAGGGAAAACTCATTACAAATGAGGTACAGATGAGAAAAGCTCGTTGGATAATTGGGTGATATTTGTATGTTGTAAATTAATAGAACGATAATGTTTGGAAGAGGAATGTCTTCTCTTACGGGTCTCCATTAAAAAATGAGAAAGATTCCAATGATTTTCTATCTGAACAAAAACATCTGCAGAGAAATGTTACCTTAGGTTAATGAATCCTTACATCCTTATTTAAGCCTAACACTGAAGCGCAACCAGAAATTGGCTGTATGGTGCGGGGGGAGGCTTTGTTTTGACCTTGAAAGTAACACTTTTTGAAAAAATAGTGGTATAAAAACATAAGTTTTATATTTAACGAATTTCACGCCAACTCGTCTTCGTGGTTGGCAGCACCCTCTCAGAATCCAATGAAACTTTGTGGGTGTATAGACTATGTATTTTCAAGCAACTTTGCATACCTTGCTTTTTTTAAATTTCATCTAGACTACAATTTGAAAAGCGCTTAAGTTTTTTGATCGTTTTTTTTTTAAATCAACATAACTCAAAATGGACAAGACTTTCAAGAAGTGATGTATGAGTGACTTTTAGAAAATCGTCTGAACTTTTATGAAAAAATTGTAAATTTTTTTAAATCAATTCTTACACGCTTAAAAATTATTTTAAAATTTTTTAGGCCAATTTGCAAAAAATAGTTATCTTAGAATTGGACGAAATTTTGTTTTAATAATGGCAATATAATTGTCTAAAAGTTTGCCAAACATTGCAAGCTGAGCACTTTGAAGGAAAAAAAGTTTTTCTAACAACAACTTTTTCATGTCCTATTATTACCGTGTATCACGCAAACTCGTCTAGTTATGGTCTTCAACGCCCCTATAGAATCCAATAAAATTCAGCAGTCATAAAGAATTGAATGCATTGAACATCTTTGCAAAAAACAATAATCATCTAGACTAATATTTTTTATTTATTTATTAGGTGTACATTTTTACGTATTAGTAATTAACATGGCTGCATATATTTAATTTATAAATCATTCTCATGAAAAGTCAATATTTTTTGGACTATCCATTGAATCAGAACACCTTTCAGCTGAAATTTGATTTTCTGAAATAGGTTCAAAGCAATGAACCTGTGTATCAGGTATTGTCTTTACGTGGCTATATAACTGCTCTTCTGACATGTTTGCTTACTGTTCAGCTGATATGAAGCAGAAATTCGGTTTTGTAATACTTTTATTTGAATGTTCAACTGCCCAGTCATATAATTCTCGAGGAGTTTTTATTGTGTTTCCATAATCTTGAGCAAGGCTTGTTCACTTTGCCATTCGCTTGAGAATACCACCAATAGCATCACATGGACCTTTCCTATGAGACGTTGCAAAGAAGTGCCATTCTCCATCCAATCCATACTTGGACTTGATATTGCACAAGCTGGCAAAGTTCTTTTTGTTCTTATAATGGACCGCTTTTTTTTAGCAAAAAATTGAATTTTGTTTAATGAAATCTAGCAATTTTGATATAATCAACTGAACTGGTATTGAGTCATGGGTCAATACTTCAGATATTATGATAAAGCATTTATTTTTTAATTTATTGTCCTTGAAAAGGATGCATAGTTGGTTGAGCATTATTGCAATGGTAACCCTGAGCTGCATTTTGAATGATAAAAGAATAATTTTCTGAAAAGTCCCAAATTACAATTATTTTACCCTCTTTTAGGGAATCAGTTTTGTTCTACAGAAAAGAAGATTGTTCCTTATAAATGAAATCATGAGTTATAAGCCTACCAAGTTTTTCACCAAATCATAGAACAAACTCGTCTACAGGGTTTATAATTGTTTCCTGGTTACAACGATCAGTTGTTAGACAATGCTGAAAAACAACATTTTCTTTGCAATCTTATTCTAATACTGATAAAAGTTCTTTCTCGATACCTTCTGAAGAAATACATTTTTCACATGCACGGAAATAACAATCTTAAGTTCTGATTGAGAAACTGCAAAGAATTTTGTCAATTATTTCTTTTTTTGGATCAAAGTTTGCACTAAATATTTATCATTTATATATTACATTATTACATTAATTATATATTTTAAAACAAGCCCCTTCCCTTGGTTAGCCTTGGTTTTTCAAATTTTCAAAGACCCTTAAGAAATCCAAATTGTCATTATAATTAAATTTAATTGGCTTCTGTAAGGTTGTAAGGACCAAATTATAAGACGTGATGGCGCAATACGAGGTAAAAAAAGGACAGGAAAAAGTTGTTGTAAGAATAACTTTTACTCCTTAAAAGTGCCCAACAGGCAATGGACTTTTTTTTCGCGAAAATTTGATAGTGGAATTGATGAGTAGTGTTAAACGTTTTTATTTTGATGAAGATTCGGTCACTAAAACGTTAAATGTGGTCTACAGCGAGGCTCTCGCCTGGTGTTGAAAACAATGACGAGAGACACAAGGCGCCGATCTTTCAGCAGGGCAAATGAAACACTCAGTTGCAGTATTTGCCACATGCTACAAAGCTAAAATCTTTGGTTTTTATTCAACTCGTAATACAATTAAAATTAAACTTACAACTTCGGTGTTTTCACTCCTAGGATAACGGATACCTAAGCGCCCGTGCAATCAGGCTTGCTTTCACTGGTCACAATGCATAATATCAACGGGATAAACAAACACCGAAGTTGGTAATTTTTCTTCAGGGGGCTCGTTGATTAGTTGCCTGTGTCAACACCTTGTGTTGAAACAAAGGGTCCCCGCTGGAGACGGAAGTCCAGAAATACAGCTTTGCGGCAGGAGGAGCTCGTGTTCAGCCGCGTCACTCAGAGATGTTTGATTCATGATCCACAGCAACGGAATGTTCTGAAAATCCGGGTGAGTTCTTTCCATTTTTTCCTTTTGTGTCCTACTCCCATTTTTTTTTTAATTTTATTTAGAATAGTTTTTGTGTAGGAAAATTATATTTTTGGTGTGCTTCACATTGTGAGTTGACAATATGGAAGGAGTGTGTGACTTCCGGTCCTCACAGGTTCCTATCTCACGCCTCTGTGAGTTGTGTGATCGCAGAGGATTGCCAGCTGAAACGTGAAGACGCTGGTTGGCATGGCATGGGCAAGGTTGCCAATTTTACAGTATAGAGGTGAGAGGATAACAATTACAATCATTTTTTATATCAAAAGGATCGTTTTCCTCTTAATCATATTGTATATTTTTCATTCTCGTTTAATTGATGGTTTCAGCACGCTTTGGAATCATCTTTGCATTCCAAAACAATTTAGTTTGAGAACAAATTGATCAATTAAAGGCTCCATTTGTTTTTGAGCATTTCAGCGTTTCAGAATTTCAACTGCTATTTTCATGAAGGACTGGCATGTGACGGTTGGCAGTAGAAGACTATATTTAAATAAATTTGGTTATTGGTGTTGTGATTGAATAAGTGATTTGTTTCAGAAGTTGTCAAAACGGGCTCTTCGATAACTTATACTGCTGTCCTTGGAATGTAACAGGAGGAGTATACGGAAGGCTTTTTAAGGGATGTCTTTTGGTGTAGTCTGTTGTTTTTCAGAAAATGAAAACATCAATTCATCTTTTGATTGAGGTTTTATCTGTGATAGTTACAATGATCTAATCTGTTTTTCAGCTTTTCCAGGACCTTCGGGATATAAATAATAATTCCTTGCGAACTGTAAATTTTATTAATTTTGAAACAGGATAAAATCAAAAAACAAATATCAAAATTTTGTTCAACATTTCGTTGTCTCGTGCTTGCAATTATTCCTAAGGCTCCTTTGACAACAAGTAAATATTTGTACAAAGTTCAATATTAAAATAAATTATTTTCAATAATGATACAACAGAGAATTTTCCTGCAGTTCTTCTGAAGATTGATATATTTTCAAGTATTTCCTTGTAATTGCCTTAGAATAAATTAATTTTGAAATGTTTGTTTAGTTTTTCCGGTGTTTGATTCAAACACTAATGTAAATAACTTACTTTCCTAAGAATACCAGATCAAATTAATCATTTTGAAGCGATGAGCACGTAATACTCCGGAATGGTGTGTTGAATTGAAAGTACAAGCAAATGAATTCATTGTAATTAATACCGTTATTAATGAAATTTGAAGCTCTAATGCACACTAAGACATTTTGAATTTTACACGAGACGTAGGTCATGCTTGTAAATAGTCGGGGAACGAAGACACATATTTCGTGTAAAATTATGTCTCCTGAAACTGACAGATACGTAATTCGACAAAATATGTGTTTGATTGAATTTATTTTCTCATCGCTTTCAACTTATTCTTATGTGCAAAAGGATGCTTGCATATGGCGGCCTCAGGGCACCGAAATTAACATGACATTTTAGTAGTGTGTGTGTTTGGTTTTTGGCATTGGAGGCACTGAATTAATAAATGTAGAAGTGTTTCTAGAATACTAAATTGATAGTAAGTGAAAGCTCGTTAAAAAGAGCGTCAAAGCCAGTTTGCATTGAGTGTCAAATTACCTTATTCTTGCAATTCCTTAATATTTGTTTAAATTCGCATTTTAAGAAATAAATTCTTCTTGAAAAACTTGATTAAACGATTGAACGTCTGAAATAAAATAATAGCCCCTATAGATTCTTAAAGTTTTACTGATGAAGTTTATTTTTTAAAGAATTCACCTAAAAATAACACAACATGTGAATAATCGTTTTTGAGTGTCAAATTGCATTGCATAATTATTTTTACCTGTACTCTGCTTTGTGCAAATTGTTTGGTTTTTGCAAAATCTATTTGTTTAGGCAAATATCTCAAATTATCAGCTACAATATCTTTTCGCCTCATTTTCAAAGTATTATTGTTATATATTTTTAACTTATATGTCTTTTGAGCTCTTGAATATTAAAGGGTGTATTCGATAAAAATGGCACACAGAAAATCTTCTGTAACTTTTGAATCGTATGAGTAAAAAACCTAGAAATTTGAGTAGATCTTATCCATAGTGTATTATTTACATTTGCCAAGTTTCATAGTTATACATTCAGTAGTTTCAGTTATGTCGTCGAAACAAGAAATTGTCCGTGAGAAAATTTTGTGCACTCACAATCAAAATCCAGGGGCGTCCCACCGGTGGATTGCTAAACGGCTTGGAATTGCAAATACAACTGTGTCTCGTGTAATAAGAACCTTCAAGGAGCATCTGAGTGTCCAAAGGAAGGAAGGGAGTGGTCGTAAAAGTGGTCCAATGGACAGTAAAATGGCCAGGAAAGTCGTACAACAATTCAAGAACCGTCCAAACACGTCAATTCGAGATGTCGCTAAAAAGTCTAAGGTGTCAGTCGGTTTTGTGCAGAAAACCATGAAGCGTGCTGGGTTACATGTTTACAAAGTGCAAAAAGCCCCAAACCGGAATGAAAAACAAAACATCACTGCGAAAACCCGCGCCCGGAAACTTTACACGAAGCTGCACACCAAATCCGGTTGCATCGTGATGGATGACAAAACATACGTCAAGGCCGACTTCCGTCAACTTCCTGGGCAAGAATATTTCGTTGCCAAGTCGAAGTTAGATGTTCCGGAGGATGTTCGAAAGAAGAAACTATCGAAATTTGCAAAGAAGTTTCTAATCTGGCAGGCGATTTGCGGATGTGGTGAAATAAGTGCTCCCTTCATCACTTCCGGAACAATAAACGGTGCGATTTACACGAAAGAGTGCCTTAAGAAGCGTCTCTTGCCATTCATTAAGAAGCACAAAGGATCAACTCTGTTTTGGCCTGATCTAGCATCCTGCCACTACGCTCGAAACGTATTGGAGTGGTACCGAGCCAACGGAGTCAATTTTGTGCCAAAGGATATGAACCCACCAAATTCACCGGAACTTCGTCCAATTGAAAAATTCTGGGCAATTATGAAAACGGAACTTCGCAAACATCCCAAAACTATAAAAACAGAGCTAGAATTGAAGAAAATTTGGGTAAAAACAACAAAAACACTGGGAAAATCGGTTGTACAAAATTTGAAGGGTGGAGTGAAAAGGAAGGTGCGGGCATTCGGGATGGGAGACGAAATTGAATAAAACAAATATTGTGAATCAAAACTCATTAGTAGTTCTTCATTCCCTGAAAATTTCAAGAAAATCCGATAATCAGTTTAATTTTGATGAGTATATATGTGTGTGCCATTTTTATCGAATACACCCTTTATTATTTCACATTCTATAATTCTCACACTCTCTGTCTGCCATAAGTTTACATCGGGAACAGGGTTGTTAATCGTTAACGGCTGCGTGAATCTGTGTTAACGTCTTGTAGATGAATTTGCATTGCAGACATTAACGGAACAGACCATAGATTCTTCTAACAATTTACAACTCTTTTTTTGTCAGAAAAGGCTCATATTTTACAAAAACATGGAGAAGGGAAGACTATTTTGAAACGAGAAACAAATTTGTCGAATTTAATACTAATTCTTCGCAAATACAATTGCATTGCATAAAACCTTCGGGTCTGGTTCGAATCAATCATGCCGTTGGGTTGTTGCTTCTTGAAAATATTTTCACAAAACAGCAAAAATAATGGAAACTAAATCACCTATTTCTAATAAGTGTTTCAGTTTAAGTAATGCAAAGGGCATCTTCAGCGGCGGTCTATTTTAAGATCAACTTTATACTTGATCTGCATCAGCGAAACTTGAATAGAACTAGCTAAAATAGACCAACTTTGCGTTCCCCGCACCAGTGTTGTATTTCTTGTTTCTAAACTCGCCAACACCTGTCATCCTGTCAATCATTCAACATCAGAGATTGAATTTTTTTTTTCAGAGATCGCAGATTTTTCACAAACATTTTGCCATTAATTGGTTTGACCAAATAATTTTTAATACCAGTAGTCCGTCGTTAGCTGACGACTAAGAATACTTGTTCTTTCGTTTGGCTGAAAGTGAGTGTGTGAATGCATGCATTTCATTAAAAAGATATCAGATAATGCTGATTTTTAGTTTGGCAGAGTCGAAACGGAGTCACGTCCTGGATGACGCCCCAACGTCGACCGTGATTTCCGTTCCGGTCACCAGAAACTGAAACCTACAACGAGAAGCACTTTCTGCGTTTCCGCATGCCAAGGGAGGTGTTCCTGTACATTATGCGACAACAAGAGTCAACTAGAGGCTTCTCCAAAATTTATCTGTATGAGCTATTTGCACTTCATTACTTTTCATTTCCGAGCAATCGAAATACTATTCGGAATCTCGGAAAAGCCGTATTTTGATCTTGTCAACGTTTTCCGGAAAATGCAGTGGCTGTAAAAAAAAACTAAGACAAGCATTCGTTATTTAGGAATGAAACGAAAAGGCAATTCACTAGCACTGTGCGCAACTTGAGGTAATTATCAGCATCCGAGGCGAGCAACACAACTTTTTGTCCACCGCCAGCATCACACGCAGCAAACACGGTTACTTCTTGGCTCACAAATATACCTCAGAATATACTCAATAAAATTGAGTTATTTTTTAGTAAAAGCTGAAATTTTACTCAATAGTTGGTATTATCAAGTAGCGTGTAGTGTTTTGGAACGGTGTTTTTCTTGTTCCAAATTGCTGCAAGAATAGATCAAAACATATACCAGTTTTAAAATGATGCAAAATTGATCCAGTATAAAACAAAATTTACAACACCGGTGCAGCGATGTTTTTGCGTTTTGTCTAAAAAAATAAATCCAATCGACGATTTGGATCGCCGTTGAAGCTGCCCTTACTTTGCTTAGACTCATGAACGCAGACTTAAATAGCAAAAATGTAGGGTTTTCATGCCCCTATCTCGGGCTTCCCTTAGCGACAGCTACAAAGCATCACCATGCTGGAGGTGGCTGGGTTCGATTCCCGGTCTGGCCTAGGAATTTTTCGATAAGGAAAAGGACATTTTTTCGACTCCCTGAGCATAGGGTTTGATTGTACCATACTAAGGCAAAAATGGTACCTGGCATCTAGAACTGTGGAAGTTTATCTAGAACACTAATTTGAGAGCAAGCAATAAGCTAATTGTGAAAGCAATAAGCTCGAAACGCTAAGAAAGAAGAAAAATAACCTCCCGACCTCATAATCTCACAATCATAATCATGCTGATAGTTCAAAAAAAATTACAAATAAATTTTTGATAAGAATATTAACTCAATCGCTCAAAAATTCACGAATTTTGGAATATTAATTTCTGTAGAATAGTAATAAAGGGTGTCCACGATGAAATTGCCACACACAAAATTGATTCGCAAAATTCGAGTTTTCATCCGATTGCCATCAAATTTTCAGGGATTGAGAAATAACTATTAAACTTCATTTTACCATTTTACTCGTATTTTATTTACAGTCCATACGCAAATGCCCGCACCTTGACCTTAACCCCGGCCATAAGATTCTGCACAACCTGTGAATCAACCGTTTTTTGCATGTAAACCCATACTTTCTTCAGTTCCTCGACTGTCTTCACTACCTTAGGTCGTTTAAGAAGGTGCTGCTTCATAATCGCCCAGTACTTCTCGATGGGGCGGAGCTCCGGAGTGTTGGGAGGGTTGAACATTTTCGGCACGAAATTGACCTTATTGTCCGCATACCACTTCAGCACGTCCTTGGAGTAGTGGCATGAGGCCAAATCCGGCCAGAAGATTGTTGGGACGTTATGGGCCTTCAGGAGAGGAAGCAGCCGCTTCTGGAGGCACTCTTTTATGTACACCTGTCCGTTCATCGTGTCCTGGGTCACGAAAGGTGCACTCCGCTTCCCGCACGTGCAGATGGCTTGCCAAACCAGGAATTTCTTCGCAAATTTGGACATCTTCTGAGTGCGGACATGCTTCGGAACGCTGAACTTATCCTTGGCCGTGAAAAACAGGTTGCCGGGGATCTGTTTGAAGTCGGCCTTCACATATGTTTCGTCGTCCATGATGCAGCATTCAACTTTCGTCAGCATGTTGAGGTACAACTTCCTGGCACGGGTTTTGGCGGACTTGTTCTGCTTCTCGTCGCGATTAGGGGCCTTTTGTACCTTGAACGTTTGAAACCCAGCCTTAGTTTTGGCCTTCTGGACAAAACTTCGGCTTAGGTGCAGCTTCTTAGCCACATCCCGAACGGAGGCGTTCGGATTTCGGTTGAAGGCCCCAACTACGCGGTTGTGATTTTTGGTGTTGTACGGAATACTTTTTCCTTCACTTCTGGGCTTCCGATCGGTGGTCAACCGTTCCTCGAACCGCTTAATCACTCGCGACACCGTGGAATTCGCGATTCCCAACGTTTTAGCGATGGAACGATGCGAGAGATCCTTGTTCTCGTGATGAATGCGCAAGATTTTATCACGCACGAGCTGTTCTTTCGACTCCATTTTCACGAGTTTTGATCACAGGACTAAAAAACTAAAACTTGCAGGATGTAAATAATGCACTATGAACTAAATCCACCCAAATTTTCATTAAATTCTACCCAACGGTTAAAAATTTAGAGCAATTTCATAGTGTGGCAATTTCATCGTGGACACCCACACACATCCCAAATGTGTCTCTTGTTTTTTTTTTGCCCGTTTGATTTCAAAGGAAACCATTTTAAGTTTTCAAACAATGATCAAATATCTTAAATATCGATAAATATTGTCTATATGTCATACAATCTAAAACCTACATGGGAGCAAATTTACCATTGCAATAATACGCATAATACGAAGTTTGACTACATTAAATCAATATCACTCATACAGTATTAGCAGATGGCAGTTCCTAAATTTGTAAATAATTTACGCTCATGGCCTATTGAAAAAACTGTTGAACAACAGATCTTCTCGGTGTAGTGTATTATTTCAGCCAGTATATAAATCAAAGCATTCTATTACTGTTTATGAAGTCCTGCAGAGATCCAACTCCAAATTTCCTAATCATAAACCGAAACCAGCTCCGTCCAGCAGTTCATCTCGTGCTCATCTACATTTTTGCATTTACCTTCGCATCATTTATCATGTCCCGCATAGCTGCACAGCCTCACAACCAACAGTCCCCCTTTTCTCATATTTTTAAAAAGAAAACTTCGCCTAGCAAGATCTAATAATTCTAAGGAAAGCGTCACATTCTGTTCATTGCTCCTCTTCTTGCGCCACATCACTCATCTCGGCTATCAGATCTCGTTTGCTTGGCTGCCTTCCTGACTAGGCTTATAACAATCCGTTCCTTCATTGGACATGCTGGGCCACGATTCCTGATGCTCTTCGAAAACGAAAAAAAAAACGACAAAAGATTCAAAGAAGACAACGACTACGACAGTCCGATTTCGTGCTGCTCTTCAATGGTGCAAGCTGACCGAGATTAATGATAAAATTAAAGAAATGCCTGTCCTTCTTCTTCTTGTCTCAGACCCTTTTAAACCCTGCAGAACGCTTGGGAAAAGACAGGCAATAAAATTATAACTGTCGTGATCCAGAGTCACGTTTTGTTACACATTAGCATGATGCGCTCTGCTCTCTTCTTGGCTTCGATCTGCGGAGACCAAAAAGTTCTAAAGTACAGCGCAATGATTCGTGGCTGTCGTGGCCCAGGGATGAGCATGATGCTGCGTACCGATTTGTATGCAGGTAGGTACCGAGTATCACCGCAATTCGTGATATTATTCTGCGCGAAAAATAAACTCACGTTTTTATCGTCAACCGAAAACTGTAGGATCAAACCACAGAAGAGTTACACATTTCTTAGAATTTTTAATTATCTTCTCTCACTCCCCACGGACTTCTGGCAGGGGTCATAAACTCGACCCAAAATTCTTCAAAGTCTCAAAACAAGAGCAATTCGACCGCCTAAAGACCCCATCACGCAGCCCAGCCTTTGACATATGTCGGTTTTATGATAATGACCTCATCACGAACCTACTGGCAGAACTTCTCGAACGACACTTTTATTGAGGTATTATTTCGATGAAAATTGAGCATTTTTCTCCCCATTTAAATGGAAACGATCAAACGAGATGCGGGTGTGCGTGTTCCCTTGCCAAGCCAAGTTGAAGCCAAATCTGTTGCAATAAAACAAAATTCTCAAGTCTCATTTGCATTTAGAACTGCCATCAAGTTGTTCCGCGGTGCGACGGGGCTCGGTGTTGATGGTCAACCGCGACTGGGGAGAAATCACACACCGAACTGACTGCTCGTCAAAGTACCGTCCGTATTCCCCCGCCCCCGGTCCCAGTTCAAAGTTTTGCTTCCTGTTGGAGACTTTAATGTGGCCGAGACGATTTGATGGAACGTAAAACAGATTTTTCAAATGTCGGAATTGGACTAATAAACAAGTGACGGAAGGAGGCGCCCTGGGCGACGAATGCTTCTCGGGGTTTTTTTTTTTTGTCTTGTTCTGTTTGTTGAAGAAATGGTCGCAGATAATTTTTTCGGACATTCAAAACTGTTAAAGCTTTTATTTTATTTTTTGTGGAGAAGATAGGTGGGTGGTAAAAATGGTCGTCAAATTACAGCGACATCCGATTTTCGGACATGTTAAGCTTTTAATTAGGGAGTACATTTTGAGGTACATGTTGCAGGATGCAAACTACTGTGTGGTAAATGTTTGGAAAAATGTATGATTGGTAAAAGAATAATGTGAATTAAGTTAATTATAATAACTAATTACGACTGAACTACAAAATTTCAGATTACACAATTTATTAATTTATTATGCAAGCTGTATTTCCAGCCTAAAACGCAAATTTGAATGCGATTATTCTCGACCATCTCCGATTGGGATGAAACTTTTTACATGTATTGAGTTCTGCCAAAGATAGTATTTACCATTGAAAAAAAGTATATTATGCCAGACTAACTTTTTGTAAGGGCGTATGCAAAATTTGAGCTATTTTTTTTTCAATAATCATTTGAAACTACTTTGGATCAAATTGACTCAAATTGCCGTCCTAAACAAAATCGTAGAAAATTCAATAAACATACAGTAAAAGAAAACGCTTAAATTTTCGTGTTAAAAAGCACAAAATGTTTATTTTCTGAAGGAATTTACAATTTTCATCATTTTTTTAAAGAAAGTTTGTGTTGCGCCTAAAAACTAGTTAAGAGGTTCAAACGAATACTTTTTTCCATTCTTTTTTCATTCGGTGAATTTTGATTGATTTTTGAATCTCTATCAGATTGCAAATGTTTTTGATAAAAAGACCAAAAGTGTGGCCGATTTTGAAGAAGGTCATTTTCAACAAATTAACTTGTAAGTAACATATCTCCTTAACCATGCCGTTCGCAGCATACAAAATTGAAAAAAGTGATACTTTAAATTTTTTTGCCATTTTGGAATGTTGATGTGACTTAATAAATTTCCTTTACTGGTAATGAAAAAAAAAACAGATAATTCCATTTTCCCGCGACACAAAGGTTGACAAACTTTCCCGTTTCTTAACCGTGAAAAAAAAATTAAGGCCGTCGGATTGATCGACGTAATAAAAAAAAACTTAGAAAATGGGCTGATGCCCCTTGAGTTTCGTATTTCAGATGGATTTTTTCGTCAGTTTACGTTCAATACTCGACCAAAATAGTCTGCCAAGATGTTGTCCGAAAAGGTTCAGTAACGGGAATTCAGCTGAAAAAGTACGTTTTCAGCTTAAGCCTTAAATTTTGGAGCAAAATTGTGTTGTAAAAAGTTGTTTCTAATAATTAAGACCCTTCTTTTTGTTAAAAATGAAAACTACAGGAAATGGATTTTTTAAGAAATCCTAAATTTTACAAAAAAAAAAGCCGACATAAAGGCAGATATTCTTGGAGAAAAGTTGTAGATGTGAAAATTTTAAGCAACTATGATTGAACAAACTTTTTCTGTAGCTTTTGAAATGACCGAATAAGAGTACTTTTTTTCTTGCTGGAAGTTTTTAAAAAAGTCTCCTTAAAATAATAAGTTATTTTGCTCTAACCTTTTTATTTTCAAATTTTTCAGCAAAGTTTTTGAGCTTCCATTGATTCTAGAACAACTAGTGATACAACCTTTTGATGTAGGCTGAAACAATCGCTATCGTATGTCAAACAAAAGTTATTATGGCTTTTGTAAAAAAAAAGTGTAAAATAGGACTTTTTCAAATGTCTATCTCTCAGATTGTAAGAGAGAGAAAAATATTTAAAGATAGATTAAAAAAAAAAATTGAGCTGTTCATATTTTGCAAGGGCCTTACTTGATGAAAATATTGCAAATAACTCGCTAATGGCAAAATGTATGAATTTTATTGGTTTTTAGAATAGAACTTAAAAGGATGTAGCTTTTTGACCTATATATGTTGCCGATATGTGTCACTGTTAGCGAGTTATTTACGATTTTCTCAAGGAAGAACGCCCTATTCAATTGTGTTTAACTCCAATTAAGAAAAATAATCTGTGTCCAGTTTTCAAATATATGCCATATACAATAAAATAAAAACTTCCAACCGCAGGAAGAATATTATTAGAGAAATCAACATTTGAAAAAGTCCTATTTTTTCCAAAAACCATAATAACTTTTGTTTTACATATACGATAACGACGATTTCAGTACATCAAAAGTTGCATTGTTTATTGTTCTAAAATCAATGGTAACACAACTTTGCTGAAAAATTTGAAATGAAAAAGTTGAAACTACTAATCTTATTTTTATAGGGAAAAAATAATCTCCGTTTTGAAGAGAAAAAATTGCTCGTCTTTGGTCATTTCAAAAGCTAGCAGAAAAATGTGCTCAACCAAATTTGCTGGAATTGAGAGCCATTTTCAACTGTTCCTATGAATATAAGTTCTCTATTTCTGCAAATAAAAAAAGGAGATTTTCGATTTTCCAGAAAACAAGTGGACCACTGAATTTTCCATTCATACCAAAAGACGGGCTTTATTATTAATAACAAATTGTGAGTACAACACAAGTTTGCTCTAATATTTTCAAAACTTAAGCTACAAAAACGCATCTTTCCAGCTTAATTCGCAAACTGGATCGTATTTAGTGTTGTGACTAACATTTGGAAATTATTTATAATATTGTATATACGAAACAAGCCACTTCACAATTAAAACCATATTGAGAACTGTTCGCTGTTATGTATTTAAGGTATTTTTGCCCTTTTTCAAATGTTAGTCACCAAAACAGAAGATTTTTGTACACGGAAAAACTTTTGACCCTTTGTTTGTTTTTTTTTCTTCTATGTGTAAAAAAAGCATATTTATACCGGCTTTCAGTCACGAGGTTGTACTGACTGTAAATTGACCTTACCTTACCAATCAGACTAAGGCCGGTGTGGCATCAGTTGAACACAGAAGTTCCCAGCCCATCGTAGTCGACCGATTTTTGCGATGTGTACGATGGGAGGTTCTCCCAGCAACTGGTGTAATTCGTGGTTCATTCGCCTCCTCCACGTTCCGTCTTCCATCTGCACTCCACCGTAGATCGTACGCAGCACCTTCCGTTCAAAGACTCCAAGGGCGCGTTGGTCCTCCACTAGCAATGTCCATGTTTCGTGGCCGTAGAGAACTACCGGTCTAATTAATGTCTTGTAGATGGTCAACTGTGTGGTTCGGCGAACTTTGTTCGATCTTAGCGTCCTTCGGAGTCCAAAGTAGGCACGATTGCCAGCCATAATGCGCCTTTGTATTTATCTGCTGGTGTCTTTATCGGCGGTCACCAATGAGCCCAGATACACAAATTCGTCTGCTACCTCGATTTCATCACCGTCGATCTGAATTCGTGCTAGGAGGCTAACATTGTAAATGTAAATTGAACATAGAGCGAATTACAACGGACAACTTAACCTAACACCCTTTTTGCCACGTCTCAGGGGAATTGGCCTTGTGATGCGATAACAGGCACTCTTAAGAGAATGACAACAAGAGCTAGTTTAGCAAAGCAACACAAACAACCTATAACAAACGCTAGACAACTGTTTGATTGGGCACGTAATCGCAAAGAAGAACTTCAAACAAGATTGACATTTTGTTATGTTTCTACGGAAGAATGTGAAGAAGCTAAAAAGCATTATGATTCTTTTCAAGAAAGCATAAACAATTCCTGATACTTAGAAATACCATGCTTAAATGTATTTCAATAACCCCGTTCAAAAAGTCACAAGGCAGTAACGTAAACATTAAAATGTATTTGTGTTGTTACAAACTGTGTTTAAAAATTTAGATTAAAATTGGATTAAGTTCCCTGCTTCTTCTTAAAGTGTGAGAGTACACTGAAAGTTAATTTTAGTTTATATTATGAAATCGAAGGTAGAACTAACGAATCTGATCGTTGTTTTCAGCAACGAAACTGATTTGTACTATTTATGAAGCTACTTTCGTAATTAATGGCACAAGCGCAACTGTAAAAAGCACGAAGCATTTGTTGACACAGAAACAACATTCGTGCATTGTACGAAAACAATACAAAGAGTAACGAATATTTTGTTACAAATTTAAAAGAACCGTCTCTCTGATGGTTGCCTGAATGATTGAGGGATCTACTTTATCGACTCGAAATGTAATTGACAAAAAAAAGCGCAACCACGTGAAGTTGTCCAGCGTCTTTTTTTAATGTTTCTGACATGGGATATGACCCTGTATTTTTGGAAAGCGCTGTTACTGAATCCGGGGTTGATCTCACTAGGCCATGGTGACTCGTGAGATTATACTTGAATATTGAGTATGAAGTTATAACTTTCGACAGCGCTTCAATTTTTATTTTGGGATAAATTATTCCCGCCCATCCCAGCAGCAACATCAGAGAAGCAGTGATTAGCTGGTCTTCACTAAATCCATTTCGTGCATTTTACAAAAAGGTGTAATGATAGCATTTCTCTAGATAAAAAGCAACATGAATATGTCATACAATATACGAGACATTTGTTCTATGTACAAAATCCATGATTACGAAGCGAGTGAAAGCTAATTAACGAAACTAAATTTTCGGTGTATGCTTTCTCTCAGCTTTCTTTAAAATGTAGAAAATCTGAGGGGGGGGGGGGGTGTATTTAAGAAAATTAACATTATGAGTTTTTTAACACGAATTAACTTAACTTTTCTCTTGCATTATATTTTAGAACTTAACATTTCCTACTCTAAGACGCAAATTTGATCCGATAAAGCGTTACAAAGTTATGAATTTTGAAAGAAAATGGTTATTCATTGGCAAATGAAATCTCAGGCAGAACTCAACCAATGTGCAAAGTTTCATTCCAACCGGAGATGGTCGTGCCAATCCGACTGGCTATTTGGGATGGAAATACTCTATGGAGCATTTTCGATAATATATGAAACATGGAGTCCATTTTGTACCGAAAGAGGCGAATTCACCTAACTGCCGGAGCTGCAATAAATCGAGCTTTATTGAGCTCTCGTGAAAAGAGAGAACTCTCTCAATATGAACAACAAGATACAACTATAGAAAAATCTCGAAAATCTGGGACAAAAGCAGCTAAATTGGTTGCAGAGAAGTCTGCACAGACCCTAATGGCTGGAGTAAACTCAAAAATTTGTAGTTTCTTCATGCAGCCTAGTTAAGTAACTGTAATTAGTTTTAAGATGACTGATAATGAATAA
>JAHHFK020000728.1:505000-597658 GCA_024533555.2 Aedes koreicus | reverse complement strand
AAATTTGTTCTATTTCTTTCAAATCCCATTGTCAACTAATTCAAGCAATAATATCAACATTTTCGAGTGCAGTTATCTTTATAAAGTCCTTTTTAACAAATTTATTCAATGTGTCCTCCATTTTTATTAATAACATCCTCGAGCCGACGCCGGAAGCCAGAGCATGCTTTTCGAACGTAGTTCTTCGACATTGACTGCCATGTGCGTGTTATGGTTGACTTCAGGGTTTTCACACAAGGGTGTGATGTTTTGCAGGCTCGTGCTTCAACGTATGCCCAAATCGAATAATCCAACGGATTAAGATCTATACTGCTAGGGGGCCACAAATAACCAAAACTTCATGTTATCGTTCAACCATTGTTGGGTTCGATTGGATGTGTGACACGGCGCTCCATCCTGCTGTAGGACAACGTTTTGGTCCTCGAAGAAGTTGGCCTTCACCCAGGGAAGCACTTGGTCCTTTAAAATACCGATATACACTTCGGTATTGATTTTAACTCCAGCATCAATGAAAACTGGCGGCATTTTCAAACCGTTGGACGCCACCAAGCCAAACATCATGACACCAGCCGAATGTTTGGTTTGAAATTTGAATTTCACTTTTTCCGGAACGTTCACCATTTTCTGCGGTGAAATGAACCGGTCCGTGCGGCTGTTGGCATCGATGCTGAATAGCTTTTCATCAGGATTATCATTTTTTCCTTCTTCAACAAGGAAAGCAATCTCTTGGAACGAGTCACTCGTAGTTACTTGACCCGGTCCGTAATCAAGTGGCGTTTTACTCTGGCTCTGGAAAATGCATGCAGGTCTTCTTTGATGATTCTCCGCATGGATTTCTCCGAAATATTGGCTTCCTTTGCAAGTTTTCTAATGGAACGCACCGGGTTGCGAGCTATTTTTGCACGGACCGATTTGATCACGTTCGGCGTGCGTGCAAAGCGCGGGCGTCCGCTTCTCGGCTTCCGCTGCTTAGGACCATCTTGCAGGGACTTTTTTATGCGGTAAACTGTTGCCGAATGGCACCCTACCACCATGGCAATCTCTTTCGGCTTCTTCTGGGCGAGCAACAAACTGGTGATCACTTCTTTCGCGAACATTTTGACGAATTTGCAATGAAACAAATAGAATGTTTGGATGCAACACTTGAAAGTAAACATAAACATATACACTTTCGACAGAAATTAGTCACTAGCTACACGAATTAACCCAATACTAAAGTTTGAACATTTTCGCATTATTTTCTGCCGCACCCGGTACTATATTCATAAAAGACTGGCATGTGCTTATAAGTAATGCAGGATTATATTTTAATGTTGTAATTGTGGTATTAGAGTAAGATAAGCCATTTATTTCAGAAATTATCCAACCGGACTCTTCGTTCACTCCAATTGCTATCATTGAAATGTTTCTAGAACAGTGTAAAGATAAATATTACAAATATTACAATGTCTTATAAAATAATATCTTTTATTGAAATTTTATCTTTTATATTTGAAATGATCTATTCTGTTTTCAGCTTTCCCGGGACTAGTAGGATATTAATACATATCTAACTTTTATGGATTTTTCAGTAACAATCCATTCAAGTTTGAAATTTGAATAAATTAGCATTTTTGTCTATAATGATATCTTAATTTGGTGTGTACAAAATACATTAAATATTAAATAACATATAACGGGGAAAAGGAGGGACCATCAGGGCACCCAAGTAAAACGATTTGGATAGGGAGCATGGGACTGCCTCCTCCCTATTGTTAACATTTCGTGGAACGAGGGCGCGCTCTTTGACCCCATATATTGGGTTTATTCTGTCAATCGAGGGCTCGATTCTAGTGCTGTGAATGTGAACTTACTTTTGGAAGAAGATTCTCGTCCCTATATTCGCGGGTTTCATGTAAGTGTCTCTGCTTACGGACCCGCCCAAACGTTTTTGGCCCTTCATACAGGAGCTTGATGATCACAAACAATACTAGAATCCTGATCAAATCGTTTTTCAGATTATTTCACTGCTATGGAAAGTTACCTTGCTGCAATAGATGGTAGTATTACATAATCAATCATAATCATCATCAACAGGCAATTTTGCCCATCTTGATCCACGAAGCGTTTTATGGTACAAACGAAGCCATGTAAGTATGGCAAGCGGCTGGCAGCACACAGATAGCTCGAAACAAATTTATCTCGATTAGTGCCTCGACAGTCGAAGCAACCGTAGGGTCTTCGTTCAATCATCACCAACATTTCAATATGGGTGAATCGATACCACAGAATGCTGCAACGCTTTTGGCCACTCTTAGAATTCCGCCGTCAAGTGTTCTATTTTTGTGTTCACTGATCATATGCAAAGCGATTTATGAAATAAACGATTCAATGCAAGTGTGTTTGTGTGTGAGCACACAGCTTGCTGGAAAATATATTCATTTGCTTCAGTGCTGTACCCCTGAGTGCCTTGTCAAGCGAACGAACTGTAGGGTTTCTATTCCATTTCTCTCAACTTGTTGACGTGGCTGAATAGTTACCATCAAGAGCCGTCACACTGGTGGCCACGGTTAGAATCTCTTATTTTTGTGGGCTATCTGACTTTAGGACTTCAATCGCACGCTCTTCAACTAATACCACTACACACAACCTCACGCACATATTGAATTTTTGAAAACGAATTGCTGTGTTGCATTTTAGCCCACAACCAATGTTGCATTTTTTCTCCAAGTTACGATCCAAAGCAAGAAATGAAACAAAATCATGTGCGATTGCATTACAATCTTGCTTTTTACCCTTCTTACACCAAAAGAAGGGTTTTAAGATCGCTTGAAAACTCATTTTTTTATCCGAGGCCCAAAGGACCGAGTGTCATATACCATTCGACTCAGCTCGACGAACTGAGCACATGTCTGTGTGTATGTCTGTGAATATATACATAAAGACTGGACTCTGAAAAAATTAGACACACAAATGATCATCAAAAATTCATTTTAAATCGAATACTTCTCAAATTTTCAGGGATTTAATAACTATATATTAGCTATGTTTTGGCATAATTTATTTGTTGAATAACCCCCACCCCCAAGCTGAATGCTCGTACATTTCTCTTAACACTGCTCATGAGACCTTGGGCGAGGCTTTGTCCATCTTCCTTACACAATTTCTCCCAGTTTTTCTTCAAAGCTTCATCGGTTTTGAATGTTGTTCCGCTTTTCTTCAACTTCTTCTTCATTATCGCTCAAAACTTTTCGATAGGACAAAGTTCTGGTGTATTTGGCGGGTTCGCCTCCTTCGGGACACATTAACGTCGTACCAATCCATTACAGGCTTGGCGTAATGGCACGAAGCGAGATCCGGCCAGAACAGCGTGGGACCACGGTGAGAGCGGAGGAAGGGCAGCAAGCTCTGCTGGACTCTGCTTCAAGGTCTGCTGGCCAAACCACTTCGACGAATTGACCTTTTTGGGCATGTTTCGGGTGGAAAGGTTTGGGTTATTCTTAAAGTACTGCCTTATCTTCCGCGCCTTCTCTGGGTATTCCGTTTTCGGTTTTCGGCCGCTTCCAGCGCGCCGCTCGATGGTTTTCGTCTCCTGGAACATCTTTTCAACGCGGGACACGGTGGAATGGTGGATTCCAAGCCTTTTGCCGATCCATCTGTGCGACTGACCAGGATTATCGATCACCGCGCCCAAGATTTGCTGGCGTAGCTCTTCTTGTTTCGAATGCATCTTGAAAACTACAGACGCGATAAAATTTTGCACACATAAACATTACACATTAAACAAATATATATATATATATATATATATATATATATATATATATATATATATATATATATATATATATATATATATATATATATATATATATATATATATATATATATATATATATATATATATATATATATATATATATATATATATATATATATATATATATATATATATATATATATATATATATATATATATATATATATATATATATATATATATATATATATATATATATATATATATATATATATATATATATATATATATATATATATATATATATATATATATATATATATATATATATATATATATATATATATATATATATATATATATATATATATATATATATATGTGTGTGTGTGTGTGTGTGTGTGTGTGTGTGTGTGTGTGTGTGTGTGTGTGTGTGTGTGTGTGTGTGTGTGTGTGTGTGTGTGTGTGTGCGCGTGTGTGTGTATGTGTGTGTGTGTGTGCGTGTGTGTGTTTAACGGCATTGTCTCACTCACTCTTGCTGCCACTTAGCCAACGAGTCCGTTCTGATGATTCTCCTCGCATTTCTGATATCCCTTCGCTGATAGCATTCGACGTCTTTGACTAGTGTGATACAAATGGGTATCATGCCAGCGATAACGCATACTGCCTCTGGCGAAATTGTTCTGTAGGCGCTCGCGACTCGCATGGCCATGAGTCGGAACACCCTGTTCAGCTTTCCACCATTACGGTCATTTTTCAACGCCGCGACCCAGGCTGGGGCTCAATACCTCAGAATTGAAGTTGACACACTCGCCAGAAGTCGCCTCTTGCTGATTCTCGGTCCACCGACGTTCGGCATGATCCTCGCTACCGCATTGACCGCTTTCGCCGCCTTTTCACAGGCGTAGTCAACGTGCGCCTTAAAATTCAAGCGGTCAACAACCATCATCCCCAGGTACTTTAATGCACGCTTTGACGGAATTACGTGTCCCCCGACGTTGATGTCAACCCGCTGAACTGCTTTGCGGTTGCTGACCAGCACTACCTCCGTCTTATGGTGAGCCAGCTGCAGTTTAGCTCCAGTCATCCACGTTCCAATGATGTCCATCGCCTCCACCGTCAGCATCTCTACCTCTTCTAGAGTCTCGCCCGTTATCGTTAGGACGACATCATCTGCAAAACCGACGATCTCAACTCCATTAGGCAACTTCAGCGTTAATACTCCATCGTACATCGCGTTCCACAGCGTTGGGCCGAGAATCGAACCATGTGGCACCCCCGCCGTGATCCTGATAGATTTCTGCCCCAACTCTGTTTCGTATACCAGGACTATGTTTCGGAAGTAACTCCCTAGTATTCCGCACACGCATTTTGTGCAGTGCTGCGGCGATAGCCTCCAAGCTAGCGCTGATAAAAACGTTTTTGACGTCGATCGTCACTACGGCGCAGAACCGGTAGCCTCTCCTTTTCTGCTTTGATGCCTTCTCTGCTCTCTGCACGACTATCCGGATTGCTTCCACTGTCGAAACCCCATTTCGAAATCCAAATTGTCTCTTTGAAAGGCCATGATCGCTCTCCATGCACTGCGTCAGTCTGTTAAGGATGATCCTTTCCAGAAGCTTCCCGAGGGTATCGAGCAGGCATATGGGACTATAAGATGCTGGGTCCCCTGGTGGCTTCCCTAGTTTCGGCAGCAACACCATCTGTCTGGGAAGTAGCCTTCATCTAGGCATTTCTGTAGTGCCGTCCTGAAAGTGTCCGGGAACGGCAATATCGCGGTTTTAAGTGCTACGTTGGGGATCCCATCCGGACCGGGAGCTTTCTTCAACTTCAGACCCTTCGCAACTAATAGTAGCTCTTCATTGGAGATCCGAGCGGTTGCATCTTCAGTATCTTCGTATGGCGTAGGTGGTCACAACGTTGGGTGGTGATGCGGAAAAAGACCGTCAACGATCATCTACAATTTGTCCGGGTACATTTCAACAGGTGTCGCTGGACGCTTAAACTTCGCCACCACGATTCTATAAGCGTTGCCCCAAGGGTTCTCATCGGCTTCTTGGCACAACTCTTTAAAGCAGTTTGAGCAGTTGATTTTCCGTTCTTCTCTCTCAGTTTCAGTCCGTGCTCTCTGAGCACTTCTCCTTGCTCGGAGGCATGCAGCGCGGAGGGTAGTGAGAGTATCATTCCACCAGTAAGCTGTTTTCTCGGCATTGATGCATCACAGGCTATTGCTACTGCTTCTGTCAACTCCCCTGTGTCAAGCATTGCACTGCTATTGTCTGAAACGCCTTGATAAATACCTCCTTGTCGAAGTCCTTTGTCTTCCACTTTCGCTCGCAGGTCCTCGTTCTCCTCGTTGCAGTGGGGGCTCGCCGGCCGATGCTGTAGAGGATCGTCTGGTGGTCACTGTGGGAGTATTCCTCACTTACTCTCCAGTTCATGTCTTCCATAAGCGACGAGCTGCAGAACGTAATATCGATGATGGACTCCCGACCGTCTTTGCGAAATGTGCTGACATTCCCTTCGTTGCACAGCCTTACATCCAGCTTCGCCAGAGCTTCAAGTAGACTGTGTCTCCTTGGATTAGTCCGCTTATTACCCCACTCCGTGGCCCAGGCGTTAAAATCTCCTGCGATGACTACCGGCTCTCGTCCGACCAGCGTGTCGGTAAGTGCGTCCAACATCCTATTGAACTCTTCGTCAGTCCATCTAGGAGGTGCATAGCAGCTGCAAACAAGTACTCCGGTGACTTTGGCAATCACAAAGCCATCGTATGAGCACTCGACCACCTGTTGGATGGGGAATCTGCCCATAACTTGTATTGCCGCCATCCCTGCTCTATCTGTCACCCATGTACTGTTACCGAGAGGAACTCGAAACGGCTCCGCAATAATTGCAACATCACACTTTGTCTCTTTCGTGGACTGCCATAACAGTTGCTGGGCAGTGTCGCAATGATTGAGATTCACTTGCGTGACCTGCATCCTTATTGGCCTGCCTTCGCCTTTTTGTACACCGCGCATTTTAAGCCTCCCGTCCAATGGTCGTTTCCGTCCTTCAGATTGCACAGCACGCACCTGGGTTGCTTCGTGCAGTCCCTAGCAATGTGGCCGTTTCTGCCACATTTCCAGCACAGCTCGGACCTGTCAGGGCCCTTGCAGCTTCTTGACCAGTGGCCGAACCCCATGCATTTGTAGCATCTCTCCATTTCCCAAGCAACACCCATCTTTCATAATTGGTTGTAGGAACTTGTTAGTGACTTAATTGAGTCACACTGCAGTTACTTTGACTAAATTGCAACAAGTGTGCTACTAGGGTTGCTTAGTGACTCGGGGACCAGTCTCAGCGGGCACACCGACCATCTGACTTTTACCTTACTGATTGCCACCAATTTGTTAGCAGCGTCTAATGACAATCGGATTGCCGCCGTCTGTGTGCCCCCATACGACTTCCTTGTCCTTATTGTCATCGGTCCTCTTAAGTTGCACTGCTCAGTCAATGCATACCTCACATCTTTTTCGGTCGTGATTTCGTCCAAACCCTTGCATTCGACCACTGCCTCTTGTGAAAGAGCTCTCTCGGTAGCATCGCCCCCAGGGATTTTGCCACGAGTTCCCTGTACTCTGAGCTCTTGACAGATGGGTCTTTCTTCAGCTCGAAGATCATTTCGTCTTTCTGCGTACGCCGTGTTTTGACCACATTCTTGCCCAACTCTGTCAGCTCTGGGTCCTCCCTCACTTTCTTGAGAAGCGCAGCGTACGTTGTTGTGTCGTTCGCCTCAACGATCAAAGCATCCCCCTTGTACTTCTCCCTAGGAGGCTGGCGTTTTACTTGCTTCTTCTGTTCGTTCTTCTCTTCCTTCTCCTTTTCTTTTTTCTTCTTTTGTTTTATCCTTTTCGCCTGCTGCCTTTCTACGACACGCCATTCACTGTCCCTTCCATCATCACTCTTATTGCTAACGCCTTTCTGCTCATTCCTCTGTTTTTTCGGGTCTTCCTGTTCTCCGGGCGAGTCCCTAGATCTTTTCCCCGAGAGGGAATTTCAATGACTCTTTGGTGCCTCTTGAGCTTCAGTCGTAGGTATTCCCACGGCTTCCACAAGAGCTTTCTCAGCTGTTTCCGCTCTCGTCCTGAGCACCTCGAGCCGCTTCCTCAGCACCTTCTCTTCTCTTTCTGTAACAACCACAGCAACTTTGATGGCCGTCACCATATCTTGCAGCTCCTTATGGAGATTTTGTTTGCTCTTAACGAACACATACAGATCATCGACCCTCCTCTTGACCTCCAAAATGTAGGTTATAGGCCGCATCGCTTCTTGACGTGTGCTATTGCTGGGCTTCCTCAAAAACAGCTGGCTTAGCCCAAGGCCCTCTCCTTTGGATCCATGAATATCTTCTTGGTGTTTGCTGCTACTAGTACCCGCTGTGACCTCCGAACTCGACGCGGGTGATCTCATCAGCATCCTGCTTTTTGCGTTCGCCTCTCCACTTGGTGACTCCGGCATGCGGTCGTCATCGATATGTGTGTGCGCGTGTGTGTGTGTGCGCGCGCGCGTGTGTGTGTGTGTGTGTGTGTGTGTTACTTATTATATCACAACGGTTTCTCAGCCATTTGTGAACCGATTTCAGTTCTGTTGACGGCAAATGAAAGCTACAACATTCCCATAGAACGCTTTTTTTTTTCATTCGGACATTACATACTGAGCTATTATTGTACCGATTTTAGTTTTTGGACACAATCGTCAAATAACTGGTCAAAATTTCATTATGATTCGATAATCCTTCATGGACATATGACCAAAACTATACCTGAGAGCACATTAGTGTGAGATGAAAATATACTCGTTGCAGTTCAAAACCGGAAAAAACAAGTCGCACTAATCGATCCAGCTTGCATTCTATAGTGTCGCATCTGTTTTGTTTTATGACGCATGAGATAGTCAGAATTGACGGGTAGGATTGTCTAATACTTCATTTTATTAACTGAATATTTGAGTACATTCGAAAATTATACAAGTCTCCATGTACTATAACTACACAATTTTCAACGAACATGTATATATTAAGCATCTTGAATCCATATCGATAATCAAAATTGACGCTTAAGATTGTCTAATAATTCATTCTATGGACTGATAATATGGAATTTCTAATATTTATGTAATTTCCCCTGTTATATAACTACATAAACAGGTCGTTAAAGACTATTAATGGCAATATTTTATTCACATCGATGAACAATACGTTCAGGATTGACCAAAAGTTCATTTAAATTAACTGATTGTATGACATATCGTATATTCCTGGTTTTTGCTGAAATTTCGGATGAAAATATGTATCCAGTACAATATTGGCCACATTTGTGTTCATAATTTTGGTGAAGTGTAAGAAGGGTTCAGTCTCACCATCAGTGGATTAATTCGGGTTTTTTTTTTATTTTGGGTGTACACGCTTATTACGTAAAATTATTAGTTTTTCTCATAAAAACTGATGGACATCTGTTGAATGAAGTTCATTATTCGACAGGAATAGACAGGATTACTATATTATTTTTTGTAGCTTATGGTAACGTAAGAATTTCAATTACACTCGAGAGACGCTACGCGAGACAAGATACAACACTTTTGGGCCAGTTTTGGGCTAGATGTTGCCCATCTAGAGGAAGATCTCCGGCTAAAAAGTTCAAGCGTTTCGATACCATAACCAAGTGTAATATTATGGATCAATTAATGGATTCAATGTTGGAAAACATTTCACCGGCAGAACAATCTGATTTAATTAATTTACGCGTAGCAATCAAGCTGGAAATAACATCAACAATGATAATCATTTTTTGAATTGGTTTAGACAGCATGAACCCCATAAAACATAAATCTAGACTAGGTACCGATGTTGCTTTTGTGCCGAGTGTTTTCCGATTCTAAAATCAATGTTCTAGATGCGCTTGCGAGAAAGAGAGGTTTTGCTTTAGATCCTTACGTTAAACATAGGAACCCGATTCAAAAATAACAACAAATGAATACATATGATATGAATTTTTAACGTTAACGAGCGTTGCATAAGAGATAAAATCGAGGGTTTTTTTTCATTAAGGCAATTCTAACATTGAGAGATTTTCTCCTGTCTCACTCTCTTTCATTTGTTACAGCGCCATTATAAAACTTTCGAGGGATTCTGTAGTACAGATCAAAACACAACAGTGCTGGCTAGCATACTCTACAAATAGTAAAGCTTGCTTCAGATGGAATTGGAACAAAAACAATTGCCTGTATGTCAGTTATTTATTATTGAATTCAAGATCTTTTTTATGCAAATGTAGCGTTTTCTTCATACTTTTAAGAAAAAATACGGATAAAATTATTCGTCACGGTTTCGAAGGAATTCTCGAATTTTTCCTGTAACACGGCTCATTAGGCGGCGTACACCTTCTTCGTCCATCGTTTTAGCTATCTTATTCCACCAGGTCTTCATCTGATTGATGTCTTTGACAACCTTTCCCTTTGCCTTGAGTCTCCTCTTCATGATTGCCCAGTATTTCTCAATAGGGCGGAACTGGGGGCAGTTGGGTGGGTTAAGGTTTTTCAGAACAACCTGGACCCCTTTCTCTGCATACCATTCTTGAACGACTTTGCTGTAATGACAGCTTGCCGAATCTGGCCAAAACATTACGGGATGGTCGTGGGATCGAATGAACGGCAAAATTCGTTTTTGGAGACACTCTTTTTGGTATAGTTCCGACGTCATTGTCTTATTTGTAACGAAAACTTTCGTTTTTTGCCACAGCTGCAAATGCCCTGCCAAATCATGAATTTTCGTGCAAATGGGTTTTCCAAATAACTGTGCACAATTTTTTCCCTTCTTTCGGCTTCCATGTTGATTGTTTACAAAGTACAGTCGATTTGCGGAATGTCAAAAATACATACGTGAAGCTGACAAAATTCCCAAAACGTGGGCGCCAAGAACTTCCAAATCCGTCCACCAGGAGCGCCACAATATGAGCAAAAGTTTGTTCCAATTCTAAATGAAGCAAGCCTTAGAATGAAAAACGTAAAGGTGATTGGAATATGAATGAAAGAGAAAGTAATCAAAGAGAGTCTTTCAATGTTAGATTCGCCCTAATGAGAAAAAAACCCTAGAAATACTTAATCCACGTATCTAAGTATTGCAAGCAAAATATCTTCAGAATAACAAAACTTGATTTTTGGGATACCTGGGAATAGCTGAGGGGTACTATTTAGGTATTGTCTTACCTGAATTGGGTATTGGTGTGTTATTGATATTTTATCTCTTACCAAGTTCATATATCGAGCTATTCATTTCTACTCGGGAAGGCTTTATTGTTCCCATACCATCTATTTGGCATTGTGGTCGTATTTTATATTCGGGTTGTACAATCACGGAGTAAACACTCAACAAGTGGAAAAACATACCCTGCTATACTTCTCCATGCCTGTTCTACCCTATTAGGGATTTTGCGCCGTTCAATTAAGTCGAGAGATGAAAGTGATTTTCTTTGCTGCACGTTTCCTTGTTGCGTAACTGTTCAGATATTTATCCCTGGGTCCTATATAAATTTAGCTGGAAAGCAGAATAGTGGAATACAAATAGGTTGCCTTTTTTCGGTAAAATTTTTGCTTACGGCTAAAAAAAATTAAAAGAATAAGAAGAACGCACTCGTCAATCCTGGTTTCTTTAAAGGATCAGAAGCATTTTGAAGTAAATATTCAGTAGAGGCTTGATATCACTCCAGAGAAAGACGATAAAAACGGGAAAGAAAATAGCGCTACAATGCGAGGGTACTTGAAAGCCAGTTTATAACCAAAAATCAGGCGATGCATCATTCCGCACGCGGCAATATTTCACGGCATTTATTGAGCACGTGTAATTTAAAGTTCGTGGAAAATTTGCAGTAGTTGTTCTCCGGATAGGAGAGAAATAAAATTATATCAATAAAATATAAATGAAGACTTCAAAGACATTGTTCCAACATTGAAACATTTATTGTTTCTACTTTGAAAAATAAGCCAATACCTTCAGAATCGCATGTCAAGTAACAAAAATATGCACTTTAGAGGTGATTTTTTTTTTGATTCAGCTGAGTAAAATCATTGCCTAGTGGTGTAGAACGAAAATTACGCTGCTGACGATGTAAAATGTAAAATTTTAACTTTGATAAAGCGGCGTAAAATTCTGTTCAATATCATGCACATCAATGAAGCACAAAGCTTGCATCCCAAGCAACAAACAAACATCATAACTATTTGTAGCAGCAACGATTGTTATGAGACACATATAGGGTTCCTTAACCAATTCATAGCAAGGGAGCTAGTAGAAATTATTATTCTTGTGGAATTCTTATTCTGTGCGTTTCATACAATGGCAAGATGCAGATGCCGTTATATATGAGGAATATTTCTTGCAAGTTCTTAATTCGTGTGGATGAAACGCATTTCAACATGCATTTAAATTTAGATTGCTTATTTTTTCTGTGTTATGTAGATATTAGAAGAGTGTTGTTCTTAAAAAATAATTTCTTATTACAGTTTTAAACCAAAGACAGGCCCTAATTAATTCTTGTCCTACAATTATATGAGGACCTATAATCTGGGATGAGGATTTTACACAAGGGAAACAAATTTATTCGGTAAATTTGTAAATTATGTTCTTTACAATTGAGCAGCAAATCTAACGTATTGACCCGGTCATGTTCGATTTGGATAAGACTTTGCACATTTCTTGATGTGTTTTTCTCCGGTCTATTGATGCTTGCGATGGATTTTCAAACCTTCATGTGCGTACTTATCCTTCAGTAACGACGACCTTTCCCAAATAAACATATTATTTCATCACAATTACACTAAAATATACACCGAGGAAAAAAACACGCCAGTTTTTTATCTGCATTCCAAGGTTGCCACGTATGTGCAGTTTTTTTTTTTATGGGAAATCTAATAGTGATAAGAAACAAACAAAATATTTCCAAAGATGGAGAAGCGTCAAATAAAATAAGTGTTAGGAAGAGAAACTTTTAATATAAATTTAATAAATAGTATAAAAATAAGTTACAGTTTTGGACAAAACATATGCAACCAACCAAAGAATTATGATCTTCTTGTACAGTTAAAATTTGTGGTAAATTAACATAAAGAAAAAGGCATGCTCATGATTGAAATAAACGTAATTAAAATTAGTTATGTCGAATAAAACCAAATCTATTCACAAAAAATGATAATGTTATCAAAGAAACAAAACAATAAATTATCCTGCTGGATAAAACAAATGTAACTCGTATATGGGCCACCACATTGTCCTCGGCTTTCAATATTTCGTTACGAATCTATTATTGTCGATAACAGCCTTGCACCTTTGAGGCATGGAGTGGATCAGGTTGTAAATAATACTCCGAGGAATTTCTGCCCTAGATTTTTGGATTTGCTCAAACAGTTGATCCTTATTGCGCACTCTTTCGCGGTTGATTCTTCGATTTAAGATCGCCCAAAGATTCTCGATCGGGTTGAGATCCAGAGAATCTAATATATTGTTATCCTTAATTCATCGTGAACTTGACTTTGGCAGTGTGTTTGAGGTCGCTATCTTGTTGAATTATCCATTATATTGGCGTATTCCACTCTGCATAAGGTGGCATAAAATCTTAGAGAATGCCATTGTACATGAGACGATCCATAATACCATTAATTCGATGAATCGGACCCAGACCGCTCGCAGAAAAACTTCCCAGACCATCACATGTCCTCCGCCATGCTTCACAGTTATCTGGCAATATCGTTTTTAAGCGTTTTCCGATCGGTCGGCGTACATGGCACATTTCGTCGCTTCCAATGATGTTGAACTTCGACTCATCACTGAACAGTACCGGTCGCCGCTTTTGCGTACCTCAGGTTATGTGAGATCTAACAAACAGGAGCCGTTTCTTTTGGTTTTTCACCGATATCAGAGGCTTCTTCGCAGGCCACCGGGAAAGTAATCCGGCAGCAACGGCAAGTCGACCAATTGTCCAACCCGACACAGACAGCTGTAATTCTTTTTGTATCTTAAAGGACGATTTGAAAAGATCTTTATAGATGCTTCTTGCAATAATCGAGTCGTCTCTTTAAGTCGTGGAACGTGGTCTTCCTCTTCGGTGATCCGCGGCAAATTTTTCGGTTGAGCAAAACTTGGAACACAGTCTTGATTTGGGCGATTTTTGAAGTTGTATTTGTATTTGTTCTTTGTTCCATTCCAAGACTGTCCGAGCCATTAGCACTTGAGAAAGATCACATTTTTTTTCAGTTCTAAAAGTATTTAGCGCAACTCTTACCTTGTTGATACTGAAATATATAGTAATCAAGAGTTTTACCATAAAATGAAACTTTTCGGCGAGGTTATTAGCACTTAGGCAATGAAGAGCAAGCAAAATCAGAAAGCTGCATATGTTTTGGCTATCGAAATGCAAATATTAACCAAAACTCTTGTGGCGTGCTGTCAGTGAATATTAGATTATTCTAGTAATCATGTAGAATTATGCTAGACTCCTGAGACAATCAATTGTAGCATGTGACTTCATTTTGTTAATGGAATTTCAAATTCAAATTCAGTTTGTTGTTTACGAATGAACTGACAACTGACAACAATACAAGTCACTGTTTCAAAACATACACAAGGGGTTCACCGATAATGGTTTGAATTGTACTGAGGGGATCACAAATGATTGTATCACTTTCATGTTGCCACCCTGTAGTATACCGACCTTCTAATATGGCTGGCTAATCATCGGCGTTCGTATTCGTGTCCGATAAGATTCAAAAATAGCAAGTGATCGGATTCTATACGCATCTCTATTGATGAATTCTACTAAAGTGAAAGTGAGTTTAAACAACGTAGATGGCTTGGTAAGTTGGTAATGGGATGCGCCTCCAGCAATTTCCAAAATCTTTGATAACTAACCCTTTGATTTGTCAATTCGAGGGGTATCATCACCAAAAAAGGGTTTACCAAGATGAATCCGTCAAAAGTTCCATGTAGAACGGTTTTTTCACTCCGTATCCAAACACTATTTCAAAGTGCCATGATTTCTACAAAAATTGAGGTTAGGTGGTCATATTCATGTTCAACGGCCTTAACTAGACCTACCCAAACACGAGATTGCCGAAGGAAATATGGTGCCAAATCTATGTTTTCCCAATAGAAATAATCGGTCATTGATCCCATTTGATTTCCTTTATATCATTGTTACCGACGTTTTTAGCCTCAAGTTGGTGTATCATTCTTGCACTATTTAGTATATTTTTAGTGCATTTACGACTTGTCCGAATGTAAGATTCTTAGGTATGCGAGGTAATGATGGAAAACACTAGGATAGGCCACCCACATAAAAACTATCACTGGATCATCTTCGATTTAGGAAACTATTTGCAATAATAATTTTAACAAACGAGTAAGTTTTAAAAATAGTTTATGTGATTTAGCACACTTTAAAAAAAATATTACTCGAAAACCTAGAAACAATAATATTAAAAATCTTCAATGCCTCCTTTTAGAGCATTTGGTAAACTTTAACTACTTGCTAGAATAACCGAATTCTGATAATTTATTTTATCCTAGTGATTATTTTGAATCTTAATTGGCTTGGTGATTGTTTTTTTTTTCAATTATTCAGGCGAAATGTTTTAAATTATATAATATAATTCAACAATTTTTTTAAGTCATACCGTTTTCATAAAGTGTTTATCTTGAAGAGATTATCATTGTTGTAGAGAGTTACGAACGATCAAAACATTTAGATGTTTACACACGGGAACATTCTATTACTAAACGTGCATAAATATAAATGAAAAGCCTGTCGCATGAACAAAAAGGATGCAAAAGGTGCAAGGGTTCTAGAAATATCATTATCGATATCTAAATGTTTAAAAAGTAAGTTCTGAAAGCATGATAGCTACCACAAGTTACTCATTGGAATTGGGTTAAGAATAAGAACTTTTTGCAGTATAACAGATTAGATTGATTTTAGATTATATGAGATTATTGCATATATTTCTACAATTTCTTCGGATATTATATTATTAAAATAAAAAAGTTTTATAACAACAAAAACAACCTGATTTGGGGTAAACCGATAACTGATTCTATGTCATTTAAATATCTTGGGGTCAATTTCGATTCTAAGTGCACCTGGAGATCCCATATTGAGTATCTGAAAAAAAAAAAAAGAGCCAGCAAAGGATCAACTTTTCTGCACAATTACCGGCTCTTCGAGTTGAATCCTCAAACTCGCTGCATGACTTTGTACTTGACTTGTACATACCAAAAGATGTCAGTCTTTCGCTGAATATTCCCAATCAGGGTTGCTTCTCGGGCAATTCGATACATTTTGATTTATCCATGAAGCAGGCGCTTCATGAAATCCCAGAACATCATCTTCCTTTGATTGCTCCGGTGGTATTTGCTGCAAAGTTTGGCCAAGTTGATTCCACAAAATCGTTCTTTACTGACGGATCATTGTTGGAGGATTCCACCGGCTTTGGTAAATATAATGAAGCGCCACACGAAAACTTCAAGCTCTTTGCTCCATGTATGTCGCTGAACTGGCTGATATACACCTTACGCTAGAAATTGTTGCCTCACTTACACTGAATCAGTATTTTATTTTCACGGATAGTCTCAGTTTTATAGAAACTGATCGCTCCTTGACGCCGGTAAAGCACAATTCGTATTTTGTTATGAAAAAAAAAAGGAGCTTCCAAGTGCTATATCTTCGCGTTATTTTATCATCATCTTTGTATGGGTCCCTTCTCATTGTTCCATTCTGGGCAATGAGAGAGCGGACTCGATTGCAAAGGTGGGCGCTATAGAAGGCAAAATTTATCGACAAATCGCCTTTAATGAATTTTTTCCTATTTTCGTCAACATTCACTCGTCAGCCAGCAGCATAAATGGAGTAAAGGAGATTTGGGGCGATGGCAATATTCTGTAGATATATTATATCAAAGGTGTCGAAGAAATTTTGGTTTAGGGGAATGGATGAGGATCGAAACTTCATTCGTGTGATGTCCCGCCTCATGTCTAATCATTATTCTCTGAATGCTCTTTTAAACCATGTTGGGCTGAGCGACAGTAATCTCTGTGAATGTGAGGCAAGGTTACTACCCAAGCAACACACATGTTTTTTAACGGTTGAAAATACTTTTATATGACTAGATTTGGTTATATAGAAGCTTACTCAACATAAAATCATAAAGATGTGTTACTCGGGTAGGATGCAGATCACGTAATTTGGTCATGTGCTGAACATCGTGGAGTCAGATCTGAGCTTTATGATTCCCTTCGGGCTCGAGGTAAACAACCCAATGTACATGTTCAAGACATCTTGGCTGTACGCGATCTGGAGTACATGAAACTTATATATGTGTTTTTGACTAATATTTGTATTAGATTGTAGTTTGATTAACTTATTTATTAACTTTTAATTTTTTTTTATTTATCGAAAATATTCATATCAAATATGTATGGTTTTAAGTAGACGATTTATAATTAAAAATATGTGTGTTATATAAACCATACTTTAAATTCCCGCCCGTTTTACCATCCGACAAATTGTTCATTTAATAACCTCGAGAAGACCGCGAGTAATCGGTTCAACCCCACTTACATTAGTTTTTTAAGATAACTGATGTATATAAAAATTAAATCTTGGGTCTGTGACTCGATTGAGCCTGTACAAATAAATAAACTTCGCAGATAAAAAGAAACATTGAATTTTCTGCGTTATCTAATGTATGTATGTATGTATGGTAGCCACCATCCCTTCATGCCCTTGACTTGGATGCAGCTCCACTTAATAGCACTTAATCAAATTGAGCCACCGATCTGAATTCACAATATCGCTGTATGAAGGGCCAAAAACGGAGGGGTGGACCCGTAAGCAGAGACACTCACGCGAAATCCACGGGAAATTAAGAATCTCCTTCCAACGATACGATCCGACAATTCGAATAACCCAATTCGCAATACTTATTAAGCTTTGTACAGGATGGCTTGTTAAGAGGGGCGCGTCACTCTCACTGAAACTGTTGGAGTAGAATTCGCAGCATCACAATCGAATCGGTAGGATAAAGAAAATGATAATGCTCGTTCCCTCCTAGACTCAGGCAGTCAATCATACCATCGTCCAGTTTCAGCTTGAAAGATACCCTGATGCTCCCTCCCAACCCAGTATTTATTATATATAATGCACATAATATGTCATACTATGCAATATATGCAGTATGTAATAGAGCAATGAAATATACTATTATATTTAATTTAAATATGCCATGGTTGGAATTCGTCATCCTGTAATTTAAATATGGTTATAAATAAAATAATATGATGAAATAGTTAAAATAGTAAAAATAGCCATATGATAATCATATGCAGCTTGGTGCATCTTTACAGCTCAATCAGTGGCAGATGAATGTAACTCTGGAATGTGAAGCAGAATTGAAGAGCATTTATTAATTTTAATAAAATTCAATGATTTAAATTCATAGAAAAACACCTTTAGATACAATGAAATAAAATATCTGTACTATCTGGAATCTATTTCCTTGTAACCTTGAAGCAAATGAAATTTTATTATTATTATTAATCTTTTAGTAAATATTTTTAATATGATTATACTTCTATATATAATGATGATATGATGAAAATAATACGATGTTGTAATAGTATACACATAAAAATTAAATGCAACTATTTGTCTCTTCTGCTGTGATGTTAGATGATTGAAACTCTGAAATGGCAAAAATTTCCAAAGTGATATAATGAAAGAAAGTTGATCACCGGGCAGCCAAGCAGAATAGCAAAGAAAATTTAAGCAAACAACTAGCCGGAATAAATTTCATATGATTATGATTACTGCCCAAAAACGGAAGCTTAATAAATCAAAAAAAAAAAAACCAGAGAGAGAAAAGAAAAATTAAACTTGAATTCTCCGATAACTCTTGCTTTCTACTGGGCCCATAAATAATTCTTTATATCTGTGCAATAGAAAATGAGAGATCATCAACAATTTTAGTTTTTGAATTATTAAACTTTTTTGGAAATTTTATTTAGTAGAATTTGTCGTATGATCATTTCTTAGAAAAACATTAAAAACCATCCTATCTTTTCAAATACATATCGTGGGTTAGGTGGGCTAATACTTACGACGATGCATAGATGCGAACCTGAAAATAGCTTTAAAAATATTGTGAAGGGATGTTATAATATAAAATGATAGTAACAATTATATTTGTACTGTCTGCATGTCTGTAGACTGGTGTCCAGCTGCAATTGTAGACGCTCTTGCATTATCATTGCCACGAAGGAAACAAAAAATTTAAAATTATTAAACAACATAATTCCATAGATGATCTGGAATTATACACCGTATAAAGAATACTTCCATTTTATGTGGTAGGGTAAGATTTCAGCATGCTACCTTCCTACATCGCGTTGGTGGGACTGCTTCATAAGGTATAGATGACGCGATACAGCGTTTCTTACTCAGCCGTTGGATGCCAGGACAGACGCTGTATGAGCTGCACCTCATTGGTGGACAGACGCTCGGAACGCACCTCCTCAATCTAGCTGAAGTCAGAAGGACAACAGTGCCCAGGCTGCACTACCAGCTAAGTACGCAACCCTTAGCTGGCGGTCTTTGTCATCTCTTGACACGTGGAAGCATGAGGTAGGAACTTGTGAGGACCAGTGCTATGTTGCGGGGACGCACGCTCCATCCCAGTTGTCTACTCATCATTTTGCAGCCCTTGAATTTTCTGCGTTATCTAATGCACATAAAAGGAATGCTAGATTTGGCAGAAAATAATGGAGTATTTGATGTAAATTTAAGCCAGATAACGCCGGAATCTAGCTTGTTGTATGAAAGATTGCAAACATTGTTGTATGGCGCATGAAAGATTGCAAATATGAATTGTGGATACATACATAAATAATGGTTGTTGATAAAAGTTATACTACTATGCAATAGGCTTTTTATAAATTAAGTGTTATAAGTGTTAATATGAAGATGCCTTTGACTTTTGCTTATATGGGTAGATTGTATTATTCGCCTCGATTTTTTTCTTATTAAAAATAATTTGAAAACATACCATGTGATACAGAGGTAAACTATACATGTACACCACATTAAACCTTTAAACATTAAACCTTTACCCCGATTGATATAATTAAGATAAGTAGTATGAGTACTTCGTGATTTTGACGCAACTGCTTTTGCTATCGAACAATGTAATCGCCTACCTCATGGGGAAAACAGTTATATATCTGGAACAGTAATATTTGGAGAGAATTACACTAGATCAGAAAAAAATCTTTCATATAATTCTATTGTTTGTTGTTGCTATTAAATTTATTTGACCCAAATCGGCTTTAGAAGTATTTGCCCATAAAGACAGTTATGTCCAAATAGTGAAGTATTCCGGATTTGTTCTTCAAATGTGAAGATGTGCCTATATATATCTTTTTTATTCATAATTCATTGCACTCAAAATCAAAGAACTAAAGCGTGAGTGGAATGGTTTGTGAGGTTTGTCATTGTTACTAAACGTAAGCAATCATTTTACGAAAAGAAATCCATCTATTTACTCTTCAATCCCAGAATTTAGCGAATGGTTAAGAAAGGAACAAGAGATTAATACGGGAACCGTAACTTTATTTTTATTGATTGCAATCCTAATAATCGTAAAAAAAAAACTCATCGCAAATAAGGCCAGTTTCAAAATTGTTGTTTTTTTTTCAAATATCCACAGTTTTAAACAAGCGTCGTTACATTCGAGTAACTATATATCGAGGATGCTTTTTACCAAGGTATGAATATAAGATAACTATGGATAAAATGCATTGTTTAAGAAACTGATCGATTTCATCCACTAAATGATCAAATATATTTACTTTACTTTTAGTATGCTCATTCGTCTGTAGCTAACTGCGAAGTATGAATGTATTTAAGAAAAAAAAAAGTTCTCCAAAAATGTCTTCAGCAAAACATGGGGGCAAAATGGAAAAAAAATTTACGGGGCTTAATGACGTTTCGCATCTAATCTAGGTAATATAAGGGAACGTCCATTAATTATGTCACGCAAAAAGTGACTTTTTATAACCACCCCTCCCACCTTGTCACATTTTTTGCATGGACCTTCAACATTTTTTGCATGGATTGTCAGGTTTTCCCAAACCCCCGCTCCCCCTTTACTGCGTGACATAATTAATGGACCTTCCCTAATGTACATATTTGTATTATTATTGCATTGCATATTGCGTTGTCGGTGTATTAATATTGCAGAAAGTATAATTATGGAATGCCTTTAAACTACTTCTACAGCGTTTCCACTTCCAATAACTTCTGGTTTCGGTAACTCGTAAAACCAATTTCAATATAGACTTACGGTGACTTTTGCTCAAATGCCAACTCAGGACATCGGACAGTAAAAACCGTAATTAGGGATCGACAATTATTCTGTTCCCCACAGATCGTAAAGTTTGCTTCCGGACAACGTTTTTCGTATATAATTTACTTGAAATTTTGCTATTCGAACCCAAAAAAAAACTCTTTAGTTATACGCTTTAATACTTCACAAAAATACTATGAAACAAAGTTTCATTTTTATAATTTGATTGAAAGCAGTCCTGGAAATTGTTTCTATCAGAGACGACTCAAAACCATGCATACAATCTGTTTACAACATCAAAGATTGAGAATATTAAGGTGAATTGCTGCTCCATGTATGTATGTATGTATCCTCTCTCGCAAACTTACCTCGCAATTTCAAATTGATAAATCTCGATTGTTAGTGAATGCACATCGAATCGAACTCCATCAGATTGCTCACAGCAAGTAAGCATACAAAATGATGTGATGAAATATTCAATATCTAGTACAGATTCTGAGTTACATCAATTCTAAATTTTGATGTAATGTCGGCTGTCGAGAATGCGTTAGCGTAAGCCCTTAAAGCCTTCCAACTACGAATGTACCTGAAATCGTTTGACGAATGTGCATCACGATCTGGCTATTCTTCTTTATTTGAATAAAGCATCTTAATCATTTACGGTTCATTTAATTGTAACCATGTAAATACCATCAGGTAGGGTTGAGAGATTTTATCCCTTGTCTCCTCGTTACGCATAGTATTTCCTTCCTTCTTGTATCAAGATAGAAAAGAAATTCTCTCTTGGCATGGATCGATAAATAAAAGATGTATATATTGGCCAATCTGAACGAGACAACCAGGCTAACATTGGCTATACTAATACAGTGGGGTGCTCAATATCGTACTTTATCAGGAAACCTGTCGTCTCACGTACCAAATGATAGCTTTTGATGTACTTTTCACGTTCGTTTGGATTAACCCAAATTTGGGAAAGGATGACTCGAAGTAGAGCAAACAGGAGCTGCGTTTAATTGAGAGCTCGATTTAGAGTATTTATTTTTAATAGTAACACTCTACACCACAGGGCAGAAAAGTGTGTGTTGATGCGCTAGAACATTTTGAGAAACACTGAAATATATATAATTTTGAGTGGACTTGACTCAGAGCTATACAAACAACGAGCAATGCTTTATGAAATTGAGTGCCAATCCATTTTTTTATTGTTTGGGTATTTCTCATATTATTTAGTTGTAACTTTGAACAACGAGAACTTAATCAAGAAATATAAACGTCATTTTAAACCACGACCTAATTATTATTAATTTTATTATAATCATTGTAGTTATAATTATTATTATTGCTATGCGATTTTTTCACTTCTCAGCACGTAGCTGGAAACTCTCACCTACCGCCAGGCGTCTCGTGGCCAAAGGGGGTTAGGCTCGGTGGATGTATTCGTCAGTTTTGTAAACTTATTATGATTACTATTATTACTACTATTGAACCAAGGATACCTGTTCCTTGAGGATGAAACTTACGTGAGAATGGATTTCAGAAAAAAAATTATCTAGCCACAGCACGATGTCTCTGGCAGACTCAAAATTGCGTTCATGGATAAATTTGCTCGGAAGTTTATGACTTGGCAAGGTATTAGTACCTGTGGAGTGAAAGCCAATGTGTGCTGCCTTTCACAAAGGACCTGTGAAGTTTTGGCCTGATTTGGCGGGTTGCCACTACAACCGGGAGGTTGTTCAGTGATACCGTGACCAATATGAACATAGCTTAAATTGGTTTCGGAAAATCGATTTATATCGGAAAATAGATCTTGTTCGTCAGCGAATTAAATTGTTATAATATGCAGGCATACTAAACCTTTGAAATTTGTAACATTTCCAGCCAAACATGTATTGGAGAAGATTTTCTGCAGTAAACTACATATTTGGCATTGGCATACGGAACTTTCAGGAATATAATCGAAGGCGCTTCGAAAAATGTATAAATTTTATTTTTCGTCGTTAATAAACATATTGAAGCATCACATCGAAAAACTCGATGAATCTGCAATTAAAAAGCACTTTATGTCTACATGTCTGTGGTTTTGTGAGTTTAGCTTCAATAAATATTCACAAACATCATTTCGGCTGAATAGTGCCTGGGTACCTTCCTGAAAAGAGTTAAAATACAATTTTGAAGAAAATGAAGATTGAAATTTGGTATTTTCAGCAAAAATATAGCTTATATCAATAACATTGAACAATGTTCAATAAAAACATGTATTAAACAAGGAATAAAACAACCGTAAAACACTACAAACGTGTAATCGAACACATCAAAAGCAATAAAAAATGGGTTTAGGATGCATTCAAAATGTATGCACTATATCATACTCACGTGAAAAGATTACAGGTTAACGTTTTAAGCAAATTATTCAGTCTTTATGTTAGATACCACTTTGCTGAAAACTTAAATTTATGGATTGAAGGGTGCGTCCAATAGCAATGCTTTATATCTCGCTTACATAAAAAGATAAAAGATTGATATGTTCGGCTATGTTGTTTGTATTATCGTAAGCTACAACATTTTCGAAGACACCACAA
Organism: Aedes koreicus; assembly: GCA_024533555.2. Lineage (NCBI taxonomy): Eukaryota > Metazoa > Arthropoda > Insecta > Diptera > Culicidae > Aedes > Aedes koreicus. The sequence continues at coordinate 573,913 of JAHHFK020000728.1, read as the reverse complement.
TCGTTATTTCGCTTTTGTTTAAAATTAAAGTTTGGATCTTCCTTCTATGAGGATAGTTTACAAAATGGCGACCGTCAAAAGATGCGTATATTATGCTACGAAGCTTCTAACAAGACACCATATGTCTAAACTCAACCATTACAGCGTTAGGGCACAAGATCAAGTTTTTTACCATTTGGCACACTGTGCATTGGGTAAATAAATCATCTTAGCCCCTCTTAGTGAGACATTGCATGGGACCAAGCTGTCAATATGTGAGTTGAGTGCCAAAAGGTGAAAAGGTTTATTATTTTGCTAAAAACATTGATTTCAAAATCGAAACGAGAGTCAATGTCATCGAAACATATACAGTTGTGCTCAGAAAACGAAGTTCTTTCCTATGAGGTACACACTTAGAAATTATGAATTTTACACGAGACGTAATTCATGTTTGTAAAAAGTCGGGGAACGTAAACAAAGATTTCGTTTAAAATTATGTCTCTTGAAACTGACACAAACGCAATTCAACAAAAGATGTGTTTGATTGAATTTATTTTCTCATCTCTTTCAACTCATTCTTGTGTGCTAAAGGACGCTTGCATGTGTCGGTCTCAGGGGACAGAAATTTACATGACATTTTGGTAGTGTGTAAAACAATCGACATGTTTTTCTTAATTAAATTATCCAATTGTATGAACATAAACATTAATTTATTTGCACAAAAAACCACAGACTGATGTTCTATTTCGCGGGAATTCATATCCAACATTCAAATATGCATATCCCACAGTTTACGTTTCTTGTTGGTTCCACTTCTCGCTCATTGGATAGTAGTTATGTATTAAGACGGTCGTCTCGTGAAAGAACCAGAAAAAGGCATTTATACAAGTTGATTTTTTAATGTCAAGATAGAAACGATATATGTACATTCATGATATTTGTAAATTTCGAGCTACTTTTGGCGGCGTTATTCATAGAGGGCTGGGATGCCTTGCGAACTAGAGTAATAGAACGGTGAGCAGGATAGGGTCCGTAATTATTGCCTGAAATCAATGATTTTTTTTCCTTTGTTTAGTTTAATTATTTAATTACTGATTTGTTATGCTAAATCTAAATTTACGATTATGTGGAGTGAAATTTGTTAATATTGCTTCAAAAGAAGCATGAAATATTAATGATATCATCTCAAATTCTCAATTTTAAATTTAACATATCGTCATAGATACGGTTATTTTGTTGAATGGGGTACATTTGAAAATAATATTGAAAATCGTCACTATAAGATGCTTCGAAGAACATTCAACCTTTTCGGAACATTATTACAGTTCAGGTATGCATAGTGGCCTGGTTATTAGAGTTACACAACTTCATTGAAAAGCCAACATCATATTGCATCAATATTCATTCGTCTCAATCAAATGAAATTATTCAGCACCAGAGATAACTGTGCATTCCATAATAAAGGTGTTTAACTTGCAAGCTTGTTCAAGCTTTAGAAGAATTGTTTCAAAACTTTCATCAGAAAGTAAACCTGCCGATTTAAATTGCCTCAAGGAAGTGATTTGTCAGTATCGTTCATGTTTAAGTTTTCGTTTTGAGTCTTTCAGTGTTAATTGACAACATTTTTTAAACTTTTCTAGTTTCAGATTTCACAGAAAACTTAGCACAACTCTATGAGCAGCATGCTGAATCATTGCAAGCTCTGGTTTCAGGCTACAGGAAACGAAACGGTGAGCTAAGGAAGGAAAGGTTAGTAGATATTTCAACTCATTAAAAGAATGTTTTGAGGTGGTTGTTAACGTTCAGAGATCCATTATAATTCTTAAAAACGTCAAAAGTGTTTTTGATTGAACCAAAATACTGTTTTATTTTAGGGAATATGATCACAGCATTCTATTTACTGACAGGAAAATGGTGATTAAAATTTCATGAAGAATAAATGGTCTCCTCGCACATTAGCTACACTGAACCTTTCCTCACCAACAGAAACCTTTAACACATCGTCAAATCAAATCAAATTTAGCCAAATGTTGGTCACTATATTGCAAGTTTGCTTTTATTATTGGAAGGCAAGCAACTTAAAAAAGCTTGAGTATTATAAGCAAAATTTTCAAGAAAAATAATGAAAAGACCCTTTTAGTTCCAAACAATGCTGGTATCGCTCCGATATGCTCACATATTTATCTCTTCTTCTTCAAGAAAGGTTTCATCTTTTTTTTCCAGGCCCGCATGCCAGTCAAACCTTTTCCATGCCTGGGAAACTTTTTTGCAAGAAATCGAAGCTGACTCCCAGGCAACCATCGATGTCGCCAGTTCCCTTTCCAAACAGGTGAGTCAACAATTGCTATTAGAGGAAATAACACTACATATTGCTGTTCGCATGGCAGGATAAAAACTTTTCACTATTGGGGCTTGTATGTAGGTCGATCGATTTATCGCTCATATAGTTGCGTAGGACTATTTTTTATCGATTTATTTGATTGCATCAACGATAATGATGATAACGTATAGAATTCAATAACAAAACCTTCTTTGAGTGCCCTACTGTAATGCAATAAATCATTTCATTAAGCTACTTTTCATCGGCGGCGATGGGGTCAGCATAACGTAGTATGCATTTGACAGTGACGCTACAGCGACGTGCAGGATAAGGAACTTACAATATTAGAGAGTCTGTACAGTATTACACTCTATCGCCCTCACTCCCAATCATTGATTTGCAACCTTCCATTATGAATCTATCATAAAACTGTAAGTTTTTCCTTCCTTCCATCAACTGGCCTGCTGATTTTGACAGATACAAAACAAAGGGATGTGATTGATGACAGATCATCTTAGTTCCTCAGATCTACAAAATTTAATGTTTTTGAATAAGGTATCTTTAGCTGCAAAAAACATTTTAACTCAAGAGTAATTTCCTAAAATGTGGAACATGTGTTTTCATGTGTGTAATCTTCAAAATATCATCATTCTTAAACCGTGAATTGTGACATTTTGTCTGCGAAGAAATTGTAGATTATTAATAGAGCTTTGTCAAAAAAAAATTCTGTTATTAAAAAAAAAAAAAAAAAAGAAACAAAATTTGGAAATGGTGGATGCCTAGCTTTACTAGGTACGATTTTGTAAATTTTTCTCTGGAAACTTCTTTAGTCATACGACTAACAAAAGGAGTTGTTCTTAAATGAAGCAACTGGAAATAAAAAAGATTCCAGAAAATAATGTTTTTATGTTCTTTATATTTCCAGGTTATTTTACAAACTATCACATCATAATGATAAAATTTGATTCTTTAGGCTATTACAAATAAAAATATTTTTGGTAAGCAACTTTCTTAATGTAGCCGTTTTCGAGATAATTTAAATGCACTGTCGATAACGAAGTTTTTTTTTTTTGAAAATATCCCTTTTAATAAATTAGTCATGATTCTTCATCTACAACGACATTTTTTTAAAAAGTATATAAAATTTCGTTAAACTTACCTCCAAGATGATTGCCGCTTAGGAACTGTAAGTCTGATGGGTCTCAGGGATGAAAGCAAAAGTCGTTTTTGTATCTGTTGGCGCTTACCATTATTCTTCACAGAGCCATACTCTCTTTGTCCTGCCATGACTCTACGGATGCCATAGTCTTCAACCAATTGCAGGACTTCGTCTTTTATTTACGGATCCAAAAGATTGACCGATTGTTTGTTCTGGGTAACATTTACTCCTATTTGGCAGCTAACTTTTTTTTCTTGTAACATAATGTAATCGTTCGTCTCAAATACATCCGTTATCTTTTGAATTGACCACAAATTTGGTAACGGTGGTTTTATCCGTATTATATCAATTTTCGAGGAATCATGTTTCTTTTTAACTTTTCTATAAGATTAGCCATAATTTCATCAAATGTCGCAGCCTTTGTTTTCAATGTATCTAGCTCTTCTACATTATCTCGTATTGGGAGGCTGAATAAATGTTTTCTGATGCCTGCCACAACAACTGAACATTTTTTTAAACGATACCGGGTATTTTCCAATTCTCTAATCAATATCGGAGACACGATGATTCCTGCAATGCCCCTGTTAAATAGCTCAAAATTATGAGCCCTGTAATAATCCGGCAGCTCGTTTTCCTGAGAAGATTCTGAATTGGATTCTGATTGGAACTGTCGATGATATTTCTTCCAAATAGTTCCATGATGTAGATGACAGTTGCTCAACATGTTCGATGTTTTCTAGTTGTTCGGCTGGATGATGTCAAAATGGGTATAATGGACATGTCTCACAAATTATTAATGTTGTCTCCAAATGAACTATAAACTGCATGGGCATAAGTTTTTCGACATATTTACCCGTTGGTTTTCTAAGTTTAAGCAAACAACGGTTCCCGCTGTTTCGAACAGGTTTACAACAATGACCTGTATCGAGTTCCATTTCAAATCACCCTACACTTTTGCCGTTTTGAAAGTACTTTTGCAATGATGTTGTTCTTATAAAATGTCAACCAATTTATTCGCAGATGTGGATACTTTTTCTGAGACAAGGATATCTGTGAATTGTTTTTGCAAACAAAACCAAGTGACATGCATGTATAGGTACAAATGAAAGTAACGTTTCATTTCAAGTTGCCAAAACAATAACATTTTGACTGACGATGTATGTCTGCATGTTAATGCTATCTTATTGCTCTGTTAGACATCAAGCAACTTTTGTTTTATCAGAAAGTGTATGAGAATAATCACATAGTGAATAATAGTGCACAGTCCATTTTGTGGTAGAAAATATACATCATATCAATCCTGTGGTTTCTGGTTCAGCAGTTAGAGTTTTTGTTTGCGTGTAGAATATAATAGAATAATAAAATATTCTTCTTTATTTCATCCGTTGCATGAAAACAGTACGTCCTATCTTCTTGGTGGCAATGGGTAACTTGTGGGAAATCTTATTCACTTTATGAAGAACTTTTCGTTGTAAATAAAGAGTCACAAATATTAAAAGAGGGATATTTTCACGAAATTATTTTTGCCGACATTAAATGCATATTATCTCGAGAACGGTGACATTTAGCACGTTGATCACATGATGCATTTTGATTTTAAATGATCTGATAAAACATGTTATATTATTATGAAATGCCATATCCTGCAAAAACCTCACAATATAAAAATCATGAATGTTTAATTTTTGGAATCCTCTTAATTTTAAATTGCTCCAAAAACATTGCAAAAATAGGTTATCTGCAATCTTATTTATATCAACGGATTCCGAGTTATGATATTTTGAAGAATGCACATTTGAAAACACATGTGCTCTTCTGTAAAATTAGCCTTGAGCCAAAAAACTTTTTTGATCAATTGAAAAAACATGATTTCTCATAGCAAACCCATGTTCAAAGTTTCATCCAAATAGCAATTGATCAAGTGAGCCGTTTACTCATTTGGTAGAGAACTGCTCCATGACATCTACTATATAGGGCTAAGATGTTTCTCAGTTTGCCTGACAACTAATAATATGTGGGTTTATTAGCATTCCTAACATAATAGTTTAAACTAAAAAATCAGCTGATCGCAGCAGTCTCATGGTCTTACTAACTTAGAAGGCCCATATCTAGATAAATCTATTGTAGTATCCCGAAGAATATCAGGATTAGTGTAAACACAATGAGGAGAATTTTAAAATATAATCTTAAATCGAGTAAAATACTAAAATTTTCCTCAAATGAGTGCTTCTTCTATACCTTTACCCTCAATGATTTATTAAACAATAGCAGTCTAGCGGTAAGGCTCGCAGGTATGACAATCATAATGTTACTGGTTCGATTCCGCTTTGACGATTTTATTTTTCAAAATTACTCTGTAGTTTTTCTTACGAATTTACGCAAAAGCAGATTTTGGCATGTTTGCCGACAAATACATTCTCGCAAAGAAGGACGGAGATGAGACAAAAGAACATAAATTTAGAGGGTTTATTAGTTCCGTGTATTATTAAATATATAGTACGGATATTCACCTGGCCACACATACACTAACATTAATTATAGAGACACAACCAAACACTCTGTGATTTTTCTAGTCTATCCAAAATTTATCATATGATACTGTTTTGGCATGTCACGCAGAAAATGATCATTATCATTTCCCTCCCCTCATTAGATATTTATTTATTTATTGTTCTTCGTCTCGAATTAAAAAAACTCAACAGACTTGTACTAAACCTAGGTTTCTAATTCTATTCTTAAACACACATTTAGACATTTAAATGAAAAACAGCACTCATATTGTTAAACGATCTAACACAGTTATTGAAAGGATTGTTTTGTCCATACGTAGTTCTGTGGCGACTGACTACAAATAAACTACGGTCACGAAGCTGGCGAGAAGGTGCATAAAAGTTGATGTTTTGCAACAGCGCCGGGCAATCTAAACTACCTTCGACCTTCGACAAGGTCAAAAACAAATAACTTCTGTAGGTTAGCACGTCTGTGCATTAAAGTTTCTAAATCGATCAGTATACAACGACTCGGATAGTCAGGTAGATTTGCTGGGTCATTCCACGTAAGTTGACGAAAAGCATACCGTACAAAATTGCGTTGAGCCCCTTCCATCCGGATGATTTGAACTGAGTGATAAGGCGACCACACACTAACAGCATACTCCATGATGCTACGAACAATCGAACAGTACAGCGCCTTGAGAGCAGATATATCGGTAGTTGTCGATTCGGAGGAGGGATGACGGAGGTTCGATAAGTTCAACATCGTTTGGTTCGTTAACAAATGCCTAATCAAGTGTACGACCATTCGAGTTTAGCAGGCTGTTGAATTGATATAGTCCGGAGGCAACCATCGATTCAACCAAAGAAATTTCCTGTTCAGTCGATGCGATAGACGGCAGCAAGCTGTTGATCTCCCCATCGTAGGACCATAGCAACTTAGGTTGTAATCTCCAACGATGACGATATTATCAGAATCCGAAGCACTTTCACAGATTTGCTGGACTGCTGCAGAATGCGCTGAGTACAATTCCGGAGACGAGTTCGGTCGAAGATAGATTCCACACACAAAGATCGTCGTCTTGTCTAGTTTGATACGCACAGCGATTTGCTCAATACTAGTCAAGAAGTCAAGAAGGTCTCCCGCCTACAGTTGAGGTTTTCTTTAACCGCAATTAAAACTCCCCCCCCCCCCCCCTCGCTGAAGGTTGAAGCTCCGTTCACACCGAAATATCGAGTAGCTGGCAGCAAACTCTGAGCTAGCAATATCAGAACGAAACCACACTTCGTATTCACAGGAAGAAAGCTTCAGAAAGAGCTCGTTAGTTTTAGTACGGATGCCTCTCACATTTTGATAATATACCGTTAAATATTGCAGGTCGGTTTCATTCGGGAATTCGGGACAAGTGAGCATTGTTCGGGACAAGTGAGCATTGTGAGCAGTTTCGTTCATCGTTTTTGATCCATAACGACGGTCGTCTCTGCGTTGGTCGAAATATTCGGGATGTTGGATCCTGTCTCGGGTATTGTTAGGACGGCTGGTTTCCAAAAAACCTTTCTCGGAATGCTCCTTTCCTCAAACTCTCTAAACGAGATCTCACTGGGCCAAGTGGAGTCCTGCAAAACCTTCTCATTCAATTTTATAGGCATCCCTACTTTGTATGACACAAAGTTAAAAAAACGCACTTCCTTTCCTCTCGGAATCAACTTCACGATTTTCAGATCATTGGAGCCTAACCGTTTTGATACTAACTCTGTAACACAATCATCAGGAGTTTCAACGGATATGTCGGACAGATACAACCAAAACATTCTGTTTACTGTGGCGCAAGTAATTGCAGATTTCCCTGAACAGTATGTCCCAGATGAGCAAGCTTCAGTAAATATAACACATACAATACCTACTGATCATTGCTTTGATGGATGCTTCAAAGGGTGCTGGACAAGACGGCTTAGCACCTATATTTTTAAAATCTCTTTTTCAAACGAGCTAGTTAGACCTTTATTTTGGTTGTTTAATTCATCATTGGAGTCCAGCGTCTTCCTGCTGTTTGGAAGGTATCTTTTTTTATCCCAATTTTTTAAAAGTGAAAAAAAAATCCGACATTAAAAATTATCGAGGGGTTGCTATAATATCAAGCATTCCAAAACTGTTTGAATCTATCATAAATGATAATATATTTTCGCAGATGAAGACATTAATTTCTAATAAACAACACGGTTTTGTTAAAGGACGATCAACAGCCACTAATTTGATACAATTTGTAGCTTTTTCTTTGAACGTAATGGATAAAGTAAATTATGTTGAAGCGCTAAATATATACCAATTTTAGTAAAGCATTTGACAGAGTTGATATTCAACTGCTGCTTTTTAAATTATCCAAGTTGAGATTCAATCCTGGGCTACTAAAATGGATTCAGTCTTACATGACTCAGAGAACGCAAAGAGTTGAGGGAAAACTTGCAACAATTGTTAACGTCACATCGGGCGTCACAAGGGTCTCATCTTGGTCCATTATTATTTATTTTATTTATCAATGATGTAGAACACATTTTGAGTTTTCTTCGTGTTTCAATATATGCAGACAACATGAAATGTTTCTTGGAGATATGTGAGACATCTGACCATGAATTATATCAACACGAAATCGACAATTTTTACAATTGGTGTGAGAAAAATTTGTTGGAAGTTAATGATAAAAAAATGCAATTCTATATCGTTTACCTGACAACACACAATATTGCAAAAATCCATTACACTCGGCCAGAAAACTGTTGAAAGATGTAGTCAAATTAGAGACTTAGGTGTTATACTCGATTCTTAATTAACTTTTTGCCGAACCTTATAATAATATCATTTATAAAGCAAGCAATATGCTCGGGTTTATCAAAAGGTTTAGCTTGAACTTTAATGATCCATACACAATCAAAACGCTGTACGTAAGAAATGTGAGACCCCTTCTTGAATATAGCAGCATAGTTTGGTCTCCATATCAAGATACACATATAAGCCATATAAAGTCAGTTATTTGCGCTACGTAATTTAGGTTGGACGATTTTACCGATGCAGTCTTATGAGTCAAGATGTGTGCTGATTAATTAAGATGGGCTTAAAAAGAGAAGAGAATTCGCAATGATAGCTTTCCTGAATGATGTTATTATGCAAAGAGTAAACACATAAGGATTTTTATAAAATCTAAACTTCTATGCTCTCGCTTCCTAAGAAATTAAGCATTGTTTTATATAAACAGTCAAAGAATAAACTATGCAAAGAATGGGCCTTTAAATAGAATGATGTCCTGTTATAATAAGCATTGCGATATAATAGATAAGAATTTAAAAAAAAAATACGCTTTGGAATTTTTTTTTTTCGTGGTTTGGGTAATTTAGATATAACAAATTAGACTTTAAGTACTATTTGTAACAAAACTGGTCTACAATAGATTGACGCAAATAAATATATATGTTGTAATGATTTTATCATGTTATAGTGATTTTATCATATTGTAATGATCAATATGTTGCAAAACGGAAAGAAAACATAAAGCGTAAAGATACGATTGTTGCTGTTTTATTTTTATCTGAAACGCACTTTTGAATCGATTTCTCGGCCCTTTAAGCTAGAAACAATCGAGCGCTTTGCATTTTCACGTTCTGCATAAAGATGGTTCGAAAGCTATTTGTCTGACATAACTCATCGGTCAGCTGTGTTAATGATTTTGTTTCGAACCCTGTGGACAACAACCTTGACGTACCATAAGGGAGTGTATTAGGGCCCATTTTATTATTTCTATATATTAATGAAATGCGACGAGTCTCGCGATTTTGTGATGTAAACCTTTTTGCTAATGACACCGTGTTATTCCTTGCAGCTTAAAGCTTTGACGAAGCTTTATCACATTTGAACACAGCTGTTCGTTCTCTAAGTAGATCGTTGAAGTGCAAGCAGTTGATAGATTAAAATTTGAAGAACAAACAGTTGATAGATTAAAATAAGATAATACGTTTAGTTTTGAGATGTATTTGGTTCAATTCCTCCTCTTTCTTGTTAGAGGAATGTATATTTAACAATGAAGTTCATTTTTAAAGTATTTAATGGTTTGCTGCCTCGATATTTGTTTATTTGAATTGAAAGGATATATAATATTCATTGATAAATAAAAAGAATCGCGGATGATGTAATAATACCATAGTTTTTGTACGGAGCTTCACAAAATTCTTGGTTTTTTAAAGGTATAAAGGTTTTTGAAAACAAATTTACAATCTGTGGAGTATTTTTGAATTTTGTTAAATTTTGCCTACACGTAGCCACGTTAATTCATTAACCTAGAAAAAGGTTCTTGGATATTTCCCCAAATTTAGCTGAAATTTTCTTTAGTCCAAATAAGTCGATTTTTGGTTATTTTTCCAACGTTCGTGTACTATGTATTTTATCAAACTGGTTTAGCTGGTGGGTCGCAACCCATAGATTGAGAAATTCTGCTCTAAGGATTAATTCCGGTTTATTTGGTATATAAACATTGACATTATTTTAAATCAGACGAAAATTATCTTCAGCGTTAATCGAGGGAAAGATGTCAGGTAATATTCGATCTTTTGAAATGAAACTTATGCAACTCCTTACCACTGTGTTGCATTGCACCTGTCCTGAAGTCCATTTACATGACTTTTATTTTGTAGTGCATTAACAAATTAATATTATAGAATCTCTCATACCTTTACATAATGTCAAAAATGTTTTATTTGTGTTATGATACGTTAAGTTGGCCATCACCGCTTCCCTGTACGTAGTGTACACAACGAAAGTAAAATGATTGATGGTTTCCACATATTAAGCCAACCCCTTTTTATCTCTCTCAAAATCAAAATGGGTTTTCTGTACTCTGATATAAACACAGATACTATCAAAAATACACTCAAGCGTCGCCGTCGAATAAACCGAACCGTGTCGTAGGTGCACATAGATAGAACAAGACATGTGTGAATTAGATTTAATGGAACTTCAATCAAAATAAATATTAATTCACTTTCTATACTTCTTCCTTCTTTGTTCCAGGTTGCGCGGCCACTGTTGGAGCGTTCATTTTACCGAAAGGTCCAAAGTAGAAAAGTATTCACCCATAGGGAATCATTTGATACAATCATTTCGAAGACTGAAGAAAAATTATCAAAGTGCCGAATCGAATACAAGCAGTGCTTTATTGCTCACCGGCAAAATCCAACGCAAATCACCCTTACGCAATATATAGACTCCCATAATGCATATGTCCAGCAGCTGCACGCCACCAACGCCATGCTGGAGGCGTACCATTGCGAGACTCTGCCTCAGCTGATGCAGGAACTAGAAGAGATTTACAATGACCTGTGCAATATCGTAGCGGAAGCAGTACTTCAAGGTGCAGAGGCAATTGCAGCCAAAGTAAGTGTTCTATTTATATGCATAGACATAAGGTAACTGGTGGTAATATGCGTCCCCTACTGCAATATGCACCCTCCACTGTGTGATTTTATCAACTTGCGGTTTCACTTTGTTTTAATAAGCTCAGTAGTATAATACCTGCTTTATGATCCCGGGAAAATTCTGTTTAAAGGTGTATTTATCAACTAAAATTTACTTTACTAAGAAATTTACTCAAAACAGCCTTTGGCGTAACATTTTCGGAGCCCATATAACGATGTAACGATTCAAATCAAAGTAATTTTGTTTGCATACCAATGTACAAATTGTTATTGCAGGAAGTGCAATTGAGGGATTCATTTAAATTACTTTCACAAGATGGTCACTTTCGGTAGCTCCTAGATGAAAAAACAATTCACGTAGACATTTTGGAAAAAAAACTGTGTGAAATTACACACAATGTTTATGTGTTCAAACTCAACAGAACTCTGTGAGAAACACAAATGAAGGTTATTCATTTGGGGAATTACCTATTCTATGTAAGCTAAGCCGAATTCATCTTTTCATAAGCATTTTTGCAGCGTCGTGAGCACGTCCAGTTTTTTTTTTTGTTTACCTTGATTTACTCCTTCACCCTCTATCCATGGACAAAATTATACAGATCGGTTGAAAGTGTTAAAAAGCGCCAAACTTCTCGCGTGTTGAAATATTTTCGACAGCCCATTTTTTATTCGGCTTCCATTTTGCGTCTTAAGAAAAATTGTCCTTTTATAGGCAACGAAAACAGCAGCATTTTCGAGTAAATGTGACTTGTTTGATGAAAAATAGGGCTTAACTAAAAATAAGGCTTAATATCCTAGTTATATATATTCTGTGAAGTCCTTTGATGGGAGGATATATAGAATTAGAGAATTGAAAATTATTTGCCGAGAATAGTCATCATTGTCGATCATTTCCCCTACATATTTTTTTTTAAGAATTCTCTAATTTGGAACCACAAAAACTTTAAAGATCATTCGTTGAAAGCGATGTGCCTGAAAAAGCATTCATGTTTATAAAAAAAAATTATCTCTTAAACCTAACTGATCATTTTTTTTTGCTTAGAAACGACCCCAAACCTTACATACTAGTTTCTATCACATTGAAGAGTTGTCCAAAATGTCCTCTTATGCGAAATATCGTGGAGGTTCACATCGCTCCACCAGCGCATTTTAAACCTTTCCCCCTGCTAGTTTTTCAATTTGAAAGCTAGTAGAACATAGCACTATCAACCTCGGCATCATCGTCGACATTATTGTACCGCTTGTGAAAATGACATTGAGTGGGTGAATCATTACGGTTATGCTCGCACTCACTTCTACTCTGTCTGACAAATGGGGCTCTTCCATATAATCACCCGACGCCAAGTAAGGATGCTATATGACACCAATCATTGTTCCATCATTTGTCCCTAGTGCCCGTTCCATTAATGGTCGGAAAAAGCTTCCGGCTTGTTCTTCTATTAGGACAATAATCTGACCAGTTAAAGGCTTTTTTCGTTGTCATCTACTGTTCTATCTGGCCTGATGTAAATCCAAACAAAACTTCGGACTAAGATGGTGTGGTTTGGGGTTTAACTTTGATTTTGATTTTGATTTGCATTACTCAATCAAGTTCAATCCTGTAAAATAATATTTCAACCAAACGGATAATTATGGATGGAATATTACAAATAGATGTAACAGGCCTGCACATAGTAACTACCTTCACAAACATAACATGCTCATGGACAAAAATATTGTTGGGATCCTAGAATTTGATATGCTTTCTGATGCAAGTTATTTTAATCCTCTGAACCTTGTTCGTATTCTTCCTGTGACAGGTAACAATACGACTATATTGTGAGGTGATTCTAATTTTGCTTATTGATCCACTTAGACGATGTTATTGCACTCGTGTTCATGTTATCTAGCCATACTAATCCTTGTTACTAAACGTTCTAGGTGCCACCAATTGCATCGCATAATTCTTTGCCATGAAATGTTGCAATAGATTACATTTTTCAGGTACTTACATATATATTGAGTATATTAAGTACTAATGAATATGAGATGCACGTTTGTCTGAACTTTTTTATTCAATATTTGCTGTTTCAAAACTGTTATTTTTTAGTAAATTAAATCATGTACTGTTGCTACATTATGATGCATGATGCTATCACTACCTATCTACCTACTATCATGCTTACTGCGAAACTCGTTGAAAAGAATGAATTTTTTCTTCATCGTAGTCATTATGGAAGGATTAAACTGCATTATGAAGATCAAAGGCATACATAGTGTCGCAAATAGAAGTTCATGACAGGCTGCAGAAAGAAAAAGATCCAGTACGAATCGTACATTTATCCAATGAGAACAATTACGAGTAGCATAGGTACTACACTTTTTGCAAAGACGAATAAGAATTTTTCTTTCTTATTTTCACACTATCACATAAGAACACCGCATATGTACGTCCACATTTACTAGCCAGACTTTCTGATCCAAGTAAGCTTTCCATACTGAATGTCGACTGTCACAAATTTTCAAGTTTCAGGACAAGTCCTGTATTGAAAATCTCGGACATGGAGTTTGAAGTCGCCTACTGTTGCAGAAGTATGTCAAAAACTCTTTGCAGCAGAGAAAATATGATTGCGGGAAATATTATGGGTGTTTCGGGAGAAGTTTGAATCACCAACAGGAGTGCGAAAAAGGGCGTCACAACTTCAGCATCAATCAACGAAAAAACAATTTACCTACATCAAGTTGCCTCACAACTAACTAGCAACAGAATAAACATCACATATAGAGCTTTACACTGCATGTTTTCGATGTGTTTCCCACTTCGTTCGTGTCTCTAATGAGTCTCATCGATGTGGACGAACGAAGGTGTGCTAATTTATTTACTTAAACAGAAAATATTTACATATACCATTTTTTCATAGGAAAACACGTTAATATATAAACGTAAATAATATTTAATTTCTATTCGCATAGTTATTGTAAGAAAATATGTCGAGGAAGGAACAAAATGCCAATAAATCAAATTGAAAGGGCAGGTGACAGTGTCAATGATAGTCATTGAAAGGGCATGCTGAGAAAGCTTCAACTCGAGCATTGAAAACCTTTACACTGTAAGGGGGAGAAAGGCGTGTTGTTCGTTCTGACTGTATTTCATTTTCATATTCATTTCAAGCTGACCGGCTGCTGTAGCGCTATCAAAAAGAAAGAAATAATCGAGTTATTTTAGTGTTTCGAAAATGCATGGCCCTGGTGCAAAATATTACGCCGAAAGGCAATACAAGTCTTCAAGAAAGTTCTATTTCCGCTATTCCTTCTAACTCGAATGTCCCTTGTGTATGTGTATCGATAGTTCATTTGTATATTTTGATTGGTGATTTTTATGATCGAATAGATTTTCTTTACCTTCATGATGCTGATGATAAATATTTATGTAATACTACCAGCTATTGTAGCAAGGTAACTTACTTTAGCAGTTGAACAATCTAAAAAACGATTTGATCAGGATTCTATTGTTGTTTGTGACCATCAAGCTCCTCTATGAAAGGGCCAAAAGCAGAGACCCTTACGCAAAACTCACGAATGTAGGGAAGAGAAACTCCTTCCAAAAGCAAGTTCACATTCACAGCACGAGAATCGAGCCCTCGATTGACAGAATAAACCCAATAGATGGGGTCGAATAGCCGCCCTCGTTCCGCTAAATTTTAACAATAGGAAGGAGGCAGTCCCATGCTTCCTATCCAAATCGATTCTCTTGGGTGCCCTGATGGCCCCTCCCTTTCCCTGTTATATGTTATCTAATATTTAGTATATTGTGTACACAAAAAATTAAGACATCATAATAGACAAAAATGCTACTTATTCAAATTTCAAACTTCAATAATATACATGGGATTAGAAATTACATATTAAACAAATTAAATTTCTTGACCATGCAAAAAACTGCAACAGTAAGTCAATATGCGTATACGTAATATGCGTATGTACAAAATATATCTGGCATCCGCTGGATTGTTACTGAAAAAACATAGATATGTATTAATATACGTGGGGTTCGAGGTTAGCGGCGTCATCTGTCGTTCAAGCGATTGCCATGAAGTGAGGGTTTGATTTCCGCTCCAGCCTGTGGAACTTTTCGCAAAACGAAAATGTCCATACTGGTCCACTGGGTGTTAGGTTAAGTTATCCGTTGTAATTCACTATATGTTCGATGTTTAGTCTGTACAACCTCGAGTTGAAGACGGTGTAAATGTCTTTCAATATACTACTCGTTCTGGAAAAGCCGAAAACAGAATAGATCATTCCAGACATCTAAGATAACATTTCAAAAAAAGATATTATTTTATAAGAAATTTTTTTTCCTTATACCGTTCTAGTTACATTCCAAAGATAGCAATTGGAGTGATCGAAGAGCCCGCTTTGATGACTTCTGAAATAAATAGATTATCCTACCATAATACCACCAAACACAATATTTGAATATAATCCTACTGCTTATAAGCACATGCCAGTCTTTAATGAATATAGTAGTTGAAGTTCAGAAGTGCAATTTTAAATTAAATGTTATGCTGAAATGCTAAAAAACAAATTGAGCCCCTGTTGCTTCTAATGTTATTTCAGGCTCTTAAATGGTTTTAGAATGCAAAGTTGATCCCAAAGTGCACTGAAATTATTAATTAAATGAGAATGGAACCTAATCTGATATGATTTACAGGCATGAATACAAAATTTATAGGTAGACGATCTTTAGTCGCACCCCCTTACTTTACTATTTATTGTCAAAATTTCAACATTGTACACTGTTGTTGCAAGAGTTTTTTTTTTTAAATTTTACCCCAGTATTCAAAACATAGACGTAGTCCTACGTCAAAAATAATCCTGCCAATGTAAATTTTAAAATAAATTGTAATAGAATGTGTCCATAAGAACGGATGATTCCAAGCAGAGGTGTAAAATTGACTATTACGAAAAGTTTATTAGAAAACAATTTACCATGTAACGTTGTTGAAAAATCTAAATGAGATTATGCGACGTTCGAAACCGAATGTGTCAATAAGGAACTAAACTTTTCTAAAAATTCTTGTGTTTTCTTTTCCCAAAAAAGAAGCAATTTAGCTGAAAAAATCCAGAAAGATAATGCAAATACTTTGAAAAAAAATTACTAATTTTCTGAGACCTGCAAATGTGAAAGAGGTGATTGAAATTATAATAGGGCTGAACTTAAAAAGGAAAGAAGTGTTGATAATTTTCCTGGTAGTGTTAGAGCATGTTACCAATCCTTTCAAATCCGGTAACGTGTCAGATCCTTGTAAAATTCGACCAATTTCTACACTTTCCATCTTCAGTGATTTTTTTTATAAAACTGTTGGTTCACAGATAAGTAAATTTTATGAAGCAATATAAAATTTTATAGAAATTTCAATACGGCTTTAGAATAGGATGTAGTACAGCAAATATTGAACCTGTTTAGTTCCTAGCAAGATTGGCATTAAAAACGTTGTAGGTGGTCTCTTTCTTGGTCTTATAAAAGTATTTGATACATTGAACCATAGCATTATTTTTCAAAAACTAGAATAGTGTGGAGTACGTAGTAAAGCAAATGATATTATTTAAAGTTATCTAACAAATAGGCAACAGTATGCAGTTTGTTCTTATGAGATTTTTTTTTTATTTCAACTTATACCCATAAATGTGGTGAAGACTTAAAATAAAGTACTGGCAGAAATAAACTGCCCACGCTGTTTTGTACTTTTTTATTCATAGTAACTTTTTTGTTTGCGCAAACTATGACTAACTACACAAAGAATAACATTTCTCTATCATGATGGTGATGCTAGTTTTCGTGGGGGTGCTGAGAATTTTTAGAATTTTTACGTTTGAATCTTTGTTCCCCTCTTTGTTACAGATACGTCGTTTTGAATGAGTTGTAGAGAATTACTCTTTTTTATAGTATGGCAAAAATAAAGTTCGCTGAATTCATGTATGTCCTCCTTTAGCTTTGATTACTTCTTGTAAGCGTCGAAACATGCATGCTGCTGCTTTGCCAGATGTTTCAGATGGTTTTCATCGATATTTGGCTAGGCACGTTCACGGGTTTCAAAGAGCTTGTTATTGTTGGTAATCACGCCCGATAGACAATCGACCAAAAGTTTCCAATTGGGTTCAAATCTTTATGGGGGCCAATCAAGCAATTTTATGCGACATCCACGAAAAAAGACATGGTTTTTCGAGCCTTGTGCTTCGGGTCATTATCCTGTTGGAATACGAACGTGTCCTCTAGCCCGAAGTCAAAAACTCTTCCAATTTTTCATTTAAGATGTCTATCAGCCGTCATTATGCCATCGATTATCATCAAATTACCAGCCCCCGACCAAGCGATACACCCCCACACCATTATGTGGCCTTCACCATATATGACGGTTTTATGTATGTTCCAGTCTAACAGTCATTTACCCGATTTTACCTAGACGTCAGAACGTCCTTTCGTTCGGAAAAGATTGAACTTACTTTCGGCGGTCCATAGAACTTATTTCCAAAACACAACACGCTCTTCCGCAAACTGTTTTGCAAATGCAAGTTGCTTCACTCGATTCCTTTTTTGAATCGACGGACGACGCACTGCCAGCTTGCTTTTCAAGCCCGATTCTTGTAGCCTGAAGCGCACTGTACATTCTGATATATTCTACTGCAGGTTTTCCTTGATGACTCGGCTGGTAATAGTTGTTTTTTTCCTGGTTTGGCGGACAATGTTTGCATCTTCACGCGGCGTTGTGAGCCGTTTCCGCCCGCCCAACTTATCCGCCAGCGAACCAGTTCTAGGGTTTTTTTTTTGGATTAGGGCGAATCTAACATTGAGAGATTCTCTCCGGTCCCTTCTTTTTTCCAATTCTTTTCTTTTTCACACACCACCCTCTCTCCAAAAAAAAAAAAAAAACACAAAAATAAAAATAAAAAAAAAAGAAAATAAAAAAAGAGCCTCTAAAATAAATACCCCCCAAAAAAAAAAAACAACCCTTATATATCATTTTTTTTTTCTACCTATTTTTCCACCCCCAAAAAAAACCACTGCCCTCCCCCCCCTCCCAGACAACTGTTTGGAATCCATTTTTCACCTTCGCGACCAACAAACCCCCCGCAACAGAAACACCAGAAAAAGTAAAAAAAATCCTAAAAAAAGTAACCAAAAGCTATAACCGTTTCCAAGCAAATACAGGACGAGGTACTCAAATATATATATATATATATATATATATATATATATATATATATATATATATATATATATATATATATATATATATATATATATATATATATATATATATATATATATATATATATATATATATATATATATATATATATATATATATATATATATATATATATATATATATATATATATATATATATATATATATATATATATATATACAGCAATTCCATGAAAAAAAGTTATACGATCTCTCAGAATTTTATAATATTCGGTAGGATTGTTCAACATCGAAAAATATTAGACCCGTATTTTTTTATTTCGTTATTAGACTGGACCTTTCTGCGTTAGACTGGTCCAAAAAATCGTGATTTTTCAAAATCTTCAATTTTCAAAAATTTATTACTCCTAAACCGTTTAACCGATTTTAGTCATTTTTGGCCATTGTATTGGTATTTTTTTGAATTTCCAAGCAAAAATACGAAACCTTTGAATATATCAATTTTTGTATGAAAAAAATACAAAACAAATAGTTTTTCTTGAATTTGACTGCGAGGGGCCTCAACGACTCCTTGTTTTAGTATTTTTAAATGAAAGAGCATTCAATTTTACATAACATATCAAAAAATTGGAGATGTTCTGCGTGTCGTTTTGGAGATACAATTTTTTAAATAATAAATCATTACTCTTCATTTTATACATCACCCGCCTGTAGAAACGATGAAGATGCATGGTAGATTACCATGCGTCTCCATCCAATCAAACCTATGACTAATGAAATCTATGAGTAGGTCACAGAATGTCAAGTAAATATTATATAATAAATAATATTTACTTGACATAATTATATAATATTATAGCAACTAAGACTAATTAGACTTTAGGTAGATATTGACAATTTGATTACCTAACATTCTTTTCGTTACACAGAGGGGCATTGGTATTATTATTTAAAAGAAGAACCGTTGATACGTATTGACTACCTACTGTAGATGTAGAATGTTTATCGACCTGTGAGATTGAATTGAATTGTTTCTCGGCTGTAGCGATCAGGTCTACTCGCTGACGGGAGGGAGTAGAGTGGAATTTCTAAAGCGGAGAAGCAGCAGAGTGAACAACATCTCTTTCATTTCATACTCGTCGCTCGCTTGCGTTATCTGTTATTCTGTTGCTTTCTCGCTTTAGAAATTCCGCTCTACTCGCTCCCGTCTGCAAATAGACCTGATCGCTATAGCCGAGAAACAATTCAATACCTATTGTAGTCTAGGCTGCAGTTCACTTCACTTGATCGTAGGTACAATATAAACATCATATAAAACACGGAAATTTATGTAAGAAGTTACCAGTTGAAAACAAAGTATCATATCAGAACAGTTATATCAAAGAATATCGTAAAATGAAACGTAAGTGTTCAATTTGTAGTGTTTGGGTGTTGAGTTCGTGTTCCAGAAAAATCAACGCAAAATTGTACGACCATGCTGTGGAAAAAAAGGTTAAAATTGATGAGAGTAGCTCTTTCATTTGTCAAAGTTGCTACAAGAAATTGTATAAGCACATTGATACCATGACCGAAGAACCCATTACAGGACCATCCAGTATAGGCACTACAGGTATGTTATATAAAAGTTCATATAATTCTGTTTTAATTTGAATTCTTCTCTTGCAATTGTTACTGGAACATTTTTATTTTTACATTCTTTTAGAATCGTGCGAAGCAACCAGTCACGAAACAATTGCCCTTGCAGGACCGTCCGGCATTGTTCCTTTTCCCTACCAAAGTAAATAATAAAATAGAAATTATTTGCATGATTTCCAATCAATCAATTTTTAATCAATAATTTGTTATATTTATTTACAGGCTTATTGGAAACAACCAGCTATGAATCGATCGGTACCACCAATAACACGTTTTTGTCTGACGATAATGAAATGCTAACACAGCTTAAGGATAAATTTAAGGAAACAAAAGATAGCAATGAGCGGTATAGGATTTTAACCACACTGCCCAAAAGTTGGTCTACATATAGGATTATGCAAGAGTTTGATGTTTCCCAATATATGGCCAACCAAGTGAAAGTATTACAACAACAGGAGGGAATAATGTCAGTGCCTAAAAAGAGGATTAGTAGAGCTTCGTTAGGAGAGGAAACGCTAATGCGTGTTCGTAATTTTTATAATAGCGACGATATAAGTCGTGTGTGCCCGGGAAAAAGGGATTATTTGATATCCAACAATGAAGAAGGTAGGATCTACATACAAAGAAGGTTAGTTTTATGCAATTTGCAAGAGGCGTACTCCATATTTAAAAATACTCATCCTGATATTAAGATTGGATTTTCGATGTTCGCCAGTAACCGTCCAAAACACTGCATTTTGGCAGGAACAAGTGGCACGCATACGGTGTGCGTTTGCATTTACCACCAAAACGTTAAATTGATTTTTAAAACACTCCAAAGTAAACAATTACTTCCAGATGGTGTTCAGTCCTACCATGATATGTTTTCAAAAATAATTTGTCAAAATCCAAATGAGCATTGCTGGCAGCAATGTTGCGAAAATTGTCCGGGAATGCAAATTTTGGCGGTAGAACTTATGACTATTCTTAATAACGGTCACGTTGAATCATTACAATTTAAACAATGGCGTCAAGCAGAAAGATGCAGTTTGGACTTAGTTGAAATGGACACACAAGAATTTATTGATACTTTTTTAGAAAAATTACTCAATTTATTGCCACATAACTTTACAGCTGAGCGACAGGCAAACTATTTAAAACACGTGAAAAACAATTTAAAAGCTACTGAGTGTATCATAATCTGTGATTTTTCGGAGAATTATTCATTCGTTGTGCAGGATGCAGTTCAAGGCTTTCATTGGGCAAACGCTCAATGTACTATTCACCCTTGTGCTATTTATTTTAAAGATGAAGAATCAAATGATTTGAAGTTTACCAGTTTTATTGCAATTGCTGATTTCACTAAACATAATCATGTCGCAGTGCGTCTTTTTTTGACTCAATGCATAGCGTTCATAAAAAGTAAGTTATCAGGTTTAGAGAAAATTTATTTCTTCTCAGATGGATCTGGAAGCCAATACAAAAATAAAATGACCGCTTTTAATTTGTGCAACATGCAAAAAGATTTTGGCATAGATGCCGAGTGGAATTTTTTCGCTACTTGTCATGGAAAGGGCCCTTGTGATGCTTTGGGAGGCGTATTGAAACGAAATGCTGCGAAAGCCAGTTTGCAAGATCATCACATAACAACGGCCGAAGAACTTTATTCATGGGCTATTTCTAAGCCAGACTCGAAAATACACTATCAATTTTTTTCGGATTCCGACTATAATAAAATGGAAAGAAAATTAAAAAATCGTTACACACGTGTGAAGCAAATTTCAGGGACTCAGTCATTCCATAGTTTTAAGCCTCAAAACGAAGAGTATATTATTGTGAAACAAAATTCATTTTCAACGGAAGAAAAATGTATAAAATTGTTATGAAAAAACTTAATAAATAAAAATAAATGTATAAAAGTGTTTTTCTTATTTTTTAACATGTTCATCATGTCGCGCGGCTTTTATTTTTTTTTTTTTCTTGGAACTTACTCTAAGCAAAAATATTTGAAATTTTAAAGCCTTATTTATTTGAAAAGGTAATCGTCAAAAAATAGCAATTGGTCTGTGTGGTTAACGGAAAGCCTTAAAGACTGATTCGAATGTTATACTAAGTTTGTAAGTAACTCATAGATTTCATTAGTCATAGGTTTGATTGGATGGAGACGCATGGTAATCTACCATGCATCTTCATCGTTTCTACAGGCGGGTGATGTATAAAATGAAGAGTAATGATTTATTATTTAAAAAATTGTATCTCCAAAACGACACGCAGAACATCTCCAATTTTTTGATATGTTATGTAAAATTGAATGCTCTTTCATTTAAAAATACTAAAACAAGGAGTTGTTGAGGCCCCTCGCAGTCAAATTCAAGAAAAACTATTTGTTTTGTATTTTTTTCATACAAAAATTGATATATTCAAAGGTTTCGTATTTTTGCTTAGAAATTCAAAAAAATACCAATACAATGGCCAAAAATGACTAAAATCGGTTAAACGGTTTAGGAGTTATAAATTTTTGAAAATTGAAGATTTTGAAAAATCACGATTTTTTGGACCAGTCTAACGCAGAAAGGTCCAGTCTAATAACGAAATAAAAAAATACGGGTCTAATATTTTTCGATGTTGAACAATCCTACCGAATATTATAAAATTCTGAGAGATCGTATAACTTTTTTTTCATGGAATTGCTGTATATATATATATAACTCCATCCCCCGTTACTTATCTACAAGCACCCAATTCCCACCACGCCCTACACTTCACCCTACCCCCCATTTACCCATCAATATCTTTTTCTCTCTCTCTAATTACATTTTTTGTTACTACCCGACTCCGTCCCGTCCGGATTCACATTTCCTATAAAAAACACTACCTCGCTTAATTTACCAAAACCCCCCCCTTATTCCCCGACGTCAGCTTTGAGATTCGGTACACTTTTACACTCAGGTATAATGCACTTCCTAATTTTATCACATCTCCAATATCTGTTTTCCATGGGGCCTCCTCCAAAGGTAAACTAAAGAATTAACAAGTTTTGTTATGGTAGTATCCTACCCTTTAACTTTGTTCTTACCTCATGCACAACGTTTTACCGATACGAAGTTAATGGGAATTCGGAACTAATCATTGATATTATAAAAAATCCAAGTATACAGAACCCAGTTATTCAAGTTACAAATCACGATCATAACACAAGATACGCAAATAATTTAGCCATATTCAGAGCATTCATAATATAATCCCTGAGCAATTTAAATTGATCAACAACAGAACGTCATTTAAAACGAGATTAAAACAACTAAACAGATCCAAAACCAAGTTGTTTTTGTTTCAAATTCATAATGATTGAAATATTTTGTCAATATTATGATTTGTATTATTAAGGGCTTCAAATGGCGAGTTGACAACTTCGAAGGAGGGTGCGACCGACCTCCAGTCCTCACAAGTTCCTACCTCACGCCTCCACGAGTCATATGATCACAAGAGAAAGCCAGCTGAAACGTGGAGACGCTGGTTGGCGTAGCCTGGGCAATGTTGTCAATTTGACAATAGCAAAGTGAGGGGGTGCGACTGAATATCGTGTACCTGTAAATCAATTTGTATACCCATACCTGTAAATCATAGCCTACTATTTTCTATTCTCATTTAATTAATAATTTCAGCACGCTTTGGAATCATCTTTGCATTCTCGAAAATTCTCAGACATCTCATGATCCTGGAGCAACATGACAAGCATCAGAGGCTCAATTTGTTTTTCAGCATTCCAGTATAACATTTACTTTAAAATTGCACTTCTGAACTTCTGAATATAGTAGTCATAAAAATCGAACCTGCGCTTATAAGGAGTAAAGGATTATATTTGTAAGCCATTTGTTTCAGAAATCATCAATTCGGGCTCTTCGATCACTCCAATTGATAACATGTCTTATAGAATTATATGTTGCTTTTGAGAAAAAAATCATTTATCTTTTATTGAAATTTTATCTTTGATATTTGGAATGATCAATTCTGGTTTCAGCTTTTCTATGACTAGTAGAATATTGATACATATCTAATTTTTAGACGGGATGGAAAATCTGCAAACAGACTCCTGAAGAACTCAGGGTGTGGGGATGAGGGCGCCAACTCCTCGACCCACTAAAAACCCACCCGTGCCTCCAGCCCCGGCCCTCCCCGGAACCACCTTTCGGTATTACTTCAGGGAGGGGGCTAGTGTGCTTTACGCACCCACTATGTCTAACTACATAGGTCTTTAGTAGTTAGCTTCACCGACCTGACGCTGATTCGATCGAGATGCTCCTGGATCCAAGCAGGGTTCGGGACGTCCGCGCCAGATCGTCCGCGATCTCCCTGCCCGACCACTTACGGTACCTGCCGAACCGCGCGTCACATGGTCCTTCCTCCGATCGAGAAAGCCAGGGCCAGGACCGGGGTAGGAACGTCTGGGGGCGGCTACCCCAGGGTCGTCCCTGTTTCCCATGTCTCGACCGCTTACGGCTTCCTGCCGGATCCTGCGCCAAATGGCGCCTCCTCCGTTGTAGTTCGTTTAGCCGTTAAGGGGAGCTTAACGTTTCCAGGGTGCACCGCGGGGAGGCGAACTACTTCCACACCCCAGGTTATAGCATAAGCTTTTAACCACTCGGAAACTGCTTAACTTCTAGTTTTTGTTGTTGTGATGTTGTTTTTCCCATTAGAAATAAAACTTCAACCCGATGTATAAGATCCTGAGCTAAGCCTATCGTCTATGGTGAGATCGAATCCTTCTTTGAAAAAAAATGAATTATGCAGTTTTGGTTCTCCAGATGTCCTGGTGAATTATAGAAAAACACATTCGCTCATTGTTAAGGTGAAGGTCACTAGAATACAAAAATGATGTGTTTACTGCTGCAATGCAACAGGAATTCTACTGAGGTTTGGCATGTGAGACCTTTGTAGTTTCCTCAATTTGTGCTTTGAAATATTCAAAGAGGCGATGCAAATGGACCATTAAAGAGACAGTGTTTGTATTCTTCACCTTAACCTTTACCCTCCCCTTAAGACGCAAAACTTTAAATCAAGAATCCAGTTTTCATGAAATTTTTTTTTTTAATTAATTCGACTGATACATTTAAAAATTATAACAGTAAAGGGTGTACGGAATCAAATTGCGACACACACAAATATTCGGCAAAATTCTCCCGTTCAACCAATCATCTTCAAACTTTCAGCGAGTAAAATAAAACATGTTATGAATATTTTCCCATGTTTGTTTTATTCAATTTCAATTCCATATCCAAATGCACGAACCTTCTTCTTTACACTACTCATAAGGTCCTGTACAACATTTGGACCAACTTTTTTTTGCGTGGCAATCCATTTTTTCTTCATATCTTCCTCCGATTTCACTTCCTTAGGATGCTTCCGAAGTGCCTGCTTCATGATGGCCCAGTACTTTTCAAATGGTCGCAGTTCCTGTGCGTTCGGGGGGTTGAGATGCTTCGGCACGAAATTGACCTCCTTAGCTTTGTGACCACAGAAGCGAAAGTAGATGCTTTTGGAGGCATTACCTGCCCATTGACAGTTCCAGTTGTCACGAGTGGAGTGCTCCGCTTTCCACACGAGCAAATTGCTTGCCAAATCATATATTTTTTGGCCAACTTTGACATCTTCTGCTTTCTAACGTCCTCATCCGACATCGAATTTATGATGAGCAGTGAAAAACTGGAGCCCCGGAAGCTGCCGGAATTCTGTTTTTACATACGTCTCATCATCCATAACGAGGCAATGTGGTTTCGTCAACAGCTGGGTGTAGAGCTTCTGTACACGTGTTTTACCTACCGTACTCTGCCGTTCATCGCGATTAGGCGCCTTTTGGACTTTTTACGTGTATAGTCCTTAACGTTTTTTCGCATCCTGCTCGAAAGTTTTGATTAGATTCAGTTTCTTCGACACATTTCGAACTGAACTGTTGGGATTCCTCTTGAAAGCTTGAACTACCCGCTTGTGATCCTTAACACTATACGGAGATCCATTTTTGCCACTTTTTTCTTTCCGATCGATGGTCAAACGTTCGTGATACCGATTTTAAACACGAGACACCGTAGAATGTACCATTCCTAGCTTCCTGCTGATGGCACGATGAGAAAGATCCGGATTTTCGAGGTACGTGCGCAAAATTTCTTTGCGCCGCTGCTGTTCTTCTGACTCCATTTTTGCAATGATTTGCTAGTGAAACATTCTAATTCCACCCAAAATTTCAATAGAAAATACCCAACTAGTGAAAAGGTACAGCCATTTGAAAGTGGTGCAATTTGATTCCGTACAACCTTTATTATCCTTACTTTTGACCATTAACAGCGGAAATAAAGGTTTCAAAATCATATTTTATGAATGTGCTAATGCCTCTTCCAAATTACAGTTTTAGCCCTGGCTCTGGCATGATTCTATGGCAAAAAACTAAAAAATAACCGGTTGATTAATAAATTCAACCTATTATTTTTCAGTTTTTTGTCATACAATCATGGTTGAATGGAAATACAGTTGAATAATAAACAGAGGGACAACACCTATTTCAAATAGACAAAACGTTACAACATCCTGATAATAAATAAATAATTATAAAATTATGATAACATAACATGATGAAAACTGTTCATTTAAGAAAATGGATACCTGTTTCTCAAAGGAAAATATTTATTTTCGAACAAATTCAAAAGTTTGCTTTATAAAAATGAAAATCAACATACATATGACCGAAATCTCATGAGTTTGAATATACACTTCTCATTTCTGAAGAACACTCGGACTTTTCTCTTGATACCTCCCATTAGGTTCTGCGCAACTTTCTCCGTAACTTTTCGTGGTGCTGCAGACTAAATTTTCTTGAAACAGGCAACAGAACATGCTTCACTTCTATCTTTCATAAGATGCCGCTTAATTGTTATCCAGTATCTTATGATAGGACGCAGTTAAGGGCAGTTTGTAGGATTTAGGAATTTTTCGACGAAATCGACTTTTTCCTTCTTGAGCATCCCCAACGTGTCAGGGCTACGTGAGATGACAAAGATAAGGGTTGCGTACTTAGCTGGTAGTGCAGCCTGGGCACTGTTGTCCTTCTGGCTTCAGCTAGATTGAGGAGGTACGTGCCGAGCGTCTGTCCACCAAGGAGGTGCGGCTCAAACAGCGTCTGTCCTGGCATCCAGCGGTTGAGTAAGAAACGCTGTATCGCATCAACCTTACATTAGGTGGCAGCCACAAAAAGGCGATGAAGGCAGCGTGACTCCGGTAAGGTAGCATGCTGAAATCTTAATCTACCACGAAAAATGGAAGTATTCTTTATACGGTATATGATTTCAGATCAGAATTCCCAAGTATTGTATAATAATTTTGAATTGTTTTCTTCCCTCGTGGCTATGATACTGCAAGTCCATCTACAATTGCAGCAGGATCAGCAGACATGCAGACATTACAAATATAATTGTTATTATCATTTTATACTATAACATCCTTTCACAATATTTTTTAATGCTATTTTCAGCTTCGCATTTGCATCGTTGTAAGTTTTGGTCCACCTAACTCACGTTATGTATTTGAAAAGAGAGGATGGTTTTTACATTTTTTTTAGAGAGAGGATTATACGACAAATTCTACAAAAAAAGGCTTTTTTTTTTTAATATCGTTTATTTGTACAGGCTCAATCGAATCAACTTTACAGAGCCAAATTTTCATATTTATATACATCATTTATCTTAAAACTCAAGTTAAGGAGGATAGAGCCGATTACTCGCGGCCGTCTCGAGGTTAATAGGAATTCATTGCAAATTACGGATGGAAGGAGGGTGGGAATTTAAAGTATGGTTTACATAACACATTAAGAAATTTAAATTCTAAATTATCTAAAAACTTATAACTATACAATTTATGGTTTACTTTTGACTTGGAACATTTTTTGAAAAAGCAGTAAAATTACACACATACACACATACACCGATAAAAAAAAAACTCATAGTAAACATACAGGTTAAACTAACTACAATCTAAGGCTAATGTTTGTCAAAAACACATAAATGAGTTTCATGTACTCCAAATCACGTACAGCCAAAATATCTCGAATTGGAACATTGGGTTGTCTACCTCGAGCCCGAAGGGAATCATAAAGCTCCAATCTGACTCCACGATGTTCAGCACAAGA
This sequence comes from Aedes koreicus, assembly GCA_024533555.2. Taxonomy (NCBI): domain Eukaryota; kingdom Metazoa; phylum Arthropoda; class Insecta; order Diptera; family Culicidae; genus Aedes; species Aedes koreicus. The sequence continues at coordinate 545,526 of JAHHFK020000728.1, read as the reverse complement.
CCAAATAACGTGATCTGCGCCCTGATAGCATTGTCCACACTCACAGAGATTGCTGTCGCTCAGCCCAACCCGGTATAAATGAGCGCTCAAAGAATAATGATTGGACATGAGGCGAGACATGACACGAATGAAGTCTCGACCCACATCCATCCCCCTAAACCAGGATTTCTTCGACACCTTTGGGATGATAGAATGTTGCCATCGCCCCAAATCTCCTTTACTCCATTTATACTGCAAGCTGGCGAGTGACTGTTGACGAAAAATAGGAAAAAATTCGTTGAAGGCGATTTGTCGATCGTAAATATCGCCTTCTATAGCGCCCACCTTTGCAAGCGAGTCCGCTTTCTCATTGCCCGGAATTGAACAATGAGATGGGACCCATACAAAGGTGATGATAAAATAACGCGAAGATAAAGCACTTAGAAGCTCCTGTATTTTCATGAGAACATACGAGGAGTGCTTTACCGGCCTCAATGAGCGAATTGCCCCTATAGAACTGAGACTATCCGTGAAAATGAAGTACTGATCCGGTGTTAATGAGGCAACAATTTCTAGCGTAAAGTGTATTGCCGCCAAGGGAAGGTCCATTAATTATGTCACGCAGTAAGGGGGGTGGGGGGGTTGGAGAAAACATGACGATCCATACAAAAAAATTCGGAAGGTTCGTACAAAAAAATGTGACAAAGGGGGGGGGGGATAATAAAAAGTCAATTTTTGCGTGACGTAATTAATGGACGTTCCCTAATTCAGCGACATATACGGGACAAGGAGCTTGAAGTTTACGATTGGCGCTATACATTTCATCAAATATACCAAAGCCTGCTGACTCCTCTATCAAAGATCCGTCAGTGAAGAACGATTTAGTGGAATTAACTTGGCCAAACTTTGCAGCAAATATCACCGGAGCAATCATAGGACGATGATGCTCTGGGATTCCATGAAGCTCTTGCTTCATGGATAAATCAAAATGAACCAAATTGTCGAAATCGGAGAAGCAAACACGATTGGGAAAGTTCGGCGAAGGGCTGACATCCTGTGTAATGTACAAATGGTACAAGGTCATGAAGCGGGTTTGAGTATTCAACTCAAGGAGCTTCTCAAAATTTTCGATCACCTGGGGGTTCATAACTTCACACCTGGTGAGGAGCCGGAGAGATAATTCTGAAAACCGATCCGAGAGAGGCGCATTTTTTATTTTACAGACATAAAGAATCATTTATGGGACCAGTAGGAAAAAAAGAGTTATCGAAGAATTTCCTGTCATTCATTTTTAATTTTTTTTTTGTTTTGTATTTCTTGAGTTTCCGTTTTTGGGCAGTAATCATACTCATATGAAATTTATTTGCCTAAATTTCCTTTGCTATTTTGCTAGGATGCCATGTGATCAACTTTATATCATTATATCACGTTGGAATTTTCGCTATTTTAGAGTTTCAATCATCTAAAATCGCAGCGGAAGAGGCAAATAGCGGCATTTAATTATTATATGTACATTATGTAGTATTTCTTTACAACATCGTATTATTTCCATCATATCATGACCTTCACATTTTCATGCAACAAACCTGATTTAGGCATTCCTTATATGTCCAGTATATAACGCCGAAAATTACAGCGGTGGTAGGCTTTTGAAAATCTGTGGTAGGCTTTTGCACTTTTTGCTGAATGTATTTTTCATTTCCGGTTTGCAAATGACTTTTTACCAATTCTGAGCTGATCTGATTCATGCAGCGCTGTGTGCCATTTGGCTAGTGTTTGATTTTACATTTCAACCTTTGTCATTATTTGATCATAACTCACAATATCATTATATTTGGTAATATTGTTTTATTGATTTTACTTCAAAGATGATTAAAACATTACTTATTGTTTTATGCCGATTTATCTTTAACTCCCTTCCTCTTAAATCTTTCCACTCCTAACTCGGTAGCAATAACTATTAGGTCAGCAAAAATAAAAGCGGATTGCTCTTATAAAATCAGCATCAAATAGCAAATAGTGACAATGGCAACAGTAAATTAAAATGTATAAATGTTAGTTTTGTAAAATTTCAATAGGTTCAATAAACTTTTTCAGGATACTTCAAATCAAAATTTTGGTGAAATCTGCTATCGCTGAAAACGAACGAAAACGTGCTTAAACGCGAACCACAGAACTCTACACTTTAACATTTTACAACATTTCTTGCATTTCAGGATCAACCGAATGAAGATCACATATTATAGATACGAATGATTGTAGTATTTTTCATTTACATAAATATATACACCATTATATAAATATTTCATGGGAATGGGAGGGACCATCAGGGCACCCGATTGAAGCACTCTGGATGGGGAGAGTGGGAATGCCAACTCCCCATTGCTAACAGTTTGTGAATAGAGGGCGGGCTCTTCTCCCCGCCCATTGGGGCATCCTCATGTTAGATAGCTTGCTCTTTTGACCAATTGTTCAATCTTGTTGTTGGAAGGAGATTCTTTATATCCCTGTGGATACGTATAAGTGATGTTGCATATAGATCCACCCAACCCCTTTTTGGCCCTTCATACAACGGCATGATTAGGATAATCAGTGGTTATTGAAGCTTGATCAAGTCTAACAGAGATCCATTGCTGTCGGACTTAGTTTCCGTGCTACAATGGGTGGTAGTACATATCATACATCATACATCATCATCATCATAAATAAAGAATCATTTATGGCCCCGGAAGGAAAAAGATTTATCGAAGAACTTCCTGTCATTTATTTTTATTTTTTTTCGTTTTGGATTTATTGAGTTTCCTTTTTTGAGCAGTAATCATACTCATATGAAATTTATTTCGCATTATTGTTTGCTTAAATTTTCTTTGCTATTTTGCTAGGCTGCCAGGTGCTCAACTTTATTTGATTATATCACGTGGGAATTTTCGCTATTTTAGAGTTTCAATCATCTAACGTCGCAGCGGAAGAGGCAAATAGCGGCATTTAATTATTATATGTACATTATGTAGTATTTCTTTACAACATTGTATTATTTCCATCATATCATGACCTTCACATTTTCATACAACAAACTTAATTTCGGTGGTATCTGGCTTATACACGGAATATATCTTCAATTTATGACATCTAGCATTCCATATATGTCCAGTACATAATGCAGAAAATTACAGCTGTAGTAGACATTTGAAAATTCCGGAATCTGTGGTAGGCTTTTGCACTTTTTGCTGAATGTTTTTTTTTTTTTTTCACTTCCGGTTTGCAAATGGACTTTTTACCAATTCTGAGCTGATCTGATTCATGCAGCTCTGTGTGCCATTTGGATAGTGTTTGATTTAACATTTCAATCTTTGTCATTACTTCATCATAACTTGTTTTTTAACTCTTTATTTATTCTAAATTTTACATGATTTTACATTCATATATTAATCTAGGTGCTCCTGCTAAGTAATTAACATTTGAACCTTATAAGCTATCATTTATATCTAATTGTGTTAATATTATTTTTACCTGGTCTATTCAGTATTTTTAACAGGGTTTTTTTTGCCTGCGTGTGAGAATAATTATTGATTTCTTAAAACTAGTTCTTATCTATAGAGAGAATTGATCATTGCAATTGAAGATTGCAATGATTTTTGTCTAAAATTATGAATTATTTTGTTGGACATTTCTTCTAGAGTGTCAACGTTTTAAATTCTATGTAATTCAATAGTACTGAACCAGGGTGGCAGCTTCAAAATCATTGTCAGATCTTTGTTCTGAATCCTTTGAAGTGCTTTTTTCCTAGTAGCACAACAACTAGCCCATATTGGTACAGCATAAAGCATGGCCGGTCTAAAAATTTGTTTGAATATTAGAAGTTTGTTCTTCAAACAAAGTTTGGATTTTCTGTTTATAAGAGGATATAAACATTTTATATATTTATTACATTTGGCTTGAATGCCTTCAATGTGATCTTTAAAAGTTAATTTTTGATCAAGTATCAGTCCAAGATATTTTACTTGATTTGACCAAGAAATTGGAACTCCGTTGATAGTGACCATATGACTATTACTTGGTTTCAAAAACGCAGCTCTAGGCTTGTGTGGGAATATTATAAGTTGGGTTTTGGAAGCGTTAGCAGAAATCTTCCATTTCTGAAAATAATCTGTAAAAATGTCCAAGCTTTTTTGTAGCCTCCTGGATATAACACGAAGACTTTTTCCTTCAGCGGAAATGCCTGTGTCATCAGCAAAGCAAGATTTTTGACAGCCCTGAGGTAAATCAGGAAGATATGAAGTGAAAATGTTATAAAGTATTGGCCCAAGAATGCTACTTTGAGGAACACCAGCTCTAACAGGCAATTGATCAGATTTAGAATTCTGATAATTTACTTGCAAAGTTCTATCAGTTAAGTAGTTTTGAACTAATTTCATGATATAAAGCGGAAAATTGAACTTTTTCAATTTCGCAATCAAGCCTTCATGCCAAACACTGTCGAATGCTTTTTCTATGTCTAGAAGAGCAACTCCAGTGGAGCAGCCTTCAGCTTTGTTTGAACGAATTAAATTTGTAACTCTCAAAAGTTGATGCGTAGTTGAATGCCCATGGCGGAATCCAAACTGTTCATCAGCAAAAATTGAGTTTGTATTGATGTGAAGCATCATTCTATTCAAAATTATTTTTTCAAAAAGCTTTCTTATTGAAGAAAGCAAACTGATTGGTCGGTAGCTAGAAACTTCAGCCGGATTTTTGTCTGACTTCAAAATAGGTACGACTTTAGCATTTTTCCATTTATCTGGAAAGTATGCCAGATGAAAACATCTGTTAAATAGTTTTACCAAGAAAGACAAAGTACTCTCAGGGAGTTTTTTGATGAGGATATAGAAAATTCCATCATCACCTGGTGCTTTCAGTTCCCCAAGAATCATCAAAAATATACATTAATTGTTATGTTTGTGTTCTCCGTGCGTGGAGTAACGATTATGATGTAGAAGGAGATGTCTCGCTCATCGCCATGAGGCACCAAGAGTGGACAGTAATTGCCTCGTCGAGGTGGCAGGGTGATCTGCTCCTCGAGCTACCCCATAGTGGGATGTTAGGCAAACGAAGCGCCTGTGGTTCGAATACTACTTTACCATGCCCTTTCACTCAATTTTCAATACCTCTGTTCTATTTCTAGCCTACCGTACACTGACGGAACTTTCAACTTTCTCTTCATATCTTTCATTCTAGCAAAAAACATTACTGTCCACTCTTGGTGCCTCATGGCGATGAGCGAGACATCTCCTTCTACATCATCAAAAATATTTTCTTGTGATAAAATATTCAGATACTCCCTGGAAACCTGACCCTCAATAGGACTTGTCAGGCCCAAACTGAAATTATGGGAGCTCTCAAACTGCTTAACAAGTTTTTGAGCTTTTTCCGCATTTGTGAGCAAAATTTTATCACCTTCCTTAAGCGCTGGTATAGGCTTTTGAGGTTTTTTCAATATTTTAGAGAGTTTCCAGAAAGGTTTGGAACCCGGATCTAATTTTGACACATTATTTTCAAAATGTTTGTTCCTCAGGGCAGAGAAGCGTTTTTTAATTTGTTTTTGTAAATCTCGCCATATGACTTTCATAGCGGGATCACGTGTTTTTTTATATTGACGCCTACGTACATTTTTCAGACGAATCAAGAGCTGAAGATCGTCATCAATTATAACTGAATCGAATTTAACCTCGCATTTTGGCACTGAAGCAGCTCTTGCTCTATTTATTGAGAAAGCCAGAGATTCAAGAGCATTATTAATTTCATTTCTTGTTTGCAATGGAACATTAGGATCAAAGTTGTATTCCATAAATGTTCGATATTGATCCCAATCAGCTCTATGGTAGTTGAAAGTAGAACTGATGGAATTAGAAATGATTTCATGAGATATTTCAAATGTAACTGGAAGGTGATCAGAACCAAAGTCAGCATGGGTAATCAATTGACTACAAAGTTGACATGAATCAGTTAGGACCAAATCAATAGTTGAGGGATTTCTGGCTGAAGAAAAGCAAGTTAGGCTGTTTGGGTATTGAATAGTGTAGTAGCCTGCGGAACAATGATCAAAAAGTATATTACCATTGGCATTGCTTTGCGAATTATTCCATGAGCGGTGTTTTGCATTGAAATCACCAATAACGAAGAATTTAGACCTATGACGGGTAAGTTTCTGGAGGTCACCCTTGAGCCAGTTCTTTTGCTGACCAGTGCATTGAAAAGGCAAATAGGCAGCTATAAAAGTAAATTCAGTAAATTTTGTTTCAACTGAAACCCCCAAAGTTTCAAAAACTTTGGTTTCAAATGAAGAAAGAATGTGATGTATGATACGCCTATGGACAATGATGGCAACGCCACCACCAGCTCCATTAAGGCAATCATTTCGGTAGACAAAATAATTTGGATCTCTTTTGACCTTATGGGCAGGTTTGAGATAAGTCTAAGTTATAACAGCAATGTGCACGTTATGTACTCTTAAAAAATTAAATAGCTCATCCTCGTTATCTCTGATGGATCGAGCATTCCAATTCAAAATATTTAATGACTTAAAATCCATTACTGAACTTCAATGTCATGACAATATTATTGGCAAATTTAATAGCAGTTTGGATAGCTTCAAACATGGAATTAGTTTTTAGCATATTGGTTATCATATCGATTAACGATTGCTGTAAAAATTCTAATTTTGGAGCGGATATGTTACCAAAATCAAATTCATCAGAAGTCCCGTGGGAATTTTGGTTTCGGTTTCTACCCGCTGCAACGGCAGCGTAGGTAGGTCCATTTACATGTTGAGCATTGTTAACAACACGGTTGGGTAAGAATGTAGGGTTTGCAGATTGAACCCTGTTGGTACCTGCAGGTATCGAAATAGTATTTACTCCTCGTTGAGCGTTTGAAGTAACAGTTGCGGATGGAAAAACCTGTCCGCTGTTTCTACCGACGGTTTGGTAGGACTTTGTTCTTTGCTGATCGTTGTTAACAGCTGCAGAATGGGTAGCAGCTGGTCAGGAACGTGTATTGTTTCCTACCTGGCGTTTAGTGCGCGACTGCAAAATTGCTTTGCGAGTCTTGCACTCCCAAACATTTGATTTATGGTTTTCACTACAATTTGAACATTTGAATTTTTGAGGATCTTCCTTCAAAGGACAGTCGCCCTTAGTGTGCGAGGAATCACCACAATTCATGCATTTACCAATCATATGGCAATGCTTTGTTCCGTGACCCCATCCCTGGCACTTACGGCCTGGGTGAGGCTTTGGAAATTTGCTCCAGTCTTCCTGAAATGTTCCCACTTCACTCGGACATGGAGCAAAAGGCTTGCTTTTTCTAAAGTCTTAAGGTTATTAAGTTCACTTGACTTGAAGTGAACTAAGTAGAAATCGTTTGAAATCCCTTTGCGAGAATCGCCAGGCCGGGATTTCATTTTCATTTTAATTACTTGGACTGGGCTAATCCCAAGTAATTTTATCAACTCGTTTTTTATTTCTTCCAGAGATTCACCACTGAGCAGTCCTTTCAAGACAACCTTGAAAAGACGCTCAGCTTTGGTGTCGTAAGTGAAGATATTGTGGTTCTTCTGAGTAAGATACTCAAGAAGACGTTTGAATCCGTCCAAGGTTTCTGCATGCAAACGGCATTCACCTCGTCTGGAATTTTGAAGGGAATATTTCACACCTTCAACAAATGTTAAGATATCCTTGCGAAAAGCATGGAAATCCGAAATTGTCACCACAATAGGGGGAACTTTTTCTTTTCTCAATCGAGATAGTTTTTTCAAATTTTGATTAGATGATGGATCACTCTCATCATCTGTGAGCATATCAAATTGATTACTCACATTAATATGATTTGCAGGCGAATCAATAGATTGCCCTTTTCGTTTGCGCTTATTTGCCATAGTGTCAGAATAAATTGCTCCAAATCGACGTCCAAGCAGATAACTATAAGAATCCGAGGGACCGAAGAGGAATTTTATAATGCGATATCCAAGCCGGATTACCCGAAGGGCCTAACAAGGATCGAAAAGGAATAAGAGGAAATCTAAAAATTGTAGGTATTATTTAGCACTGAAAAGTGCTGTTTAAGATTTGTTGTAGCGTTAGGTAGCAATAGCACTTCCTTCAGCAAATAGATGATAGAACCGCACGGCATGAGAGCACAATGCAGACTGCTTCATCATAACTTACAATATCATTATATTTGGTAATATTGTTTTATTGATTTTACTTCATTGATGATTAAAACATTACTTATTGTTTTTTTGCCCATTTATCTTTAACTTCCTTCCAGTTTAATCTTCCTATTCCTAACTCGGTAGCAATAACTATTAGGTCAGCAAAAATAAAATCAGATTGCTGTTATGAAATCAGCATCAATTAGCAAATAGTGACCATGGCAACAGTAAATTAAAATGTATAAATGTTAGTTTTCGGCCGGCGTCGGTGGTGTAGTGGTAAGCGTGACTGCTAATTGGCACCCCAGTGGGTCTGGGTTCAATCCCAGTCGACGTCGGTGGTTTTTCTGAGGCGAAAAAACTACAAGGTACAGCCCAATGGGGTTGTGCGCAAAGGTGACGTAGAACTACGCAGCAATCTAATTCCCAATTGATTTAAGTCAGTCGGGAAGCTACGCTTTCAATCCGCTCGGAAATATCATAGACGAAGCTGTTCATAATGCTTATCGCTTTGGAGGAAACGACAGTATCGGGTTAAAATGCTTCAGCACCCGGTAGATGTGGTGCTATACGTTTTCTTTTTCCGAACTTTGTTACTGGAACTGTTTGCCTTCCGAGATGGTGGAGCGAGAATGCACCATAAGAGCACATCCTGTTGATATGATCGACCACCTGGAGATCATTATCCTTATTGCGTTGTAGATGGTTGTGGTCTGTTTGGGAATTCAAAGTCTATTATTGCCGATAGACGTCTAGGTCGAAAAAGTGCTAATGGAACGAACTTCGACCAGCTTTAGGAAGTAAATATGTAAGAAAATTCTATTGTACACTCTTTAGAAAGCATTTGGTGGCTCTTTATGATGATACGGCCCGGTTGTATTTTCTACGATGGTTGAGAGGGCCACTACCAACACACACTACATCATACTTATTACACACTTATTTACTAAAACAATCACATTTATTTTCTCACCGAATACAACAATTCTACTAGGGTATCTTTAATGCGTAGAAGATACTTATGGATCTGTTGGTTTGTTGTGTTGTTAAACGCGCTTTGCCATTTACTCCGGGACGCGGCGTTTAAAGCAATGCCATGTTCAGTCGGGTAATGGAAATTTCAAACAGCACCAGAGAAAAATTCAAACAAACTCTTTAATTGACAAATTGATTTGGTCGACCTGAAAAGGACGGATTTAGTTGACGGGGGAGAAACATGGTTCGCGATTGAACTTGGGCTTTCTTCTTGGTATTCTTGGTTCAGTTCCTCGTTGTTGCGGGTGGCCATCTGCAGGTGACGTGGGATAATTCTTGTCTCGTTGATGTCACGGGCGGCATTTCCCGCCAACTCGTAGGCTTTAGCAGCCATGTTTCTCGCAGCGAGGTTGACGGGAGCATCGGCATCAACAGCCAACTTCACCAACGCCTCTCTGGGCAACGACCGCTCGCCAGTGCACCCTCCAGAGTGCTTGCTACCGCCAACTGCGATCGACAGCAAACTGCACAGCTCCACGACTGTCGTAAGACTGAATCAAAATGTTCTGCTAAGAGCTATTAGGTAATGGCGTCGGATGCTAGTGCACGAAAGAAGGCGGTACCAACGAAGGCAATGTGATACATATTGCATCAAAGGGGACGAACTTTAGTTATTGTGCCACAATAATTAGTTTTAATTATTACACGCTAGACGGATGATTTTCTTAACCGAAACACTTCTAATTTGCTTGCCACCGCCAGCAACTAATCCGCTATGCACAACTAGGAACTACAACGAACTCAACCACATGGTCGGTGTGAAGTGTCGCAGTTCGGTTCGAATTATCCGTTCTAGAATTTCGTTCATTGGTTGTTCAACGTTCTTTGTCATTTACTCCGGGACGCGGCGTTTAATGAATGCTATGTTCAGCCGGGGCGCGGTAATTGAAATTAATTTGAAACAGCACAAGAGAAAATTTTAACCAAACAAACTCTTTAGTTGGCAAACTGATTTGGTCATCCTGAAAAGGACGGATTTAATTGACGGGGGAGAAACATGGTTCGCGATTGAACTTGGGCTTTCTTCTTGGTATTCTTGGTTCAGTTCCTCGTCGTTGCGGGTGGCCATCTGCAGGTGACGTGGGATAATTCTTGTCTCGTTGATGTCACGGGCGGCATTTCCCGCCAACTCGTAGGCTTTAGCAGCCATGTTTCTCGCAGCGAGGTTGACGGGAGCATCGGCAACAATAGCCAACTGCACCAACGCCTCTCTGGGCAACGACTGCTCGCCAGTGCTGCTGTCGGCTACGATCCAACTGCAGATCCTACTCTGCACAGCTCCACGACCACCGAAAAACTAATTCAAAATGCGAAGGTGTACCCGTTATATAACATTCATGGCTGCCTAGGAGACGTTCGTTACTTAAATATGAAGTCTGTGCTAGGAAAGTACTGTGTATTTGGTAAATTTACTCTGAAAAATCGACATTATAAGACATCACCTTATATTTGCGTTAATTTCAATAGTTGAATGTTATAAATCAAAAAATTTAAATATTGGAATCAAAGCGTAGAAAGTGTCCCGATCGATTGGTGCAAACATTTTGTAAATCGAAATGACTTAGTTATTAACGTTCAAAACCTATATATTTTTCGTGACGCTCCAAATTTTCACAATTCGAACGTGTACCCCAGTATTGAAAACACAGACGTAGTCCTACGTCAAAATCTGGTCACCTCTTCCTTCGGAAGGGATGTAAAGCCGTTGGTCCCGGCTCATATTCATGAGTTGTTAGGTAGGGTCCAGGTGGTGGAATCGTCTTCCTGGCGTCGGTGATTGTCACCATGTGAGGAAATAGGCCGACGTAAAATAAAGAAAAGAAAAAAATGTTAGTTTTGTAAAATTTCAATAGATTTAATAAACTGTTTCAGGATACCTCAAATCAAGATTTTGACGACATTTTTTACAAAATTTATGAAAATTTCAAATTTATAAATATTAGCAACATTAAATTTTGGTCACATGAGGTTTACACAATTTTCAAAGTGTTGTCAAATTTTCAGCCAAAAATATTGATAATTGACAAAGTTACAGAAGGTTGAACATGGCGTTTTTTTGGAAGCAAAATTTTGCTTGGCTTTGTTTTTGCTACTGAGTGTACATCATACTTGAGCATCTCCAACGTAGTAGAAGTGTAGTGAGCAGATGTCAGATCCGGCCAAAACAATGGAGGATCCGTAGGCTTTCGGTAAATGGGTAGAAGCCGTTTTTTGATGCATTCTTTTCTGTAATTTTCAGCGTTGATTGTGCCCGTTGTGAAATAGCCACAGCAGCAAATGGCTTGCCGCACCAAAACCTTTTTTTCAAATTTTTCGGTTCGGATGTATCGCACATCATTAGGCATATCTGTCTTCTGCTCAGCGTTGAAAAATTGCGACCCAAAAGTGTACTGGACTGGAATACACTACACCGGTTCGGCTTTTGGAGGAGAACGTCATACATGTTCCGTGACCGTATTTTCGAAGAAATTTTCTGTGAATCCGTCCTTTTATGTTTTTTCTGCTTCTCTAAGGTGATCAAAATTTCTCTGATTTTTTTACGCTTGTTGATATTCTGCACATGTCCACTTTTTTTGCAATTTCACGAACGAAACACGGTTTATGCGATTTCAAAAGGCGGACCACTGTCAGCTCCTTTTTGTGATCTGATGCCCTCTTTTTGCGTCCATGTTTCGGTAAATCTTCAAGAGAACAAGTTTCTCAAAATTTCTTTACAATATTGAACACTGCAGATTTAGTGCACTTCACGCTTTTTGCCAATTCTCGAAACGACAGCTTTTCGGAAAACCATTTGTGCAGAATTAATCTGCGAGTTTATAAGCTGATCCGAGCCATCGTTCGAAATTTCTCACTTCGTGGTTCTCACTTTTCGTTTTTTCAGGTGTGATGACAAAGTAAAAATAGCTTTACACAAAGAGCAAAAATTCACTATGTTTTGTTAAGTTTTAACCATTAACCATTCATAAACAGTTGTTCACTTTCTTTAATGAACAGTCCTTATGATGAATTATGTATCACACATATTATTGAGTTACATATTTTTTGAAATTATAACTAAATATATCCTAGGAAAGTCAGTCGAGTTAATTCAGGTATTAAGATAAAACTGACTTTAGAATATGACTTTTTCCAAAACAAAAAACTCAAGTTCGAGTAATAAAATTTTAAAACCATTATAATATTATTCTGAACGAGAATGCTAGGTGAAATTTAAACAAACCACAGCCAGATGTTAAAAATGCTTATATTTTATAAGCATATATTATATTTTAGACTCTTCATCATACAACGTTTTGTCATTCGACCTTTTGTCCTTTGGCCGTTTAACCTGCAACTACCATAATCAGATAAGAAATGCGCCAGTTAAAAGTTTCCTTCTCAAAACGTTTTGTTCAGATAGGCCTAGAAAATCGGTATTGACCTGGTTGTCCAGTGGACAATGTTCACATATAATTCGCCTGTGTATTCCATACTTGCTGCCATTTGGCAATCGGATTATCTCAGTCTCTAGAATGTAACACATGCTCTGTTGATCTTTGATCTTGATCTGAAAATATACATACCACGCCGGACCAAAATCCACACAGTACTGAAATCCGTACACCCGGCTGAATGTTTTGTTTTATCAATCAAAATTATGTTCATCCATAAATTGTAAACCGTGTTTTGTTTTTTCGTTTATTTGAAAGTCATTTGTATCGAAAATTTTGCTGTTGACTATGAAATAAAAAGAAAAGCAAAAGAAAATTCATTTTTTTTTTAAATTAAAACCAAAAGCCGTGCGTATTTTTCAACTCTGGCAGTTGTTGATGATTTGCTAACAAAACAAACTTCACTTTAAATTGTCTTTGAAGCCCTCTAGGATTTCATGCACCAAGGTCAATAAAATAAGATTTGTGGTGATATCACAACGATCAAAAAAATATTTTAACTGCCGTTTTCTGGCAGATTGAAAACTGTGCGAATTTTGATCCATCATTTCCCGCTGAATCAAAATCTGATCATTGTGTATTGATCCCTTCAATACAATATTTTTGGCAAAAAAAGAAAGATGTACCCTCAAAGTTTCACAATAAGGTTTACTTTTAACTTCAACTTATATTTATACGTCTCGGGATCCTATTTAATTTTACTTCATTTCTTTTCACAGGCTCTTGAACAAGCGAGACGATATGATAGCCTAGCGAACCAATGCAAAAGTGTATCACCATCTCAGGATTTGGGATATTTTGTACGTAGCTTACCAGTCCCATCCAATACACAGCGAATCCCGAAGAAATCTTTCGCGCCTCCACAACCCGGTGCCCAAGGTGAAGCAGAAGAATTTCAAGATTATAGTAGTGGAAATCAGGTAGGTCACTCAGTAAAATAATTTTCCTTTTATTTTATTATTATGATTTTTTTTACAACAATGTGGTACGAATGATCAGAATCGTGAACTTTTGTATTTGCTCTGAAATGGGGGTGTTTCTGTTATGAGGAGTAATGCTTTGCTAACCGCACAATTGATCTCTATCGTCTAGCATTGACAATCGGTAAGTTTTCATTGCTATGGAAGAAAGCGTATAAGTTTCTCTTACGAAAAGTCTTCTTTCTTAGTGTTTCAAGCTTATTGCTTTCGCAATTATCTTATTGCTTGAATTTCAACTAAGTGATCTAAATGAACTTCCACAGTTACTAATTTCGATGCCAGGTACCATTTTTGCATTAGTATGATTGTGTGGCAAGTACAATCATACCCTATTGTCCACGGAATCGAGAAATTTTCCTTAACGATATATGTCTAGTCCAGATCGGGAATCGAACCCAGCCACGTCCAGCATGGTGTTGCTTTGTAGCCGCGCCTTTACCGACTGAGCTAAGGATGGACCCACAAAAAGTACAAAAAGGGTGATGGGCAAAATGCTGACAACAACCGTGGAATTTCGAGCTTGTGTGCAGTCTATGCAGCTGTTTGAACTAGTAGTTTTAGAACCCGTCTTTTTCCACGTGAAGCAAAATACCTGCGAAGATCAACATGGATTAATGCCAAAGCGTTCAACGGCCAAGAACCTTCTTTCGATGTCTTCCATCATTTAATGGATAGAAAAAAAAAGTTCCCGAAATCACCACCGTGTGGCGTTCTCAGTCAGCCGAGTTTTGACGTATGATTACGCCTTTGTTTTCTATACTGGGGTACAATTTGCTAAAAAACCTATTGCGACCGTCACGAAAAGTGGTCAGGTTTTGAGCGTTAATGTCTCAGTCGTTTCTCCAAACATTTTCAAAATATTTACCCCAATCGATCGGAAATATTAGTTCCAATATTAAAACAATTGATTTTCAGCATTAAACTATTGTTGTCTTATAATGTCACTATGCAGATTAAATTTATTAAATGCCAAGCATTTTTCTATCAAAGACTTCAAATGCAAGTAAGAGAGATTTCATATGCAACCTTCGCAACATGATTTATTCACTCGGCAGCCTTGGAGCCAGTATTGAATTGGCAGCTGGCGGTGACAAGTACACTGTAGGGTGCTCTGACAAGCAACCATTAGCCAAGTAGCTGATGGCTCTATCGCGTATATATCAGCCATGTCCAAACACTACACTGCACGCCGAGCTATTTTTTACCACGCTAGTACGTGTATTGAATTCACCACTTTGACTTCGTGCTTCCAGACTTACACGCCACGCGGTTGGTACAACACCAATGCCAGTGCTCGTGCTTTGGCTTCAGACACCGTGTATGATGATTCGGTAAACACCACAGCCGAGTGTTTCCGATTGTGTCCGATTGCGGAATACACGCGTGGTTAATTTATTTTATTTCTACCCATGCCGTGCTTGTGAAACTCAATCAACTTATGCGCCCGTCACCCAACGGCCAAGAAAACAAACCTTTAAGTCAAATTATCAAATTTTTAGAATCATCCGACGAGCAATGCTCTATCCGTGGTAACCAGTGTCATGCTGGGTGTATGTTGAGAGCTTTCTTGTGATCGTAACCACTCGGCTCGGGTGTTTTTCCATAAATCAAGACACGGTGTCTAAAGCAAAACACGAGCGTGTACACTCGTGTCGCGTCCATTGCGTTGCGGGTTCATCTATAAGCACGAAACTGAAGTGGTATATTATTGCCACATGGTGGTGTGTTAGCAGTCAAGTTCGGCTCTCGTGCAGAACGGTTTGGTGTTTTCACCAAGGCTGGTATATATGGCTAGAAAGCCTTTTGTTATGCAGTCGGTTAACCAAGCCAGTGGTGAATTTGTAGCCAGCCGGTTGGTGCAATGACGAGCGAAATAAGTGTGATGTTGTTGGCAGCCATCTTTTGGTAAGGTGGTTGAGTGGTATAAACGGTACAAGCCAGCCACCATCATCATCGATAATGTGTGTAGAAAATGCATTAACTAGCAACATTAGCATGACCAGTTACCAATAATTAACAGATAATTGATTTCAATTATCTGCTCACAACTGTTGCAAATGTGAAGCTATTATTGCTGGCTAATGAATTGTCGCACAATATTACTAAAGATGTGAATGGGCCATACAACAGGTCCAAAGAAGATCGATCAAACATGGGCCATTTAAAATCCGTGCTTTTTAGGACGACAAACTTGATTTTCCCAGCTAAAGAGTTTGTTTGGATTGAAGTATATCTAACAGACCGTTCCGAATTCTTGCCAGTTGAAAGCCAGCGGTGGCTAAAAAAGTTCAAGTTTTCCCTTCGCCGCATACCTTGAATCTTTTGAACAATTTCAAACACGACTCGAAAATTTAAACGGTCTCTATATTATTCCGAAGCGCAAATATAAAGCAAGCTTATGCTAAGAGCAGCACACCAAATAGAACTTTTACAAATGGCGACCGTCACGAAACAAATAATTATAACATTCATTACACATTGCTACGTAGTCTTACGTCACCTTTGCGTAAAACCTCATTGAGCTGTCCCTTGAAGTTATTTTTTTTTTTTTTTATTAGGTTGCCTCATCTGTCATTGATATTCTATGGAAGTTTTTGCTTGATAGCTTGACATTTGTAAAAGTTACGCCGCATCGAATACACCTTGTACTGTGCATGTGTGTCTACTCGACGCGTCTCAACTCTCGAGATGAGATCATGGAAAAATCAAAGAAGGCTCTGATGGCCATACCGCAAACCAAATATAAAAAAAATGTTCAAAAAAAAATTTGACTTCTTTTATACTGCACTGCCCAACCATCTGAACTGTTAATGATTTTTTTAAAGTTCCGGAAATTTGTCTTTTAATCTTGACTACAATTTTCTTTGAAAAGCATAAACTGAAATTGGGTTATGCTTTTTATATCAGCTATTTCGAGGAGAGATTTGACTAACTATGTTTTAATTGCGTTAAGATCGCGATTAATTATAATGTTTTGGAAATGGAAATATCCTTCTTATCAACATGAAACCCTAAGAGTGGACAGCAATTTTTGCTAGAACCAAAGATGTGAAGAGAAATCTTGATAGGTCCGTTAGAGTACGGCAGGTTGTGAAATTGAATAGAAGCAGTTGGAATTGTGCTGAGGAGAAATTATCCACACACAGTATTAAACTAGATCAATGGTATGATCGTCGAAACACCCAAAATAAAAAAAGCAAGATTGTAATGAAATTTCGCATTTTTTTGTTTAATTTTTCGCTATGGATCGTAACTTGGAGAACAAATGCAATATTGGCTGGGGGCAAAAATGCAACACATTTATTTGATGCGAAAAATTCAACGTGTACGTGAAGTGGGGTATTGGATTAGTAGATGAGTGTGAGATTGGAATCCGATGTGAAAAAAAAACTTCATGGCTTCATTAATTTCATAAAACGTTTTGTGGATCAAGATGGACAAAACTGCTTTTTTCGAATCCTGCCGCTTTCTCAAGATATGATTGCAGAATTGCAACAATTGCATTGCTACCATTTGAACTTTTGGATGAACGTTCAAAAACAAAATCAATCAAGTTTCTCGAGTTGCATTCTACACAAGATCTTGAAAACAAACCTCAGTACTATCTTTGCATAACACTTTGTACATCAAACATGTGCTGAGATTGGAATCCGCATGTAAATCTTAAATCGGATCTGTTTTATTCAAAACATCCAACGAAAAGCCAATGTTTTCGTTTATCATGCAAGCACAAACATATATTTCTGGGGCTGCAAAATTGTGAGTAGACACCTGGGATGGAGCGTGCGTCCCCGCAACATTGCTATGGTCCTCACAAGTTCCTACCTCATGCTTCCACGGGTCAAGAGATGACAAAGACCGCCAGCTAAGGGTTGCGTACTTAGCTGGTAGTGCAGCCTGGGCACTGTTGTCCTTCTGACTTCAGCTAGATTGAGGAGGTGCGTGCCGAGCGTCTGTCCACCAAGGAGGTGCGGCTCAAACAGCGACTGTCCTGGCATCCAGCGAGTAATAAACGCTGTATCGCGTCAACTATACATTAGGTGGCATCCGCACCAAGGCGATGTAGGCAGCGTAACCCCGGTAAAGTAGCATGCTGAAATCTTATCCTACCACGAAAAAGTGAAGTATTCTTTATACGGTACATAATTTCAGATCATCCATGGAATTCCCAAGTATTGTATAATAATTTTGAATTGTTTTCTTTCCCTGTGGCTAGGATAATGCAAGTCCTTCTACAATTGCAGCAGGATCAGCAGACATGCAGACATTACAAGTATAATTGTTATTATCATTTTTTATATTATAACATCCCTTCACAATATTTTTTAATGCTATTTTCAGCTTCGCATTTGCATCGTTGTAAGTTTTGGCCCACCTAACTCACGTTATGTATTTGAAAAGATGGGATGGGTTTTTACATTTTTTTTTTAGAGAGAGGATAATATACGACAAATTCTACAAAAAAAAAAAAAAAAATTCGTCGTCCAAATTAGTTGATTCAAAAACTAACATTGTTTATGAGCCTACCTTTTCTATTTTACAGACATAAAGAATCATTTATGGGACCAGTAGAAAAAAAGAGTTATCGAAGAATTTCCTGTCATTCATTTTTAATTTTTAGTTTGTTTTGTATTTATTGAGTTTCCGTTTTTGGGCAGTAATCATACTCATATTAAATTTATTTGCCTAAATTTTCTTTTCTATTTTGCTAGGATGCCATGTGATCAACTTTATTTGATTATATCACGTTGAAATTTTCGCTATTTTGGAGTTTCAATCATCTAACATCGCAGCGGAAAAGGCAAATAGCGGCATTTAATTATTATATGTACATTATGTAGTATTTCTTTACAACATCGTATTATTTCCATCATATCATGACCTTCACATTTTCATACAACAAACTTGATTTAGACGGTATCTGGCTTAAACACGAAACATACCTTCAATTTATGACATCTAGCATTCCTTATATGTCGAGTATATAACGCAGAAAATAACAGCTGCGGTAGGTTTTTGAAAATTACGGAATCTGTGGTAGGCTTTTGCACTTATTGCTGAATGTATTTTTCATTTCCGGTTTACAAATGGACTTTTTACCAATTCGGAGATGATCTGATTCATGCAGCGCTGTGTGCCATTTGACTAGTGTTTGATTTTACATTTCAGTCTTTGTCATTACTTGATCATAACTCACAACATCATTATATTTGGTAATATTGTTTTATTGATTTTACTTCAAAGATGATTAAAACATTACTTATTGTTTTTTTTTACCCATTTATCTTTAACTCCCTTCCACTTGAATCGTCCCATTCCTTACTCGGTAGCAATAACTATTAGGTCAGCAAAAATAAAAGCGGATTGCTGTTATAAAATCAGCATCAAATAGCAAATAGTGACCATGGCAACAGTAAATTAAAATTTATAAATGTTAGTTTTGTAAAATTTCAATAGATTTAATAAACTTTTACAGGATACCTCATATCAAGATTTTGGTGAAATGCTGCTATCGCTGAAAACGAACGAAAACGTGCTTATGCGCGAAACCACAGAACTCTACACTTTAACATTTTACAACATTTCTTGCATTTCAGGATCAACCGAACGAAGATCATATATTATAGATACGAATGCTTGTAGTATTTTTCATTTACATAAATATATACACCATTATATAAATATTTCATGAGAATGGGAGGGACCATCAGGGCACCCGATTGAAGCACTCTGGATGGGGAGAGTGGGAATGCCAACTCCCCATTGCTAACAGTAGCCCATTGGGGCATCCTCATGTTAGATAGCTTGCTCTTTTGACCAATTGTTCAGTTTTGGACGTTTATAAAAGTGATGTTACATATAAACGATCCACCCAACCCCTTTTTGGCCCTTCATACAACGGCATTATTAGGATAATCAGTGGTTATTAAAGCTTGATCAAGTCTAACAGAGAGGAGAGCCCATTGCTGTCGGACTTAGTTTCCGTGCTACAATGGGTGGTAGTACATATCATACATCATACATCATACAAACAAAAAATATAGTGATAAAAAATTATAGTAAATATATAATTATAAATAAAGATTATAAGATGAGGGTTTAGAAGTGAAGTTAGATTAGTAAAATAAGTGAGGTGTAAAAAACAAGATAACAAAAGTAGATAATATGGTGGAGTAATATGTTTTAGAAATATAGATATAAGAAGAAATTTTTTTTTTGAATTTCTCAAAAACAAAAACACACCATAGTCTTGAAAATTTTTTCAATAAAATCCAAGCAATTAGTCATTGGGAATTTTTGCTTCAAATTTTTTCATGAGGAACAAAGTTTTTCTGGCTTTTACTTTCAGTGTTCCTTCACCATGATTTTTTTTTAAAGCTTTTTTCGGATTATTTTTTTTTTTTTTTTTTTTTTTGTAGTCTTGAGCAAACATCCTTATAATTTGAAGAAAAAACAATTTTCTACAATGCTCCGCTCTTGAGTTATGAATTTTTGAAATAAGTGACTTGAATTTTCAATTGGGTTTATTCTGGAAAACTGGCAACCCTATTTTTTTTTTTTAAAGTCGTTTATGTATCCATAAAGTCTATGCCTGGATAAAGTTTCATAGAAATCTTAGACTCTTCAGCTCAATCTGTACGATAATAAATAAAATTCTCAAATGCGCTTCCCCCTCTCTTCTGAAATTTTTAAACCCCTATTTTTGATTCCAAATAGGTTACAATACAAATAGATTCTTTGGTGGAAGGTCGAATTCTCTTGAGCGTTTTTTTCTCGTGTATTCTGTATGGACACATCATTGTTTCACTGTGTGTTTTTGAAAGAGTCGGATCGGAGTCAGAGTCGGAGATAAAAACATTTTCCATACGGTAAAGTAGTTCAACTTACCATTTTTTATGTTGTTTTCAAAACACACCGTGACTAGTCCAAGTTTACACGGTGGGTCAACAATGGGTGATTAGGCCACTATAGTTCTCTACAGCATAGGTTGTGGTTCTGAATTTACGAGTAATTTGAAACTATAAGTATCAATTTCATCACGCAATAACATATCTTCGCCAAAAAACGTAAGATGTTTTTAATGTGTCATATAATTATCTACATTACAGGAAACAACAGGCTCAGTGCTCAGAAATGAACTCGTAGTTGATAAAGGAGCGTCTATTCAAGTACGACCCTCACTGGAAGCACTAAAACGAGAATCTCAGGAATTGGAAATTCAAATCAAACAGTTACAAGTAAGCTTGCTTTGTTGTTATTATTTTTTCATCAATCTTTCCCGTTAAGCTTCGTTTCATTCTCCTATTTATTGCCTCTCGCATGGATGTTGTAATTCATTCGTCCTATTTCCATAATTGGTGTTTGTTGATCATCCTAGGCATCGTCAGTCTGTGATTTGGTTTGATTCATTTGTGAAGTCTAATATAGAATTTTACGTACTTTTAATTCCATAGTTTTATAAGTAAGATTGTTTGTTTTTATTGTTTTTCATTGTCTGTTGAAATTATTCTGTAGGATTCTGTAGACGCTTTAGTTCGATCGCAAATAAGAGGAATAGAAAGTCAGCTGTATAACAAAGCAAATGAAATCCAGGAGGATATGTCTATGAAGAAGTTCGATCTGCGAGCGAAACAGATACATCTTGCAGCTGTTAGAGCACAGGTGAGAAAAATAGTGTATAAATTTAAAATACTACTGTAAAATTTATTGATATAAACACTATTTGCCTGTTGTGCTTGCTTGCTTACGTTACTGATTAAGTTTTCGTTACCAAGCGTTACACAGTTATTTATCCCTTTATTAAGTAGTTTAGCAGCTCATGTGTTCAAAAGTAGATTGAAGTTTTTTGGATAAAAGCATCTGGGAGCGAAGAATAAATGAGCTTTTCCCGGTCTGAAATATTTCAACAGAGAAAAGCTCCCTATCCCGATTCCTCTCCCAACCTTTCTCCCTCTTTAAATTTACCTTATACAGTACACACTTAGGAACCATTCGCTCTTGTTCGTGAACTGTTTTGTTATTCTTCAACGTCTAATGTCTGTACAGTTAGCGTATGTAATGCAATTGTCTATACAAGATGTTAACGCAGACTCGCACACACGTTAACGATTAAAAGCTCTGTTCGAGAAACATATTTGTTGCCAATTGCAATTTAATAGTGGTGAAAATGGCCGCTAATAAGTTATAGAGTTTCTGACTTAGTTTTAGGCATATTGAGCACTTTTAAAATTTTACCTTTTTTTAAAACACATATTTGCAATAGATGAAATTTGTCTTTTACATGTGGACGTTAAATTTATTAACCTTTCGATAAATAAAATTAGATTTATTGCGGAGTCAACTTTTTTTAAATTTAGTTAAAAATTGTATACCCTTACTTGTTCTAAACTTGACCTGTTGTTTTTGTTTGACCGAAAACATATTGAAACGCCCAGCAGGTCTGAGCTAGGGCACTCCCATTGGGTTATGGAAATAATGAAAAAAAAAACGGATTCTGCCGGAATGCAACTTGGTTTGTCAATAATAATTTCAAATTAAAGCATTTCTCATTATAAGACATCACGTTGTAGCTCTTGAACTGAAGTATGGTAACAAATGTTTGGTTGTAGTGATAACGAAATAACGAACAAATTACCTTTTCTGGACGATGCAATGTAACCAATGTAGTTCAAAAGCACTAAATGCTTTACTCAACATTCTTCCTTTACATCAATTTATACTACAGGATGCGGAAAAATGCTCTGAGGCTCAAACGGTCCATGAATTTCTTCGATGGAGATCTCATTGGATACTTGAGTATCCTAAAAGTGTTTTCGATAAGTCCTTTAATATTGATAAGTGAAGATTGTATGCTTAGGAGAAACTACTTCAATCATAAATTCACAGCTGTTCAGATTCTTTCGTGCTCGAGCTCGGAATGATAAATTCACAGTCCATGCAGTTACTCGTTCTGATAAAAGAGAACCGGGATTTCGTCCGAGCTCAACAGTCTTCTATACAGATGGTTCAAAGCAAGATAATTTGGTACGGGCTGGTATAACTGGGCCGAGGATGAACTTTTATGTGGCAATGGGAAAATATCCCACAGTGTTTCAAGCTGAAATATATGCCATACTGGAATGTGCATCAATCTGTATGAAAAGAAATTATAAAAAAGCAAACATATGCATTTGTTCAGATAGCCAAGCAGCTCTGAATTCTTTAAAATCAAAAACATTCTAATCTAATCTAATCTAACACAAACGCAGCCAGTACGAGAAAGCATCCTGGAAATAATTGGGTTCGATGACGCCCAATTATTTTTTTGTCAATATTGATGCTTGTAGCATATCAAAGATATGATACAAGCGTCAAAGCGGCCAGGCCTACTGCGTTGCATTGACCGCAAAAGATGATTCTGTAAAATGAGTTGGATTGAAATAGATTTGAATCACAACGCATTTTGTGAATCTACAGGGGAGGAAGAATTCGTGGACATACCGTACCATACGCTCCGATGTAAAAATAATAAAATAATATTAAAATAAATCATAAAAATCCGATTAGTGATAAAATGGTAATAATAATAAAAAAAATGAAATCAATATGCAGTTTCATATGGAATAGTAAATAAAATTTACCTAAGGGACATTAAAACGTAAAATGATAATCACAATTCCACATGCCTGTCGATTGTTGCCCTACTGCTATTGTAAAAGGCATTGCGTATCCATTATAAACCTAAAAGTTTGGACAACGTATCGCACCCACGAGAAAACACGAGAAAGTTTTTTCTTATAACACAACTTGGGAATTTCTTGGATGATCTGAAATTAAACGCAGCCAGTACGACAAAGTAAGATTCTTTAAAGTCAAAAACATTGACATCTAAACTGGTGTGGGAATGCGCACATTTTTACAGCAATTGTCCTGTCGTAATATGGTTAACCTCTATTGGGTTCCTGGTCACATAGGAATTGAAGGAAATGAAAAAGCTGATCAGTTGGCAAAAATAGGATCATCCATGCAATTTATAGTGCCCGAACCATTTGTTGGATTATATTCTTGTGCGCTTTAAAAATGGAACTAAAGAACTGGGGAAAAGAAAAGGTACAGGCTAACTGGAATAGTACCTCCAAAGCCCAGCAATCCAAACTGTTAATTAAGCCTAAAGCTTCTCATACGCAAAAGTTACTTAAACTTTCAAAACATGACTTGAGTACATACATTGGTTTGATAACAGGACATTGTCCAAGTAAATATTACCTGAAAATCATCGGTAAACTTCATGAAGATAAATGCCGCTTTTGTGGGTTAGAGCGTGAAAGCTCTAAGCATTTAATGTGCGACTGTGTTGCACTATTTAATAAACGATGCAGATTTTTTTAACACTGTGAGGTCTGGGACGCTGCTCTCGATCAAGTAGTACATTTCATAAAAAATGTAGTACCTGCTTGGGAAAATTGCCAACTGCCGTAGTGGTAGTTACTCTAAATAGTAACTTACCATTACGATAATTTAGCAAAAATTAAAAAAAAGACACACAACAATAAATCAAATCAATGGTTGCAGTGAAATACATCCCCAACAAGGAAAAAAAACCAATGTAGTTTTCTGCCTTTTTTCCACTTTTAAAACGGTTACAGCCTCTAATGCTGGTTCCTCGTAGTCGTAACCATGATGTAAATAACCAATTCGCAATTTAAAAAAAAAACTATTTCTGGCTGTTTTCATAGATGGGTACTCCAAGTAAGTCAAATGAAATACAAGGGCCCGTAATACCTTAGACTGGTGCGTTAAATTAACTTCAAAGTTTTAATGATATTGATGAACCTTTTGTTACTAAAAACCGATTGATTTTTTTAAATGTTCAAAATTAACTAAATTAAAATTAATTAAAGTAAAATTGGTGTACTTAAAGGAGTAATTAGTACCATTTTTTTTTCGGCGTCAGAATCAAAGTTTACTTCATGTCCCTCAGTAGATTTTCGTAAAATTATTAAATTACTCCTGATCAGCGGTGGTGGCTTACATAGGTTAATTTTTATCTTCGATCAAAGGTTTAGCAGACTGAACACATAAAACTAAACGGACAAAACTCAATACATACTAGGCCGGTAGGGAAAATTTAGAGTTGCAAACAGTTGAACTGGCTGGAACGGAAATCGAACTCTCATTTGGTGGCACTCATAATACGCTTGAAGGACAGTTGATTTTAATAACTATTTGACCACGAAGACCGCCATATTAATACGAGTTATATTAAATTGAATTAAATTGAGTTATATTATATTAAATTATATGTCTATGGTGCAGTTGAATCACACACTGTGCATCATCAGCTTGCCAGTGCTTCCTTTTTTTTTATCGTAGATGTATATTAACTACCGAGTGTTTTACAACCAGTTCATTTTTAAATATTTTTTCGAATACTACAGTAATCGAATATTCTGCACACTTCAATTTGTTTGCCATTGGGTTTGAACCATTTTTTATTAAAAGCCATAATATAAAAAATAAAAAACGTGTGAAATGTAACCGCTTTATGTTTAAATATAATTCTAACCCACAATAATCCTAGAATTGTTTTGGGAATGAACTCACCTATCAAAGTCATGGCCTTGCTTTGAATTTGCACCTTCATCTGAATTGATCATGTTTCTTTATCTAGCCTTTTTTCTGTGGTAGTGAGCGTCTTGTTGGCTTTCAAATTACATGTTATCTTAAAGTTTTTCAAACGTGTATAGTACATACCAATTCATGTTGATAAACTATACACACAGAACAAATTTACCTGGATGCTGACATCGAGATCATTTCATATTTTTTTCATTGTACATTTGACAATACCTATTTTCAATCATACTCAAAATAAAGGGAACATTTTACCTTCCTAGTGAATTCAAAGTAAATTACGAATAATGCATTCGAGTATGAATTTTATAAATATGACTAACGTCCAAGTATTGCGCGGAATTGAGCGCTTAGAATCTTTGGCAGCTGATTATACACACTTTAATTTCAACCGAGTTTTTAGCTGCTGAACGCTCGGTAGTCTGTTCGGTTCAAAATGGAACAACCGAGTTCTCGTTAAACTTTAACTTTCTCACAATCTGCCAAATTTACCGAAAAACTCGGTTGACAAAAATAAATCCTATCAGCAATAACCGAACATTGGTTCCTCAATTATTACCGAACACTGTCAAACAAACAGACTTTTCTGTTGCAATTACGGAATTCGGTTCTTTTTGGCTATGCTGGAATTTTAAAATAGCTTCGAATCTAGCTTCAAATTTCATAGTAATAAAACCAGTTTTGTCAGTTGCATTGTACATTGATGCAAAAAATCCTCATACAATCCTCATCCCTATTTTAAAATTAAATCCACCTTTTTTGCAAAATGATGTAGCACATGAATAGTGTTTTATTGCTCTCCTGATTGTTCGAACCACAAATCCTTCAACAATTACTCTCTTCTGCGAACTTCATCCTTCGAGAGTGCGTGCAATTTGACTATCTTTGGTAATTACCGTAACTTGTTTTGGAACACTTTTCCACTGCACATCGAACCATTTGCTCTACAAACTCTACAAAACGAATATAAACAAGGAGATTAGTGCCAACAACTCGATGACCTTTGATAACCCTCTGACGATTTACACTAATATCACTACAAGTTTCATCATTTCACTAATACATGTTAGCTCCTTGTGCCGGACCTTATATAAATGTGGCCAAAATATGATTTCAACAAAACCTAGTCATACGACGTATCAAAATTTGCTTCGGCAATTCATCAGAAACCGTACACAGTTTGAAAGAAACATTTAATTTTCAGTGTTATCTATTGCACACAAAGGAAATACTAGATTTGGCATGAATTAATGCGATATTTCATGTAAATATAAGCCAGATATCGGTGCAATCAGGTCTGTTGTATGGCGTATGAAAGATTGCAAACAATTTCTTTGTTTACGCTTGCTTTGGCTTTGGATCAAACGGGGGAGATTTTACACGCCTGTTAAAATTCATTATTTTTTCTGTGTATCAATGGTTGACAAGTGCCATATATGTATACCAAATAACTCATAACAGGTTCCTTCACAAAAGTGGCCAAATTCTAGATCCAACAAAGCCTAGCCGTGCAATATATTAAAATTTGCAGAATTTTATGGGCGATTCATCAGAAACCTGATCAATGGTTCCAAAAAGCCATATACCAAATGATTACCCTGTAACAGCCTGTAACAGGTTCTGAATGCCTTGTTAAATTGGCCATATTATGGTTTCAACAGAACCTACGCGTGCGACATATCATAATTTGCAGAATTTTATAGGCAATTTATTAGAAACCATATCAATTGTTCAAAAAAGCCAGATACTAGATACTGACATTCGGTTACGCAGGATATGAAGCAGTTTTATAAAGGGCAAAATGTTCCCAGTTGAAGAATTATTATGAACGTATTATGGGCATAAATACATGTCAATAGGGGTTAATGTGTATCGTGTGTTACATTATTGGGTACATGTCAATCACAGCATGTCAGTTATAGATTCCATTTTTATTACAAAACGTGATAATTTAAATTTCTTGCTGGACGCCTTTACAACTTTTGTCATTATTTACAACTATACGGAGTAGTTTCACAAAAAGCTCTATTGTCAGAGTGTAAGGTTGTTGCGTTGAATTTTGTTATATTTTTTGGCGTAGGAAGTCTGTGTTTTAATAATCAGTATTACGTTGCGAGTGCAAAAAGTTGGAGCGTCACGAAATACACGAAAAAAAATCAATTTTAACAAACGTGTAAAATTTCATCTCGTTTAATTGCAAGCCGAAGCAAGTGTAAACAACGTAATTGTTTGCAATCTTTCATACAGCATACAACATTGTTTGCAATCTTCGATACAACAGACCTGTTCCAGCGATATCTGGATTTAATTTACATGAAAGATCCCATTAATTTATGCCAAATCTAGCATTCCCTTTATGTGCATTAACGCAAACAAATAAATGTTTCTTTCAAACTGTGTATGTGGAGATTTTAAACGTTAATTACTCAGTCATGTCACAATCGACTTCCAAAATTTTTGCACCAATCGATTTGTACATTCACTACGCGTTGATTCCAATGATTTTATTGACTGGTTATTGACACTAAACTATTTAAAATAACGCATATATAAGATCATCATCTTATAATTTCGTTTTGCAGAGTAAATTTACTAAATGCATAGTTTTTTTCTATCACAGATTCCTTGGTTGACCAAAGTCTACGCTCCATACAAAATTTCAAAAAAACGTATGGAGAAAAGTCTACGAGGAGGTGAAGGCGGGTTCTGAGATTTTCAAAAATCAGTCTACGTGGTTTCTGAACAAGGCCTTGAGTGGCATGAATGGTATGAGCAAGCCGGGTTCAAAGCATCGCTAATTTGTGCCGAGAATGCGCTAACCAGCTACATTAGCAAAATCAGTTACCAGTCATTACCAGATAATTGATTTCAATAATCTGTTCATAACCTGATTATGTTACGCTTTCAATACTAGCAAATGCATTGGCGCACAAGATAATGAAAATGTGAAGACCGATCAAACATGAACGATTGAAAATCCGTCCTTTTTAGGACGACCAAGTCGATTATCCAGCTAAAACAATTGTTTGATAGGAAATTTAACTAACATACCGTTCCGATTTGTAGTCAATAGGCAGTCAGCGGTGCTCAAAAACGATTCTTTTCGTCGCATACCTTTAATTTTGTGTGAAATTTCTAAGACTTATTTTTCAATACTGGGTGTGAAAAGTAGGAGCGTCATTTTTGCTCAAGAAGAACTTGATTCAACCAAGATTAACTAAATTAACCAGCTATATTAACTAAATTAACCAGCTAACATTAACCGCAGCTTTCAATGACTGAAATCAACATTTTTATATTTACATACCTCCCAATCCTGTAACAATCTTATCAGGTGAGATCGATCAGGTTGATAGGTTTTTATTGACTTTCGATCCGGTAATAACATTAACAAGCGTGTTTGATTAGGCCGGAAAAAATTACAGATGAAGCGCGAAAACTCTTTTAACATATAAAGATCGTACATCCTAATATATGTGTTCTTGTTTAAACAAAGTATGGTTTGATTCAGAAATTATACGTTAAGTAGAGCTGCTAAAGCTTATTTATGCTATTTTGACAAGTTTTAAATTTCTAACAAA
This sequence comes from Aedes koreicus, assembly GCA_024533555.2. Taxonomy (NCBI): domain Eukaryota; kingdom Metazoa; phylum Arthropoda; class Insecta; order Diptera; family Culicidae; genus Aedes; species Aedes koreicus. The sequence continues at coordinate 516,719 of JAHHFK020000728.1, read as the reverse complement.
ATTAATAAGAAGTGTTAGCAGAAAAAAATAGGTAATATTTTATGCTGAATCCAACATTTTTTAAATTCTAATATCTCAACTATATCTTAATATACCTCTGAGATATTCATAGGGCATATTGTTTCCTGAGTAGAGGACTAAATTTCCTGGGTTGTGGACAGGATACTACTGTCACCATAACTTTGATTTACGAACAGGTTATAAATGACCTAAATTAGTTTCATAATGGAATTACACATCCTATTTTCTCGTCAACTCGAACAAATTTAAAACAAAAATTATATCAATTAATTTTTTAGGATAACGGCTGGTACGGAATCTTATGAAGTTTCTTAAGTAACAACAAGGATTTGAAGGGTTATCCTGTTTTCTCTTTCATTATGGTATATCGACACATACACACCTGTAAGAACAATATACCAAAGAAGTTATATTCTCACATGGCAGGGTGGTTTTACTCTCTCTCATAACTCCCCGCGCTCTATGTTAGTTCTAAACTGCGCATGACGATGGCACAGCTCTCGTGTCAAATAAATTCCTATGGACAAGTTAGTCTCAACCAAGATAAGAATTCCAATTTCATTCTCCTCTAGTGTTTCATTCTGAAAACTCATTCATTCAATCGCGGTTGGCTGTGTGTACTGTCACCTGTTTAATAATTTCCCTAGAAAAAGGCAACCTGTGTGGCTCCGGATCAGATAGAATGCAACTTTCGTAGCAAGCAGATGTAGAAAGACATTTGTGATCGACGGGCTACCAACAAGATAACCAGCAAAGAAAAACTCAGTTGCCTCCGGTTGCCATACACAGTCAGCAAAAGCTTTTCTTCCTTTTTGCGGCCAAGGATTGCTATCTCATCCTGCTTGGATAATGCAAATTTCTTCAGCTTTGTGACAGTTAAAAGTGTGATTCGGTCCAATGCTGTTGCAGCAGACACCTCAAGTGTGAAAATTCGTCAAAGCGTGTTATCGCAGCAGAATTCCAGGCGGCTGAGGGCCCACAAAAAAGGACTATAAAATTTCCGTGGAAATTTCCCTGTGAAAATTGGAGAATCAATGTTCAATTTTGCAACCAGCACAAACGCCAAAGTTTTGTTTTTTAATAAGAAAAAAAGGTTACATACCTTTGATCATTGCCTAAGATAAGCATACTTTTACACAAATTTATGAGAGAATGAGAGTAATTTTATTTGCTGTGGAAGTTAAACGAGATGTATTGTGATAAATTGATATTTTAACGAAGATAAATTGTTGAAAAGTGATTGTCGTAAGCCCCAGTGTATATTCTTTTGATAAACGTGTTTTTCAATGCATATGGTGAAAGATTATTACAAGATAAAAAGTTGACAAAGAACTGTTTTAACATATTGTGATAAACAAATATAAAGCACAAATATTAAATAAAACAAAATGCCTTTGTTATAAAATAAATGAGGAAACGAGAAACACAGATTATTACAAGAAACTAGTTAGTGCGTAATCTATGAAGTAGTTAAAAACTTACCGAAAACGCATAGATGGTATGGAAATATTGCACTTATGGAATAACTGAGTCTTCGTGAAACCCGTTGCTGTGCGTATACTTCTTGGACCTAGGAATCACCAAGAAAATACCAAGCATCCAACTTTACTTGTTCCGCCGACCAAAGCGAGTATGTGAGTGTAAATATTTGGCTTAATGCCAAATCAATGCTACAGTTTGACCCTTTAAGTTAAATGTATTTTGTTTCGATTTATTTTACAGTTAAATGGTTTAAATAAAACAATTCTAACAAACTCTTGCTGTTGCACTAGTTGATATGAAGCGGAAAATGATCAACTATCGTGGAATCATCAATTCTTTAATTTAAATATTTATTCGAGCATTATTAACCGCGAAGGCTTGTGAAAACCGACGGAACATTAATTTGAGATAAGAAATATATAACTGGGAGTCAATCATTTATGAGTCAAGCAATCATTTATGAGTCAACGATATGTTCTTGGAACATAAAATGAATTAACTAATTATTAAATGCTTCGACACATATTAGCACTATCAACAAAGCAGAACTCCTGATCATCCACTAATTAATGAAAAAAATTAAAAATTTATACACGTTTTTGTCTGACTTGAGTAATCTACGTTAATTATTGATAGAAAAACTGTGCTGAAATGTTGCTTTCAATCCCCGTTCACATTACAACCTATATTACGTGATATAGAGTATCTTGATATCAAATGCCATGCACATTACTTCCAGTGAAAACTAGATGTTGAGATCCTGATATCAATATAGTCTATTTCTCGTAAAATAAGTTGTAGTTGAACGGATGCAATGTTCTCCTCTAAGCCAGACTAACGGGATAAAATATCTCAAACTATGCACAAGGGACATATTTCGATTTTTTTCATTGGATTAAATAAGTTTTCCTTTTGAAGGAACCCTTATCAATAGGAAACGGTGCTCTATCGGATATAAAGCGGAAGTATACATCCTGAATTTTATGTATAAAATTGTATGCTTAAATAAAATAAGAATGGAAAACTAATAATTTGATGTGTTCAAGCTTAAGCCTTATGTTAATGGCTTTAAATAAAAACTGTAATTTTTGTCGCTAAGCAACACATAACATTCAAGATGTTGGGTACATGAATACAAAAATGGGCTTTTGAAAATACCAAATTTTGATTGAGTTCTTGCTGGGGTGCAGCATTAAAGTTTGGCATGTAAGATCTTTTAAGTTTCTTGGTTTTTTGCTTTAAAAAATTCCAAGTGGTGATGCAAATCGTCGTCCATGATCGTGATGATTTTTGTTTTCTACAGTTATTATAATGTTTCCAATAAAACAGTATAGAAGCAGTATTTAATTTTATAGGATACAATTATTCATATAAAAAAAGTTTTTTCAAGTTCACTGTAATGTGCAGTATAACTGGGAATGGGTGCAGTGCTTTCCACATACATCCATAGACCAATTATACCACTAGGCAACTGGTAAAGATTCAGTCATATTGCTGGCAGGTTACCTGTGCAACTAATATGACCAAACTAAGTCGTCAATAATCAATTTTATCAGGAAACCTACGTTATGCAACTTATTCGTTGTGGAAAACGCCAAAAGACAATTGTTGGCAAACTCGTCTATAAATTAATCATTTGTGTTGTTAAATCACCTTCTGCAAACTACAGTGATAAACAAGCCCAGGTGGCTGAATGTCATCCACATAAAGCTAGGTATTTACTACGTTTGAAGTCAACCAACAAATGCGCTCGTAAATGAATGTTTCTTGTTTTAGCATGAAGTTTAATTGTCTTAAAAACGTTTTATATTAAAGAAAAAAAAATAGTTTCACAGCATTTTCTTTGCAACAAACTCAACGTGGTTTCACAAATGTTTTGTGCTGTAAGTGACAGATGTAAAGTTTATTCCATTCTGCAATATTTTGAAATTCTTTTCTCCGCCCTAGAAAGTAAACTGCGATACGTTTGTTGAAAAAAAAATACAGCTGATATTTTCAATGGAAGTTAACTGTTATGTATTAAGACACAATAAACTAATTGATTTTCATACACTAGCTAATTTTCGGATACGAATTCAGCGTTCATATAGTATTTTTAGGCGAAATCTGACAGAAGTAGCCAAACATAAGCACGATCATCTTCGATTTGGATAAAACTTTTTCACCGGTTATGTGATCAGTGCCACGCATGACTAACATTTGAAAAAAGTATACAAAGATCATTACTTCCGCGCTTGGGAGAATACAAAAACAACAATCAATGTGTAGAAAGCCCATAATGGGGGAATCCATTAAATCGTACTGGTGGGGATCAGTATTTGCACCACTCACCGTCGTTCTCTCCGAGATCTATAAGTAATAGATGACGAGAAGAGCAAATGTGTGAAATAGGCGGTGCATGCTAAAAATAAACCCAACAGCGGGAGATAATTGCTCACCCGTGTTAGGCAGTATTGGGAGAGGGACAAATCGCTAGAACTAGAAAAAAGCAATAGGTAGTATAAGAGCCCGACCGGTTGCATAACTTTTTGCCAGTCAAGGGGATTTCCTCCCCTTGAACTATCCTGCATGGGGTAGTATGGTAAAGGGATATGTGCCTGATCGTATACTACCGTTCAATAATGCACTCCGCTCGTTTTCAAACTTGATCTTTCAATTTTCAAAGCCTGCCGTTGCCCTATACGGAACTATATCAATACACTTTCTCTTCATGTCTATTTCGTTCTAGCAATAAATTACCGTCCACTCCTAGCGCTTCGCATGGAGATGATAAATTATCTACTTCTGACAAACTTCATCAAAGTATACATGTTTTAAATTATGAAATGATTAAAAAAATCATAGCTCCATCCATATCAGCTGGTTGTATTGAAATTGCGTCTACTAAGAAATTGCAGAAAAATAATAAAAATAAAAAGAAAAAATACATTCTCCGAAAAAATCATGTTAATTTTTCATATGTTCATGTGTTTCAATATGTTTTGAATACTCGTGGTTCCGTATCACTAGGCATTTTAAGCAAAAGAATATGTTTTTTCAAGATATATTCTATAAAAATGTTCATAGACGCAACTTTTGAAATGCATACGTTTTCACGATGTTTTGAAATCCAATTCGGAATATATTATAAAAATATGTTTGTATAATATTATAATACTTATAATTTTATTTTTACAAACACGCCGTGAACCGTGTTTTTTGATGCCCCTATCAACCTATTTTCTATTTTGGATGGATTTAATTTCAACGGGTTCACTCAAGTTAATTCGATTCCGAATCGAAACGGATACTTGCTAGACCAATTGTGACGATCCTGCATTGTCGGGCAAACTCATTAGCCTGCCAATCGAACCTCTGAATAAACTAGATGCCGACCATCCTGCTCTGGACATGTATTTCAGGCCACCTTCTAGCCTAACTCATACGCCTCCATTTGGGTCCTACTCTCTGGACATTCGGTGGGTTGATTATTATGCATTGAACAACGTGCTCGCGGGAATTGATTGGCAATTGATCGAATCGACTAATAGCGTCAATGATGATGTCCCACTACACAGACCTTCAAAACCTCCATGGTCGAATCCACGCCTACGCACACTTAAACGTCAACGATTTGCCACTTTTCGGCAGCACTGCACTTCTCGTTCACCACGTGTCGTCTCAGCTTGAATTCCACAAACTTTGTTAATTCCAAACCGAAAAAATCTGGACTGCCTTGTTCCATGTTTCTCGGAAATGACACAGCCAATACCGAAACTAAGAAGTGCAACATGTTTGCTTAACATTTCAGACAAATATTACACAATATCACTGCCTCGCCGACATAAGTGAAGGTTGCTACTGTACCCCGCATTACTGAAGACATGGTAATGGCCGCAATGCGCAAACTGAAGCTCTCGTTCGCTGCCGGCGTCGATAGCATCCCTTCATCAGTTTGAAAACGATGCGCAGTAAATCTCTGTCTTCCACTTGCGAAGATCTTCCATCTATCGGCTCAGCAAAATAAGTCCCCCGCACACTGGAAACTCTCGTTTATATTTCCCATCTTCGAAAAAGGATAAAAGTAGAACCTTGTCAATTATCGTGGAATAACTTCTCTCTGTGCATGTTCAGAGTAATTCGAAATAATTACAAATAATACAAATTGTACACATACAATTCTTTGTCTTATCACAAATAATACCTTATTTGCGTGCCCTGAAGACTACGTCGATTCTGATGAAAGCGGCTATTTTCTGAGTTGTATCGATTCTGGGTGGCAGGTTGATTTATTTCGATGCGTTTATGGATCTGAAGGCCGCATTCGATATGGTGGACCATGATATGCTAAGCTGAACTTACTCGGTGTTTCATCAACGGCTGTGGATTGGCTCAGGTTATACTTGTTGAATCGGAAGCTTTTTCAAACAATTCGGGTGTCCTCCAAGGCAGTATCCAGGGCAGTCTGCTTTTCTCGATCTTTACAAACGATGCCTTCTTGCTTTTATCACCGGGCTGCCGCCTCTTCTACGCTCACAATCCCGAAATACATAAAACTATAAAAAGCTTATCAGACTGCCCCGATTGGAAGAATATGCTGTGTATTTTTCCGACTGATGCTCAAGAAATCTGATGAGCATCGAAAATGCAACACAATTTCATATTATCAGAAAAATGCACAAATTATCTTCAATAATGGCGTCTCCAGGCGATTGCTTGCTCGCGTTTAGCACATCAAGGATCTATGGGTTGTCCTGACTGAAATTCAGAATTCGCTACGGCAACATTATCGCCAGAGCTTATCGTCAACTGAGCTTCATGTTTAAAATTGCCGATGAATTCCGTTATCCGCAATGCTTTAGATATACTTTATTAATCACTTGTATGATCAATATAACAATGAAAAGCTGTTATATGGTGGCTCTTCCAGGCCACCTGGATTGCCAGAATTGGAGACGTTCAACGAATGTTCGTAAGATACACTCTTCGTTTCCTGAGGTGGCGTCATCCTACGAACCTGACACCGTACAAGGAGCGTTGCCGCACAAGCTATATTTGCTGGAAAGCTTCTCACATGTAACATCGTTTGTCCAACAGGGAAGGGAAGCTATTTATGAATTTTCAAAATGTAGTGTTTTAATTGATATGACTTTAATAAAGGAATGTGATTCTTCAAGTTATCTCGGGTTTTGATCGACTGCTAGATTTATTGTAAGAATTATTCAATACATCCTATCTCTCAGCTTATTATACGATATAGTTTTAAAATCTTTCGTAATAATTTAAGCAGTCCACGTGTACGGTAAAATTCTCGACATCCGAATCTCTCGTCATCCTGGCGCAGCAAATTTAGACTTCAGTTGGCCTAATATTAAGTCCTTTTTTTTTTTTTTTTCTAATGTCTTCTCTTCCACAGCTCCTTTGTGTGCAGGGAAGCTGCGTTATTATTATTTAATGCCTTCTGCAATAGCAATACTAATAATATTATCTGTAGTGGTTTTATTTGATATCGGAGAGACGTTGATCCCGAAAAAGGTGTCCTTTGAGCATTCGCGCTGTTGTACTTTGTACAACACATGTAGATTTTCCCTTACCATTTGGATGCATAAGCACTTATCGATGTAAAACCAACTTGTATTCCCCAAAAAATTTGTACAGAACCAAACAACATATTTCTTGATTACAGAAATTCCTCAAATAGCGTAGTAGAATGTGAGATTGCAAGCCGTGTCTGTGGAAATGAAATACGTAGTGTATCAAGTTTGAAATAACTTGTTGCAACTTGGTATATCTCGTAGTCCTGACCATCAAGACGGCATCTTTTTTCGACAAAGAGGTTCAGTAGATCAAGGCCTTTTCATTGGTGACTATAAGTTAAGAATGATATTTCAAGTAGATTTCATAAAAATGCTTTATCTTTAGATCCTGACTAAATGGATGGTTTCAGTCTCCGATAAAGTTGTTCTTTTGATTGATGAACAGAAGTCTCAATATGTGGCACTAGTGTGTAAGTAAATCTCCCCAAATATGCTATATCTTGGAACCCTGGCCATATAAAACGTTCCTGTCTTCGATATAGTTGTTCAGTGCGCCATAGACTTTTCATTGGTGATTAATAGTTAAAAAAAATTTGCGCTACGCTGCGCTAGTACACAAATGAGTTTCATGAACATAATAACCTTTTTTATCTTGTCTATATGGAAGGTTCCTGTCTTCGACAAAATTTTTCAGAAGTCAGCGCCAAGAGATTAATGGAAAGAAGTTCAGAATTTTCTCAGTACGCGACGCCTTGACCTACTGTACAAATTTGATGAAGAAAGAAAAATCTAAGTATGCAGCGTTAGTAAATGTTTTATCTCCGTCACTTTTCTTTTTCTGTGATGTTTTAACATTCGCTAGTTTGAAAAGCTAGTATGCGTTGCTATGGGTGAGAACAGAGATATGAAAATAGAGTAAAATTTATAGCATAAGGAAACAGAGAAAGATTGAGAAGCATTACCCTACTGATCAACTTTGCTGAACACTAAAACCTTGTATATGACCAGAATACCAAAGTACAACATATTCTGAAAAAGTACAAGCACACTAGCGCCACGTAGCGAGAAACCTGTTGGTCATCAATTAAAAAGTTTTGACTCCCTGAATAATGTTTTCAATGACAAATTTATTCCAAATGAACAGAATACCAAGGCAAACCTTTGTCCAAAAAACCACTTGTATACTAGCCACATAGCGAAAATATCCTGAACTACTGGTCACAAATCAAAACGTCTTGACCTGCTGAACAGCCTTGCTGAAGACTAAAGCCTTGTATTTGAGACGGCTCAAGCATATTCAAAAAATGTACAAGCATACTAGTGCCACGTGGAGGACAGATTCGGAACTGATAGTCACCAATGAAAAGGCCTTTTTTACTTGTTAAAATGCCAAGTAACAGCTCGACAAGGAAAGTCAATTGCACATAAGCGCCGCATAGCGGCAAGATTGTGAACTGCTGGTCATCAATGAATAGGTCTTGTTCCACGGAAAAACTTATCCGAAGACAACATCTTTCCAAATGGTCACGATCCCCAGGAATGGCTGCTTCAGGCACCCCAGGAATTAGCACACTTGCGCCGCGTAGCAAGAAAAGTTTGAACTTCACTATTCAAAAGGTCTTGATACACTGACCAACATTGTCGGAGACATAAACGTTCTATCTGGTCAGGATACCAAGATATAGCATATTCCTGAAAATAATTAGCTCACCAGTGCCACGTAGCGGAAAGATTGTGAACTACTGGGCATCATTCAAAAGGTTTTGTTCCACTGAACAACATTGTTCAAGACAGAAACGTTCTATCAGGTCAGGATACCAAGATATAGCATATTCCTGAAAATAATTAGCACACCATCGCCATGTAGCGGAAAGATTGTGAGCTACTGGTCATCATTCAAAAGGTTTTGTTTCACTGAACAACATTGGAAAGACAGAAACATTCTATCAGGCCAAGATACAAAGCCGCTTACTGAGAGAATCCTAAACTGTTCGCCAATGAAAAGGCCTTAACCTACTGAATAACTTTGCTCAAGACAGTAAAATTGTATGTGATCCGTATCACGAGATATTCCGGGAAGGAATGCGTTGTACAAAGTACAACACGCGAATGCTCGTGTTACAAAATTTGGCGAAAGGTTGAATAACTCATGATCCCTCGAATAATCTGGCTGAACACAATGAAATGGTATTTCTTCTAAATATTTTTTTATGTATATGCAGAGTCCTCGTATAATCTGGAATATCGCTATCCTGCTTGGCTACAGGCTGAGATTCGTGTGAATATAATCGAAATAAATAAAAATGTCTAACCTTGGTATCGTACTGAATTAGGTGATATAGAAATTTGTAATAAGCGTATTTTACATTTATACCAACATCGGAATTAAAAGTGAGCCTGACCATTTTCCTCTATGAAACATGTATTGATTTTAAGTCATCTGCCACACGAAAAGAGTGCAACTAACCATTGAAAAAATGTATGTGTGTCCTGAATAGTTATCCATCGCAGATGGATAATCACGACTAGCTTATGAAAAAGGTGTGTTTACAAAATATAATCACCTCTACCGAATTTCTTTTCAAAACATTTTGAAAACCGCTGCTTTTAGGAAAGTAATTTGTACGGGCATTGCGGCTGAAAATTAATTGAAGAATCATCGTTTGTACTACGTTGAGTTCATTAATATGAAAACGAAATAATAAGTTTCGCTTCCGTTTTAAATCAATTTAAAGTATGTAAAACATTCACAAAAAACACGATCATTTATTGTTCGCACGACCGGAGAAAAACAATTGACAATAGTCTCCTTAGCACCTGTCGAAGGAGGTGAAAATCGAATATCGTAGAGACTTGGTTGAACACTCGCAGCATCCTACCTATTGCGCCATTCATGCCATGGTTTGTGCGATGAAGTGAAAATCGTATCATATATTGAGATAAATTAATATATAAAATTTATTGTGTATGTTAGAATAGACAAAACTAATTTATAAGTGACCTATATATAGCTAGAAATCCCTCATTTGGACTTCATCGAATTTGTTGATGTTTAGAAGCAGGCAAATAAAACTCAAAACACATGAAATGAAAGATGAGCAAGCAGTATTATTGCGGAAACTTCACCTATGTAGTCTCCTGCGAACGAGTTATTTGGGTGGACAGAACAAATGCTGCTAAATATTGTGAACTACAATCTTAATCACGACTGGTGTAACAGTTCTGCTATACTGACAAGCGGCTCAACGAAAAAACGAAAAAAGTCGTAAATTTTTTTGCGTAGGAATCTATAAATTCACACAATCTTCAACTACGCCACATTTTTTTTCTCTTGATGTACTTTTTTGTATTTTTTTTTATCATAATTTGTTCATTTCATGAAACTATGAACTAAGATAGTATTATTTGATAGTATTAAAGAGTACTTAAAAACGTATTTTCCGCTCATATCATCTAGATGTCTAGCAAGCTATCAAACACCAATGAAATTCTGTGATACCAAAACGAATATCCGAATATTTCCGCAATATAAACGATTGCTACAGGAACACTAAGCCAGCGTCTTCACGATCTTGCTAGTTCCAGTTAATTTTCCGCGCTAAATGGGATTAATATCACTTCGTGTACATCTCGTAAGTTTATCTACAGGGTTGCAATTATCTTCTCTCATGTCCTCTTTACAGAACTACATTTCTTGCACTGTATCTAATGTGGACCCACATACATCAATATAGTGAATAAGAAAAAAAGTGGACTATTGACAATACGATTGATAATTTTAGGTGTTGACAGTATTGACAGCTATATTGTCAATACCAGTACGATTGACAGAATCATTGACAAAATATAAATACAATTAATATTGATACGTGTGAGATCTGCTGAAAGCTAGCTGCTTTTCGATCTGCTGTTTTTTTTTAAATTTTTTTCATTAATTTTTCTCGCATATACTCTCTCAACCAGTAGCTATCGCATGAACAAAACTGGGCTTCGATTGGCTCCTTGGGTTGCGATATCACACCCACACGCATACAGCAATAAAAGCAAACCGTAAATTGAAAAAGGAATGAATTAAATCTCCATTAATCCATCCTGAATGAAATAATTTCTAACAGCACGCTTCCAACATTTACCACAACAGATCATTTATGCAAACAGCCGTTCATTTAACCATACATACATGCTCAAAGTATTTTTTCATCACTCCCAGCAGGGTTGCAAATATGTTTGACTCATAAAATCTTATGTTTTCCGCGAGACGAGTATCATTTTTCGGCTTTTAAGTAGGAACTTTAAGACAATTGTTGTTATCATAAAAAAGAAAAAAAGAAAGTTTGCTAGTTCGCATATTTTTGACGAAAAGGAAAATGCGCTTAGTTGATTCGAAGTAAAACCTATCGTTGAAATGTATGTTTGTTACCCTAATGATTTCAGAATAATATAAAATGGATACAACACTGTATAAAAAGCCCATTACCTCATTTTATAACAGCGGATGCCCAGTTTTTGTGTCGAGTGTAATTTATTTGTCATATAACACTGGTAAGACTCGTATCCTTATGATTCTGAATTCGCTACACTGAACACATATTCGCCACACTCCCTTGCCTAATATGAAAAGCAAACAAAAGCTAGGACACACAAAAAAATCTACAAAAAGAGCACCAACATTCAAACAGCAATAGCAGCAGCTATCGTCC